>CM055907.1:27889931-28404931 GCA_029582155.1 Panopea generosa
TTGCGTTTTCATATTTCTTGCTATGTTGCGTTTTTTTATATCTCTTTCTATGTTGCGTTTTTTTATATCCCTTCCTATGTTGCGTTTTTTTATATATCTTTTTATGATAAGTTTTTTATATCTCTTCCTGTGTTGCCTTTTTTATATCTCTTCCTATGTTGCGTTTTTTATATATCTTCCGTTGTTGCATTTTTTATATCTCTTCCTATGTTGCGTTTTTTATATGTCTTCCTGTGTTGCGTTTTTTATATCTTCCTATGTTGCGTTTTTATATCTCTTCCTATGTTGCGTTTTTTTATATCTCTTCCTGTGTTGCGTTTTTTATATCTATTCCTATGTTGCGTTTTTTATATCCCTTCCTATGTTGCGTTTTTTATATATCTTTTTATGATGCGTTTTTTATATCTCTACCTGTGTTGCCTTTTTTATATCTCTTCCTATGTTGCGTTTTTTATATATCTTCCGTTGTTGCGTTTTTTATATGTCTTCCTGTGTTGCATTTTTTATATCTCTTCCTATGTTGCGTTTTTTTATATCTCTTCCTGTGTTGCGTTTTTTATATCTCTTCCTATGTGGCGTTTTTTATATCCCTTCCTATGTTGCGTTTCATATATCTTCCTGTGTTGCTTTTTTTATATCTCTTCCTATGTTGCGTTTCATATTTCTTCCTGTGTTGCGTTTTCATATCTTTTACTGTGTTACGTTTTCATATCTCTTTCTGTGTTGCTTTTTCATATCTCTTCCTGTGTTGCTTTTTCATATCTCTTCCTGTGTTGCTTTTTTATATCTCTTCCTGTGTTGCGTTTTCATATCTCTTCCTGTGTTGCTTTTTTATATCTCTTCCTATGTTGCGTTTTCATATCTCTTCCTATGTTGCGTTTTCATATCTCTTCCTATGTTGCGTTTTCATATCTCTTCCTATGTTGCGTTTTTATATCTCTACCTATGTTGCGTTTTTATATCTCTTCCTATGTTGCATTTTCATATCTCTTCCTATGTTGCTTTTTTATATCTCTTCCTATGTTGCGTTTTTATATCTCTTCCTATGTTGCGTTTTCATATCTCTTCCTATGTTGCGTTTTCATATCTTTTCCTGTGTTGCGTTTCATATTTCTTCCTGTGTTGCGTTTCATATCTCTTCCTATGTTGCGTTTCATATTTCTTCCTGTGTTGCGTTTTCATATCTTTTACTGTGTTACGTTTTCATATCTCTTTCTGTGTTGCTTTTTCATATCTCTTCCTGTGTTGCTTTTTCATATCTCTTCCTGTGTTGCTTTTTTATATCTCTTCCTGTGTTGCGTTTTCATATCTCTTCCTGTGTTGCTTTTTTATATCTCTTCCTATGTTGCGTTTTCATATCTCTTCCTATGTTGCGTTTTCATATCTCTTCCTATGTTGCGTTTTTATATCTCTACCTATGTTGCGTTTTTATATCTCTTCCTATGTTGCATTTTCATATCTCTTCCTATGTTGCTTTTTTATATCTCTTCCTATGTTGCGTTTTTATATCTCTTCCTATGTTGCGTTTTCATATCTCTTCCTATGTTGCATTTTCATATCTGTTCCTGTGCTGTTTTTCATATCTCTTCAGTGTATATCATGTAGAACTGATGGGACGGCTGAACTACCAGTACATTATATGTAGTCCTAGTTCCACAGTTCACACCCATAGTGCCCTTGACCACTGTAAAATATTGTACTTTAGGACGGTCAGCTGACACTAACCAGAGCATGAGACCCATGATTGAACGCGACTTTAATGTCCTCTGTTTCAGAAAGTGTGTGTTTATAAACAATTAAGCACTGCCAACTGCCAATTATAATTCTTTGTATTAAGTATTAAATGATTATAATGGGGAGACTATGCTATTCTATGATTCTCTGGGATGTATGCATGTATTTGTAGTTTTAAATCACTTGAATAGTAAAGATATCTATTGAAGAAGAGTTGCTCCGCTGTTATGTGTTTTTGGATGTTTTTAACCCCAGCCTCTGAATTACAAATAGTGCACAATTGACAGATATAATTTTTAAAGTGACAGTGAACTAAGACACTTTTTCTGCTATTGGTTATGTTTAGCAATGTTTACCATACATTTATGCTTTATGCTAGCATCGTGAATAATTTCATTGATAAGATAATATTTATGCAGTCTGATACCTTGGATGAGTGTACCTGGCGTCTTCTGGAGTAAAACTGGCACTAAATCTCCCGATATTTGCACTTGACTAAAAATCCTCCATGTATTTTGTATTGTATACGACAACAGTACCTTTAGTTGGGCTGAACTCTAAACACTCTACCTAGTGCAGTAATTAAACATTAACGTATAATAAATACTGGGTAGGTGAGACAAATGAACGTTTTATTCGCATAATAATTGTAAAATAATCACGATGATCACGTCATATACTGAATTTGTTATATAATAGTTTTGTAACAACATTAACCGAACTTCCTATTTAAAATCGTATAAAATGCAATAACAGAAGATATTTTTATAAAGAAATAAACAACGTGTTTATAAATGGCAAACACTTTCGTAAATTTTCATCGCCTTCAATGGATTTATAACGATGATTCGATACCTCTATTACACGTGAATGAATCTTTTTTTAGATATATAATATTTACTGATATTTGCTGATCAGTAATTTTGATATGAAAATGAGTTGTTTCGCTGACGGAAATTACTGAAACATTTCCGATTATGTTCACGAATATACCTGCCGGTAAAGTATATTGTGTTTTTTATCGATGATGTCAGAATATTTCCGAACGTTTACGGATATAGTCGAGATCGATTGGTGTTATTCCACGGGTAATATCGGCGATATTAGCAAGTTTAAACACGTGTACATGTTTTTGAGATATGATCCAGTTAGTCACAATTGATGCTTAACATTACATTTACATTACAGTTTTTATTGCATCAAAACGATATATACATTTATAACTTACAGGGTATGCCGCTTAAGGCCGTTTCTGTAAGTAACGACTCGTATTTAGTTGTTAATTACAGACGTGATTGGTCAGTGTAATGAGCTACATTTCAGACTAATGTATATTAGAAAACTTAGCCAACGAAATCGTTCATGAAATGGGACGGATTTGGGATAGTATGTAACTTAATGTATTAAAAAGAACTATACTCTTATGCAATGCATTAAAAACTAAAAAAAAATATTTTAAAAAAGACACGTCAGTTTCGTTATCACATGTTCTAGTTCAACTTAGTTTTGACCTTGATCAGGGGAGATTTGTTAAAGGGAGATTTGTTAAATCCGACTTTAGTTGATGAGGAAATTCTGTTGGACTTGGTCCAATATTGCCCGAGGTCCTCAACAACACGCGTTCAACAGTTGGTAAACAATATACATATTACAAATGACCTTCACGTACACTGGATTTCTGAAAAACAATAGAGAATTGATATACATGCATTTATAGTATATAATATGATTGGTAGGCTATATAACACCTACCTCGTGTTTCATCAACATAATATTTAAATACTTAAACAAATCAATCTAAGAAAAGCATCCAGGTGATCATGATTTTAGACTGGTTCCAGTTAAACTGCATATGGTTTCATTGATATTGATTATATAATAGATAAAAACCAATCAAAACTTAGTTAAGTTTCTGGGTTGTTTTATAAAGTTGCAGATGGAATTATGATAGTATTCCATAATATCCTCTGAATGTGAAATGTTATTTTTTCTTCTTGAAAATGCACTGTTTGGCTTAGAAATAAATAACGTAAATAGATGTTAAGTTTTGGGAATGGTTTCCTTGTGGATATTGGATGGAATCCTATTCTTATTTTGTACATTTTTGATATATGCTTAACAGTCGTCATCATTGTCGTCAGTATCATAATTATCATCATTTTATGGTCACCGCCACCATCACAATTACCACCGCCAACCTCATCCTAAAGTTTTACCACTACCATCATCATCGCCGTCATCATCACCACCATCACCACCACCACCATCATCATCATCACCATCATCATCATCAACATCATCATCATCGTCATCATCATCATCATCAACACTATCATCCCCATCACCATCACCATCATCGATTCATCATCACCACTACCACCACCATCATCATCATTATCATCATCGTCATTACCACCATCATCATCACCATCACTACCATAGTCATTTCCATCATCATTACCAGTAAAATGACCAGTATCGTCATAATTATTCATTAACATCACCACAGCAACCACCACTATCAGCATTTCCGGGATCAACATCAGCACCAGTTACATAACAGAACACACACACACCAACATTATCAGCATAAGCAGCAGCGACAACATCGCCATTACAATTACCATCTTTCTCATGATGATGAAGTCTGAAATAAAATATTTATATGGATTTATTTTTTTATTATTTTCACGTAGATCTATATCACCTCAGGACTCTTCGGTTTTCTATCACACGGCGATAAGTATTATATAGAGTGTAGATTTAAATCTTTATGTTTTTGAAGATTTTATTAAAATAACGTATATTGATGGTCTTAAGAACGAGAGTGTAATAGAATTCCCTCTCCCCCAATCAGTTTAACACTTAAGATATTTAAACAAGTCGTCTGCATAAACAGGTCGTCTGCTTGATGTATCACTTACGACGTAAACATAGCCACGTCTCTTTATCTTGTGTTTACATGTTTCATATGCACTTGAGAGAGTGTGTGTGTGTGTGTGTACATACGTTTCAGTGATTTTACATTTCAAAATTAAAAAAGTTCATGAGGTTATAAAAGCAATATACAATTATACATAAGGATACGTTAAGGATAGACTGGTGTTAGTTAGGACTTGTATATTTGGTGACATAATAAGGATTATACGGGATTTGTAGAGAAACAGATTGTTAAGACTCGGCTGTAAATCAGTGACACTTGGGACACATTTATACACAGGGATAAAGGTATATATAATCTTGTAGATTTCCCCCAACATACACTGTATGTATATCTACTCTGGTAATACTTTACTTAGTCAAGTGGTACGATAAATCCACTCCTCTCTTTCTCTCTCTCTCTCTCTTCCTCCCCCCCCCCCCCCCCCCCCCCCCCCCCCCCCCCATTATGTCTCTATTTCTCTCGGTATCGTTCTTTTTCTCTCGCAGTGTTGCTGTCTCGCTCTAGCATTTAAGCGTAACATTTCTTTATACACGACATCCTGAAATTATTGTTGTATTGGGTTTGACATTTATAACTATGTGCTATCATGCTTACTGGGTATTTCGCCAGGCTGTATATGTACTTTATCATGCATACTGG
Organism: Panopea generosa; assembly: GCA_029582155.1. Lineage (NCBI taxonomy): Eukaryota > Metazoa > Mollusca > Bivalvia > Adapedonta > Hiatellidae > Panopea > Panopea generosa. Next base: position 27,895,249 of record CM055907.1, read on the forward strand.
GTATTTCACCAGCTTCAGACTGTATGTATTTTAATTAATTTTATCAGGACTCCAAGCAGCTTTTATTTAGTTCTTTGTCAGATCCTCTTTCATTTAATTGTATTGACGAGATAGTTAATACTTTTACATATAGTTCCAGTATAACGAATTTAGCAGTTTTGAAACTGCTTTAATAAACTAAAGAAACTTTTACAAAGGGACCTAATGTAGCAAGCTTACGTGATGTTTACACATGCCGTTCACATTGATCTGTCACATAAGTATTTCGTAATTGTTTGTGTTAGTCATGTCAGTGTTTTCTGAGATGTACCGGATGTACATATTTTAAATTCACAAAACAACATAAAACAATTAGTGCTCATTAATATTGTATAACGATAGCAGTTCCCGGAAGTGTGTATGTATAGGCAAAGTACCACTATTCGAAAAAAGGAAGTGCTTCCGTGGGGTAGTCGCGTAATGGCGATTATAAATAATACTTGTTTTTCTTCTTCAAAAATGCATTTTCCTTATTTTAATGCTTTTTTTTATTTGAAAGGCATTATTATTGTATTTTTGAACATATTAACAACATTGTCATGTTTGAATTGTGAAATTAGAAAAAAAATTGATGCTTGGAAATTGGGGTATGAATACATGATTTCGGAAGTCTACTTTTACTTTGTCAACAGTTTACACACTGAGCAGAAAACAATCTCTTATATGACACACGACCCCTACTTTTCTCATCATATTTTTGTAGTGCAGAGGTTGATAAACAGTAAAATGTATGTTTCACTTCTTTCATTTGGGTCTCTCTATGAATGGCAAGCCTTCAAATTTTTATTATTTACTATAGAATAAAGAACAAAAATCAATGATGGGTTTACACCTGTATACTCCTCTCCATCCACTTGTGTGCCATGCCATGCATACCATGTATATTCCAGTATAATGAATTATAGAAAGCCATTAATTCAAGTCCGACCTGCAACGTACAATTGAGAGCATTGTACAGGTAATTTTTCAATTGTCAAGCATTCTTTGTACGTGTGTTTTTTTGTCTGTAACTAACTTTACATTTTGTCCAACGTTCCCAACCTCCTGTCGATTGGTGCCAAATTCATAACCACAACATGTTTTGTAATACAACTATGTGCAACGTGAATCTAAAACATTGAGATACACGACGTACAGCGAGGACAATATACAATTGTCAAATTTTACATATTAACATTTCGTACTTATTATCAAACATGAATGGACTGTTACAAACTTGTTTTTATAGTCGCTGTAAACATAGAAATAACCCCCACTAACTGTTATGAACCACTAACCAATAAATCAATCATAAATCAATCAATCAATCAATCAATCAATCAATCAATCAATCAATCAATCAATCATTATCCCAATAAGCTTAACGATTAGTACAGTCAAACCTGTCTTGAGCAGCCAGTCAAGAGAAGGAACAAAGGTGGCATTTTAAGACAGATTGTTGCTTAATACAGGTTAATTAACTCTGAAAGCATATAAGTGGGAAATAGAAAATATGGCTGCTTAAAATAGGTAACTGCTTAATAGAGATGACCGCTTACACAGGTTTTACTGTACTACAACTGTGTCTGCCAAGAAAAATCTTACAATAATAAATATTTGACATGCATCGTGTGTGTTTCGATATGATTGTTTTAGCAATCGTGTCCATGGTTCGGTGGTCTAAAGTCGCTTTCTCGGGATCACTTACAGTGTACCTGTGCACGATGACCGAGTCCAGCAAGAGTCAGTCGCTTCCGATGATAACGTTTTCTAATCATAATTAGGGAAAGACGTCGGTTCTTCTAAATATTCACTTGGAGGTCATCTTCCACCAATGTACGCGCATGTTATGTATAGGTCATCTTCCACCAATACAAGCGGACGTTATAAAGGTATAGGTCATCTTCCACCAATACAAGCGAATGTTATGTATAGGTCATCTTCCACCAATACAAGCGCACGTTATGTATAGGTCATCTTCCACCAATACAGGCGAATGTTATGTATAGGTCATCTTCCACCAATACAAGTGCACGTTATGTATAGGTCATCTTCCACCAATACAAGTGGATGTTATGTATAGGTCATCTTCCACCAATACAACCGGACGTTATCAATGTATAGGTCATCTTCCACCAATACAAGCGAATGTTATGTATAGGTCATCTTCCACCAATACAAGTGCATGTTATGTATAGGTCATCTTCCACCAAAACAAGTGGATGTTACGTATAGGTCATCTTCCACCAATACAAGCGCACGTTATGTATAGGTCATCTTCCACCAATACAAGCGGATGTTATGTATAGATCATCTTCCACCATTACAAGCGGATGTTTTGTATAGGTCATCTTCCACCAATACAAGTGGATGTTATGTATAGGTCATCTTCCTCCAATACAAGTGGATGTTATGTATAGGTCATCTTCCACCAATACAAGCGGATATAATGTATAGGTCATCTTCCACCAATGCAAACGGATGTTATGTATAGGTAATCTTCCACCAATGCAAGCGGATGTTATGTAGTGACTGTTATGTATAAGTCATCTTCCACCAATACAAGCTGATATTATATGTATAATCTGAAATGTGTTGAAAATGGTGTTAAACTCCCACATGTATAGCACCTTCTAATTGAGATTTTCAGAGAGGATAAAATACCCACTCTATAATGTAATTTATTCGCTCTTTACAATACCAGGCATCGGATACAATATCTAAGTTGAACATTCCACCTCGTACAGAGCAAGATAAACGCGAGGCTTTGTGTATTAAGTTTCATCGGGAGAGTACGAATTAATTGTCGTAAAGATAAGGACCTGCCATAAACAAACATTTACATAATGGCGCTGAGATAAGCTAACTTCGTTTCCCATGGTGTTGTATAAATAACCAGGGGTTTCTTTCTGATCGATCTTTTCTTAATTAAGAACATATACCAATGAGATTTTTTCCTACCAATGTTACTACCTTTACAATTTCTATTACTTCAACTTGCATCAGCAAAACAACACAACCGCCTATCATTACTTCTACTACCGCTGTTTATTTGACTGTTATTTCTACTACTATCTACTGTTGCTGGTACTACTACTACTAACTACTACTACTACTACTACCACTAACACCACCACTACTACAACAACAACAACTACTACTACCACTACAACCAACACCACCACAACTACTTCTTCTGCTGCTACTACTACTACTACTACTTCTTCTACTACTACTACTACTACTACTACTACTACTACTACTACTACTACTACTACTACTACTACTACTACCACCATATTTTTGTCTCCACTTATTTTTTCGTGTTTTGCATGCGTAAAAATGGTAACAATCAATTATCAGGGCATGGTTGACATCTTTATTGAATTATTATGACAAGTTGTCGTCGTCTAACGTTCACGCAACAACATACAATATCAATGCTCCGCCAGTATTGGCGAAAATCAGATGATAAGGAACAATACACTGACACCTAGAGAAACATTACAAAGATGCGCCTCGAGGGCTTTAATGAATTTGCTGTAACTATAGTTATTGTGTAATTTCAATTAGGGGTGCAGCCATATGTAAAGTATACTGGCCTGTCTGTCTGGGACAGTGTCCAGTCATGCATGGGTAGCTTTTAAACATCGTTATTTGCTGCACGGTGTTGTGGTGCGATGTTGCGATGTCACGATGTAAAGTCGCGATGTTACGGTTCGAGGTCACAAGTGTTACGATGTTGACGTTACATCGTAATATCGCAACATCACATCGCACGATACGCAGCGATGCCCAAATCGAACACCGCAAGTCTGAGTGATGTTTCATATTTGTGTTATTATTACAATTGCCTGTTTGTGCAAGTTTATAGTAATGTTATTTTCGAGGGGTCTTCCGTGGCCGAATAGTCCATGCAATGCACTGTCTCACCAATTAAACTGGATGTGTGCGTGCGTGCTTTTGTGTGCTCGTGCATGCGTGCGTGGTTGGCAGATATGGTAATTTATACGACTCTCCCATTCGTGTCCACTTGTTTATTTCCGCCATGCTTTGGGGTAATAAGTTGATGTCCATAAACGTATAAAAAAGAAATCATTCTTAAAAAAACACGTTTTGTTTTCCGGTAGAGAACAAATGGAGTACTTGTAGCACTTGTATTTATCTATTTAAACGTTTGATTAATGACGGCAAATCAACTTGAGTGTGATTTTCCGAACGTTATTGTTCTTTTTCCAAGGTAACTAATTGAAAACATGTTTTTAAAAGTTCAGAAACACAATACATCATTATTAAATGTCCTGACTTGCTCCCTCACAGTTTACGAATCAGAGTTACATTTCTTTCCAAAGATCGACCTTAAAGCAAAACGCTTACGGGTCAGCTCAACGCCTCTCAAAAACAAGTTGGCTGCTTTTAAAAAGCATCCAATGGTTAGGTCTAATAAACGATGGGGGCAATTAAAGTGAATGAATGTGTAAGTTTGGTTCCTTGTACAGGGTACTAAATACACGGGTGATACCAAATCCCGACAAGGTTCCGGCTGACACAGCGAATTCCCGGCTGCAGGTGTGCCTGTTATTAACTTTGATGTTTAAATGTACTGATCTCAATCATTATGTATTGCCATTTGCATATTTAAAAATAACTTACCTTATATATTGTCTAACGTTCTTACTGTTATGTTCTATACAATTTACTACTGTGATAATAATATATTTTAAAATAATTAGTATCCATATTTTCAAATAATTTGTGGATATATTATTTTTAAAAACAACAGTTAAAAAATACTGTTTTTCCAAAACTTGTGCATTCGGCGATATATCTGATTCGGACTACGTGCTGAAAATATGTAACACGGGTATACTATCTTTATATTTCTGTTGTATCAAATAAAATAAACAACTGTAGATGTTTAATTTTGTTATTATTTTCATTGTATGGGCTCAGCATATTATAATAATTGAGTAAATACATCGTTATTGAAAATCATTTACATTAACTCGGTAGGAATCTGTCAGAAACGGCGATAAATTGTCAAAAAAGATAAGTTTCAAGACCTCATTTAAGCAAGGCATTTTAGAAAATTCCTTGATTTAAGGCATTATCATTTTTTTCCTGATTAAATGTGCAAAGAACAATTCATACTAGTGATCTCAATTAGTGCATTAAAACGTCACAATCAATTATTACACACACCGCATTTGAATTTTTCTTTTAGCCGGAAAGTGGTCTGAACATGACTAGGTTTTAATATCAATAGCGGTTTGTACATTCCCATGATGCACTGTTTAGAGAAACAATGGCGACCTCCATGTGGCAAATGCCATGCTTTTAACACGTGATCGTGACGTTTCAATATGTCAGCGTCCAGAGTCAATTTCTTAACTCGCCCTCATATAGGGTTCGGTCGCTCATGCGACCTAACCAATCAACTTACGAGGGACGGTCATTATCGAAGTGTTGATTTGTGGCTCATTATTTCTTAAATTTCGATTTAACTCCTTCTCAAAGTATTCTCCTTCTTTCATTTCACACTTGTTCCAGCTGTGTGGGAGTTTTATGATTCCCGCAGTGAACCAACGTTTAGGCCTATGTCGACTGTACTGATTTACAGCCCCAAACCAACAGCCCTCTGTTTGCATATTTGTTCCCAGCAAGCATATTTTTTAATTCTAGAAAGAAACAAAAGTCACAGGGAGCAAAGTCAGGACTGTAGGGAGGATTGTGTAGAGTTTCCCACGTGTCGGTCTTCAACAAGTCCTTTGTTTTAGTGGCGATATGTGCTGGGGCATTATCGTGCTGAAGAACAACATTCTTCATTCTGAGTCTAGGCCTCAGTTTTCACAAATTTGCTTTCAATTTTGGTAAAATTACTTCAGAATAATAATTTGCAGTAACCTTGCGACCTTTTGGAACATAATGTGTCAATACAATGACTTTATAATCCCAGAAAATGATGGCCATAACTTTTCCAGCAGAAGGTGACTGTTTGAATTTCTTTGGGGGCGGGGAACCAGCTCGTACCCATTGTTTAGACTTCACCTCATATTCAGACTCAGAGTGATGAATCCATGTTTCGTTCCCTGTCACAATATGGTGCAGAAATCTATCTCCCTGTCTCTTATGACGAGCCAGAAGGTCTTTAGAAGTGGTATTGCGAACCAATTTTTTAGTCTGCTGACAACTGTTTTGGCACCCATCTAGCACTTACCTTGCTCAAGCCAAGGTTGTCCCGTACGACCTTAAATACCGATCCCTTTGAGATGCTAAATCTATTAGAACTTTTTTGCAAAGTGACTTGTCGATCTTTCATGATATAAGATTCGACATTTTTTACCATTTGTGGGGTCACTATGCAAGCTGAATGCCCCCTGTCACGTCTATTGATAACGTCGTTTCTACCATCACGAAAACGATCTATCCAAGAATAAAACGAGCTACGTGACATACATGAATCCCTAAACCTATTTTGAAGTCGATTCTAAATAGAAACCTTTTTTTTTGCCCTTCTTCAACAAGAAATCTTATTTGGGCACGCTGTTCTTCAAATGTTGAGTCCATCTTACCATGTATACATGCAATGTATAAGTGACCGATTTTGGTACAACGCATTGTCCGATTTTAGAAGTTTTGTTGCATATCATCTGCTAAGGTTTTATCTACCCGTGCTCATCGAGTTTTTCAATATGACTTATATATTATGCACTATTTTAACAAAGGTCCACGTAGATAATAACCGTCCCTCGTACAGTACTGGTTCAACACAGGAAACGGACTCGAGAGCGGTTCATATACGCTTTTACCTTTCTTCGAAATTAGTGTAATTAATTGAACATAGTATAATGCATTAAGTGGATTTTATTAGCGCCCATTGTGTATACGTTACTATAGAATCCTGAAAGGTTTGATATAAGGACATATAATATAGAGTAAGCGGAAAAAATCGTCTTTCCACTATCCCTGTCGAAACTTTTAATAATGAAAACAATTAAAACACTGATTGTGTTCTCATATTTTATATATACATGTATATTATCACATGGTAGTATCAGTTTATTTCAGTCAAATCCATTAGACTAAAAGTCCATATGGATACACATAAAAGCATATTTCTTGACGAACAGTAAAAGTAACATTTTTGTATATACAAGGACAATTTCCACAATGTTTGATTTATATACAAGAATATATATCTAATTCATAGATATAAACCAATAGCTAGCTACATCTATGTACACACATAATTTTGGAAAAGGTATCACAATCGTATAATGCACAGAATTTGATCTTTACAATATATTAAATACATGTATTGAATTTGAATCTGTTTTAGCATTGTTAAGTCATACAGATGTTTTTGATGTAAACGAACTTTGGGCATGTAGATCTTGTCATATCGTAATTTTTGGTAGAATATCACCATCATTCTATAGCTGAAAGTCAAAGGACAGATTTTAGTATTTTGTAATTGATAGAATATTTTCAAAGTATATGTCAACCTTTCCTCACTGAATGATCAACTATTTAGTTATTCATATCATATTGCATATACTAATGCTCCAGATAAACACTATTTTGGAGTATTTAACCATTAATATTTGTGAATAAAGCATTGAAATTTGAATTAAGGGGTAAAAAAGCATTAGTTATTCTTAATTTCAGTGTTGATTAGTTTCGTTTAAATGGCTATTTGATAGGAATGTTCGTTTTTACCCTTAACATTTTTGAAATAAGCATTGCATACAAACTTAAGAGGTAAAATCCTCATTTGAAGAAGAGCTTATTTAGAGCACTAACACATGGTGTGCTGGATAAGCTGTACTTTCTCATTAAGTTCAGTCATTAATTGTTTCGATATACAGCGTCATTTTTATGAACAGACATAAATATATTTTTATTAGGATTTGAACAATGACATCATCATAAATTATACAATACAAACGTATTGTTATGCCATCGAGGGCTAACAGACACGCAGTTAACGTAACCACTCTTTCCTGGTGCAAACTACACCCAGAATAGCTTCGTTAATTTTAACTGTCAGCTAAACAATGTATTTTCCTGTAAATACAGCTGCTATACGGATGATAAATTCAATAATCTAATAGGTCAGTCTAGGGGGGAAAAATGAGAAAGGAATATTTTGTAATATGGAATGACGCTGACGTAATTCTTTTATTAATATTTGATGAGCTCAAATGTAAAGGCTCTCAAAAACCTAGATTTAATACAACCTTAATGACAGAATAACCTCTCCAGACAAATTTAAGCCATTTTGGTATTTGTATTTTATGGATTTCTATTTTGTGGCTGGTATCTTTCACATATTTCGCTACGAATATAATTTAAATTGCGAATAAGCATTCACATGGAATGGATTCTTTTCTCCAAGCCACGGAAGAGAATTCCCCTTTTACGCGCACTTAAGTTACAAATAGTCTATGGTATCCGAAGGGCGTTATTTACATATTTGTAACATTTACGCTCTTGGAAAGCAAATTCGATTCCTGTCGTTTTGGAATAATATTTATGAAGTATGCTAATGACTTTTGTATGCATATTTTATGGCACGTTAGGGGAAACTGGTCAGGATATGGTGAATTTATATGTATACTTACTGTTACGTTTAATTTGTCATTGCACATGAATTGTTTTTGTTCAAAAAGTAAGATAATTATTAGTTCGTCTTTGTAGAGTCAGTTATGTCGGATGCAACTGCACGGTCACGTTAACAGTCATTCAGTAATCCAGATTTAAAAGTGTTTTAGCTCTACTGGTCAAAGACCAGAAGCGCTAATGCGATGACGCGTTATCCTTCGTCTGCCGTTTGTAGTTCGTCGGCTGTCGTCGTCCGTTAGCAACATTTTCTCTCTGAAACCACCAGGCCAGTTATACTCAAACTTCACTTCGTGTATGTGAGACACAATTATGATTTTTATGCCACCGCCAAAAATGGTTTTTGGGTAGCATATAGTTATCGCAGCGTCTGTCCGTCCTTCCGTCCGGTATTTCGTGTCCGGCCTGTTACTTTGTCATGCATAGATGGATTTTGTTGATACTTGCTACAAATGATCAACATAACACGACGACGTGTCGCGAGTAAGACCCATGTGTGATTATAAGTTCTTTGTTGTTGTTTTTTAAATGGAACTGATTTTGCCTACTTTTCACCTAACCATTCATGTACATCGAGAAGTTATTTGTAGAGAAGATTTGTTAAAATGACTGGGTCCCACTAGAATGACTGGGTCCCACTATAATGACTGGGTTTCCACTAGAATGAATGGATTCTACAGCCTTGAGTGATTTGAATATGACCCAAGAGGGAAGGGTATATATTTGGCATAAATTATTCATGCGGGTAGAGGGTTAAATAAAGGAACAAGTATATATAGCGGCCCTGGGACTTTGAGTTCTATATAGGGATACTACTGGACAACGGAAATCTATTTATAATTTGAGATCAGAGGCTTTGAATTTCTATAGGGGGTAAACAAATCTTTGTCTCAGTACATGACCTGTCGAATATGATATCAATTATTTTTACATCTGCAAGGCAATGGAGTTTCTACACATCAAGTCGCTGGTGAATATGGCCCCTGTTTACTTTTACATAAGAATACTATTTGAACAGCAAATGTTCTTTTCATTTTTTCGTTTTCGGGTTTATGTGTAGAAAAAAACATCTTCAATTTGAGGTCTAAAGCATTGTCTGATCATATCAAATACCTGCCAATACGGGATTGACGTTTGGGCAAATCAAGGGGCTGGGTTGTATAGGTTTCCTTTAAAGGGACCGCGTATTTTTTCACAGGAATGGTATGGATTTGTTTGTTTGAATTTAATTTTTCCATGAGGGATTATATCGCACCTCTCACCCATCCCACACGCGTTTATAATGTGAAGTTACTATGGCCATTATAAGCCAGTAGAGCATCCTCGTGTCCTCTGCAAAAGCATACGCCGTCGATGTCAGCACGTGGATCAGCTACCAAAATAAACAGAGATTTTGCACGGACTATTTGCTTTGTATTGTCTTCCTGGTTAGAACCAGTACTAAACTTGTGCGGAAACAGTGTCTTGCTCATGTTTATGTTTTAATATATACCATAAAAATTGTTCTTAACCAATATGGTGGTTCAATTAGATGATTAAAAATAATTTGATTTAAAGAACAAAATAAACGTGAAATGAACCAGAATCCTCTTTTAAGAAATGACAGTATCCAGTATCACTACTTACATGATTGCATCCTGGAATAAAGATGTTCCGGATGAGATTATTCTGGTTTAAACAATTTTGTTCATTATCCTATATTTTGACCTCAGGATATGCTTAATTTAAGATTACAGATAGGCAAAGAATTGCACTTTCAAAGATCATATTTAGATATTTGCATCATATGACAATACTCTTACGTACGTATATTTAAAAATGTCGTAACATTCTTATAATTCTGACTGTCAAGTAGGCCTAAATCTTGTTTCATAAACAAAATTAATATTGTCAACAGCATAAACTGTTAGCAAATTATTATGTTTTTCACAATAGTTTCATTTATTCATTCATGCTTTTTATTCCTGTTTTTCCTTTATAGCCAATATATCATATGTGTATTCGACATTAATTGATCGAATAAATTAATTAATGTGTTTCTCTATGTATTTCGTTCCGACAAGGCACATTTTTGATGTTTCAGACAGAAAACATTTATATTGCTTCACAAACAGCACGTACATAACACATGTTTTGTCACCTTGAATTTCGTTTCGACAAGATACCTCATTCTCTTCGAATTTCATTGAAATTACAAGCGAAGACGGATTGGTTGTAAACACAATCTGTAAGAATACTGTATTAAATTTACATTTACATATATGCCTAGTGATGTTTTAATATAATTATGTGTATAACTTTTGTTTTTCTTTCCATTTGCAATTATGTAAATATGTGTTTGTATGTGCATGCACATTATTTAACATTGTCTGTATATGTGTACCCTCCTGCATACATATATAGGGAAATAAAAGAATCAATCAATCAGTCAGTCAATCAATCAATCAATCAATCAATCAATCAATCAATCAATCAATCAATCAATCAATCAATCAATCAATTCTTTGCAAGTTGGTGACGCGATTCTACAATGTTTTGTCAATTTTATACGTTAAAACAAACTTGGTTCATAACACTATTTTTAACAACAGAACTGCATAAAGCAAACAGCAAAACTACATTAAACATCGGCATAAAACAACAATCACAAAATGAATTTAAGTTAAGTTCACAGCGTAGAAGCAAATTTGTGCTCTTAAATTCTGGAAAAAAAAACGCATTAGGTTTATTCCCGGAGCCCCAACATTACATTTGGAATTATCTAAAAGAGCGAACCAGCAAATTATCACGTCGTGTCTCCCGTTTTCTAGAGAAAATTGCAACAGTACGTGCTACGTTCAATTTCTGCGTTAAAATTTAAGTAGAATTTAAATTCCTCGTATAGAAACACGAGACCTAATTGAATTTATGCCCTGTTTAGATTTGATCTGAGGTTTTATTGTGAAATTTAATAAGAACATTGCAAATAAAAACGAAACGATTCAATAGTTTTTTTATAGTTATAATACGAATTTTAGCAAAGCAGGTCTATGTGTATCCCTTGATGTTATTTATTAGCTTATGAACATTGTTGTGTGAGTAATTCTATGAAAAAAACTTTTACAATACAAACGTTTAACCCTTTACTCCGCAGATACGTGTTTTCCCGCACCAATCACCGAAAGCCTTTGAGAATAGTGCAGGAAGAGTTCAGATTGCTCGTAACAAGCAATCTGAACACTTCCTGCAATGTTTTCCATTCTGTCAGTTAATATAAACATAAATCACCCAATAATTCAAAAGCCTTCTATAATAGGTGTCCAAAGACATCTATATTAGAGGTGTCCACAGGTGTCTATATGAAGTAAAGGGTTAAATTGCATTTCACTTTTTTGGGGGTGAAATGTCTCTTTCGGTTAGATAAACCACCTAACCAAGATTTGACTGTGATTAACACGCGCGTCATCGAGAACCAATTGTCACGTGTGCTCGTTTGCCCGGTGTCACGCGTACTGTTAGACACATCTAATGTTTGAATGCATTAGCTTAACGTATTTTTTAGATGTTAGGTGGCGCATCTTTATATCAAATTAAGGCCACTTTTTATATTATACTTGACATGTCTTCCTGAGCAAACGTTTCTTTCGTTAACACTGGTTTCTCATCCTCTTAAATAGACAGAGGTCAGATGTCAATTTGGATTCACTTAACACTGTTTTTAAAAAAGTAGACATCGTTCGAACGTTTAGTCTGATATTGGTTTTTCGATTGCCGGTATTTAAATGAGGAGGCATGAAGCAAAATACCTCGTGTTCCGTTGATACGAAATTCTGGCAAATGGTTGGGGAATAATTATGTTATATCGGACATATGTGGTCATAAACTAAATTCTACATGCTGGTTTATCACGGATTTGAACGTATCTTGAGCAATCTATAATGCCATTTTTTAAAAAAGAATGTTTGTTTCTGTGCTCCGACCCAGTGTGTGGGTAAGTAGGTCAATTTATTTGTCAGATTTTAATTTTGCATAGCCATTTTAAAAAAAAAAAACCCGTCTTAAATTATGAAAAAGTCAACACCATGAAAGCCAATAAAACCGCTTGGGTAGCTGTATTTTCGAGAGGGGAAAGCGAGCTGTAGGAGCATGGCAAACCGACAGTTTTTAAAACACATCGTAATGATGGTGTGGAACTGGCCGTTCACGTACTTGGGTTAAATATCGGTTTGATGCGTGAAAATGGGGAACAGCAATATCAATATTGTCGTGTGAACCATTAAACTGTTAGTTGATTGATTGGTTGATTGATTGATTAATTGAGTATTTAGCGTAATTTTATGTCATCGACCGCTAACAGACGATCAGTTAACCTAACCACTGTTTCGTGGGATCCTGGAAGGTTAACCAGTATTCGAGCACATATCTCCGCAAGTAACTGGTTACTTTCCCACTTGAATCAGCGGTGAGAGACGAATGATAATGAGACGCAATGTCGTATATAAATCATAACGGAAACTGTGGCCGGGCGCGGATTCGAACTTACGACCCCTGGATTGATCGCTACCGGCTGAGTTTATCGGGCCAGGTGTCGTATAGTATTTTGACCCCCGTTGTAATATGACCCCGGGGTCACTTTACCGCTATAGTAAAATGACCCCCCATATAGTAAATTGACCCCCCCCCCCCCTGATTTATCACCAATAAAGTTAATTTCATCATAGTTTAAGGACTAATTACTGTTTATGGATACATCTCTTGATAAATAATAATAATAAAAAAAATTACACGAAGAAAACACTCACATGTGTAAAACAAGACCATTCTTTTGTCTAGATATTTAGGTATGCTCTTTAACAGTCATTATTGTTTGATTATACCTATATCCCTTTACTGGGTAAATGAAATTATTTGCTATTTATCCACATCATTATAATCATTAAAGAATAATGCGGGGAAGTGGTGGTGGGGTGGGGGGGTGGGGGTCACTTTACCATGGCTATTGTAAAGTGACCCCCCCCCCCCCCAACCCCAATCTTTATATGTTTAGTTATTATCACATTAAACATGTGTTATGTGAGCATAATTTGTTTTAGCATTCTTGAATCTACAAGAAATTCATCTTAACAGTTAAATTTTTTTTTATAAATTGGGTTGAGGGGGGTCACTAAACTGTTAAGCTGCCATATGAACAAAGCTACTAAAGGCCGTGAAATAGTTTTTTTTAGCTAACCTGAGCCGAAGGCTCACAGGTGAGCTTTTGTGATCACTTGGTGTCCGTCGGTCGTCGTCCGTCGTTAACTTTTAGCTTCTAACAACTTCTCCTCTGAAACCACTGGGCCAATTTTGATATAACTTGAAATTACAGAAATGTTTCTTGGGTGACCCTCTACCAAGTTTGTTCAAGCCATCTTTATTCTTCAAAAAAATATGGCTGCCAGGGGGCGGAGCAAGTTTAATTAGTAAAAACTTAAAAAATCTTTTTGTCAGAAACTACTGGTTCGTTTTAAAAATAATTTCACAGAAATGTTCCTTTGGTGACCCTCTTCCAAGTTTGTTCAAGCCATATTGATTTTTCAAAAACATGGCGGCCAGGGTCGGGGGGGGGGGGGGGGGGGGGGCACGTTTAATTAGTCAAATCTTAAAAAATCTTCTTGTCAGAAACCACCGGATCAATTTTATAACAATTTCGCAGAAATGTTCCTTGGGTGACCCATTACCAAGTTTGTTCGAGCCGTTGTGATTTGTTAAAAAACATTACGGCCACAGGGAGGTGTAAGTTTACTATATAGGCAGCTAAAGTAAAAACTTCAAAAGACTACTTGTCAGAATCTACTGACCTGATTTCAATGTAATTTCACTGACATTTACCGTGGGTGAACCTCTACCAAGTTTGAACTCTTCTACGCATCTGTTACATGTTCAAAACAAATCAAAATTCTTGCCCATCTCGTTTTTTTTCTGGAATTTTAAGTGTACATGTATTATATATTCTTCTAAGTTGGGTGACTCAAGGTTAGTCAGGTGAGCCATATATGGCCATCTTGGCCCTCTTTTTTTTTTTATTTCCGAAGCACATTTCTTTAACCGCAATTCGAACATACAAATGTAGCCAACAGAAATTATTCTAACAGAATAACGAACGAGTTCCCGTGTAATTATTGAACAATGTCACCTAACGTTATTTTATAATTTCAAGACTGTCTCTGCTTGTTCCAGAGTTCATCAAAACAGCATTTCTCATTTCCCAATTTATTCTAATATCGATTTCTGCACGCACGCATCCTGACTTTCAATATTGGAACAACTTCCATAAGCTCAGTAACAGAGCAATTTCTGATTTTCTAACATGACTTGTCCATTTATTTCAATGTTGTTTGTTGACATCGCTAGCAACATTAAAATATCCAAAGTGATGCTTGCACTTTAAACGACTGAATTCCGCTTTGGTTTTAAATTTGAATTTAAGATTTTCAGATTATAAAAAATGTGTTCGTTTAAAATAGAAAATGTGTTCTAGGTTTTATGACATCTTCGAAATGTTTTTCTGTTCCGTAGCTGCTTAAAAAGGACGAGTACAGGCACACTCTTTAAAAATCGGGTTTCGTTAAAGCTTCTTTTAATATACTGCCTGGTGACTACTAGATGACTTCTAGATGATTTCTTCACGAACAGTCGAGTGAACCAACAAAATACTTGTATACCATTGAACCGTTGCAATATAGCGACGGACCGTTAAAGGTGACTGTGCGCCAACTCCATTGGCGTTATATTTAGGCCTATTGGATACCTTATACACGTATATATTGGATACCTTATACACGTATATATTGGATACCTTATACACGTATATATTGGATACCTTATACACGTATATATTGGATACCTTATACACGTATATATTGGATACCTTATACACGTATATATTGGATACCTTATACACGTATATATTGGATACCTTATACACGTATAAGTACATTTAAACAAAAGCTTATGATCATCACCTGTGGTTTACTCGCACATTGTTTTCGAATACAAATACGATTTATTATTTTATTTTTTGGGTAGCATATATATATGAATGTCGCTTTATATTGTTCATTCCAGAGTTTGCGATATTGTTAATGACCCGCGACGGGATTTTTAAGAGATTAAGAGATTTCGGACTCGCAAAAATATTATTCAAACTGACATTGAATTGTATTTATAGGACCGGTTGTGACTTATATATATATATTTCATGGACCCGAGTGGTAGAGATATAATTATCTTATCGTACGGAAACACTTCCCGGTATAATACATTTTGTCAGATGACAAATTGTCGCCAGAATGAATGGCTGACGCCGTCTTTAGGGAAATTAGACATAAATTAATTTCTGACCATCACAAAAAGGTCGTATATCAACTATAGCAAACTTACTGCCGACTCTCCTTTCCTGCTGCAAGTAATATTGGTACATTGTGAGAACACGTGTGGCTGGAATCTTTGCGTCTCGCTACAAAGTTGAGCTAGCTCTTTTTTTTTTGCAACATGATTACTGCGCTTAAAATGTCCAGTGCAATTTGGTTTGAAAAAGTTTCAAAAGGGTGCGTAGGGGTTGTGGTTGCAGATGAGTAGAGCAACAGTTTGCATAGCATATACTGCTATAACACATCACAGGTTAAAATACTTTTATAGGACTTTAAGAGATGTATGTATCTATGAGCATTTGAGAACTTGTTTTTATAAAAAGGAGGGGTGTTACTGCATTGTCTTTAAAAAACAAACAAGCTGGTCAACCTACCAGTCATTGTGCATTATAGCGGATACATACTTGCTATGGAAAAACTTGGAAGACTTCAAAAACATTCAATGTGCAGTTTCATATTTGCCGTGGAAATACTAAACATTGTTTTATATAGAACAAAGAACAAAATTCAACTATGGACTGAGATATGAATGCATTAATAATTTCTTATATTCCAATGTTGCTATACTTCATATATAATTTAAAGATTGATTTGATGCGGAACAGAAAACGAGTACAATCTTTTTCAACAGCGGCTGTTCTCATACCAGTATACACTAGTGTTCTTTAACTACATGTGGATACATACAAGACAGAAGTTGTGAGGATGTCTCCGAGAGACATGTAACGGTTCACATTAATTAAATGTAAAGTTTCTTATTATGCTCATCGGCACTTCACATCTGTCAAGCTACTAATTAACTCAATTTTTAGAGAAAAGAGACGCACGCACTACGTAGTACTCAAGTAAGTGACTGTTGACATTCGAGTATTTAAATTTCGATGGTAATTCTTTTTAATTTGTTAAATTATCCACTTTTAAGTTAATTATCGATTCGTGCTGAGTATCCGTCAGACAGTTGCTTTTAGCACTCCGGCGGTATATTCCCCCATTAAGACATATACAATGATCAAACACAAGTCACGTGTCTCGCGAGATTTGTAACATCAGGACTATCCATGTTTAAATTGTTATTTTCTCACATATTTGTCTGGGGTGATAAGTTCACTTGTGCTTTTTGTCTCGCCAATTTGAAGAAAAATGTTAGGTGTTACTTTTCAATCGGCGGTGGAGGCGGTGTCAACAATTTAACGTAAGTGTTTGCACTGAACCCTTTTTTCTCATTAACTGTTTGACCTAAAGTCACCACATTTGGTCTGTAGTCGAGTAAAGGACAGTTTTACTCAAAAGCGTGCAAAAAAGGTTCGGGTGACTTTGACCTCTACGCATGTATAGCTTAGCCTGCACAGTGATAAATTGTTGCGTTTATAAAGCCGTTTCTGACAAAGTGTTTTCCATAGTTGTGTTGAAGCCATGCTGCACTTTTTAGACGACATTGATCTCTACGAACAATCAACCTACAAACATTTAAGTTTTTGTGTATCTTTGAAACTGTTTTAGCCCAGAATCAACAAACGTGGTCGTCTACCTGTTTTATGGATAGTGCAATCAAAAAGCATGTAGTCTTTATTCGGATATCCTTCATTTATATAGTTAATTAATTCAGAAACTGGTTTGTCTAGAGTCACTTTTTTTTCCACAGCTGTTTTAAAACCATACAGTTTTTTTTCAGATGACCTTAATCTCTGCAAACAGTTAACCTAGCCTTCAAAATGTCAAGTTTTTTGCGTTAATCTCCCTTTCTTTGAAATTGCTTGCCCTCGAGTCATCAACCCGTGTTCGCAATTATACAGTTGTTGTTGTATGGTGTTTAGCGTTGCTTTCAACAATTTTTCAGTCATATCGCGACGGTGTCTACTTGAGACAGTATTCTAAGCGCTGTCACACTGGAGTATCATGCCGCAGACACATGGTATGATACCCCACCCAGTCACATTATACTGACACCGGGCCAACCAGACCTAGAACTCTCCTCTAAATGCTGAGCGTCATGCGAGGAAGCTTCTAGTACCATTTTTAAAGTCTTTGGTATGACCCGGCCGGGGATTGAACCCACGACTTTCCGCATGCGAAGCGGACGCTCTACCACTAGACCACGCCACGGTCTTTGCAATTATACAGTGTGTAACCCTACTGAAAACATGCAGTATCATTTGGCAGACCTTGACCTCTACGGATAATTAACGTATCCTACAAAATGTTCAGGTTTATATTAATCTTAGTTTATTTGCAACTGTTTGTCACAGAGTCACCGTCTTGTGTTCATAATTGTGTAATTAATAGAACAAATAAAAATTATGCATCATTGTTGAATGACATTCACGTTGACTTAACATAATTAAGTCAGCCTATACAATATTAAATTTTGCCATTAGCTGCTGTTTTTATAAAACTCTTAGCCCCAAGTGTAACCCAATTTTGTTCAAAGCTGTATATATAATGGGTAAATCTACTCGAACTATGCAGCATTAAAAGTGATTGACAACTATTTTCCTGACTTCTTTTTTGGTTTTGTTTGTTTGTTTGAATATGTAACGCCATATACGCACCATCGAGGGCTAACAAACAATCGTTTAACATAACCATTTTTTTGTGATCCTTGAATGTTTATCAAAACTAGAGCACACCCATCTCCGAAAGTAACTATTAACTTTACCATATGAATCAGTGGTGAGAGACGAGTGGCAATGAAAAGAATGTCTTAACTCAATCATCACAGAGATTGACCGGTCGGGAATCCTAACTCACGACCGCTGGATTGACAGTCAAACGTGCTACCGACTGAGTCCGGCTCTACTTTATTTGTCAGTTATAATTACAAAATATGTCTCTGAAACATTTCATTCATTAAAAAAACGCAATATGCTATTTATTTTAATATCTTATCTTCGATAATATTAGTTTAAGACTATGATGCATTGTTATCGTTTCAATCAAATACTTTACATCTACATTGGAAGTGCGTCCATATGTTCATTACAAATTGTTCACAGACGTACAATAGTTAATAACACTTGTAACAATTTGTGTACAAATTCCATCATAATTCTCGAGGGAGCGTTCATCCGTTAGCCACCGTCCGGTCTAAAGGCTTCAACATACACGATAATGTAAATGGAATTGTATCAACGATACTGGTGAAAGCAAAAGAGGACGGGATAACAATTCTCTTTCAGAAACTGCCAGTAATAATGAATTGGAAAATATTTATCTATTTATTATAGTAAAAAAATAACGATTTTACAGGTGAACAGTCCTGAATGGAGTTTATAACACTAGACAACAGCTAGCGGTTCTATTCTTGAACTGGCTGAAATGGTTTGATGATCATTGGACGTGGCCCTGTGGTCCTTCGCCACGGCTGTGTATGTTTCTGCATAGGAAAACTTCGTGCGTGATTTGTCTTATATGTAAAAACTTGTTTCACAATCGATGTATAACTAGGCTGAAAATGTGTATATGGACGTATGTTGATAGTAAGCTATATAGTTGCTTTGTTTATTGTACTTGATTATGAAAGCTGTTGAGCAAAATATGTGAAATCTAGATTTCTTCACACCGGAAGTTGGGGTTACCAGTTTCAGGGGGTCACTCTCTGATTATAAATCATATGTTTGTCCCTATTTGTTTTGTTATTTAATATAATGCGGAATTGTCTTTGTCAGCGAAACTTAAAACAAAAAATGACAGTACTGTCAGTTATTGTTGTATGGTGTTTAGCGTCGCTTTCAACTATTTTTCAGTCATATCGCGACGATGTCTACTAGAGACGGTATTCTAAGCGCTGTCACACTGTAGTATATTGCTGCAGATACATGGTATGATACCCCACTCAGTCACACTATATTGACACCGGGCCCACCAGACCTAGAACTTTCCTCTAAATGCTGAGCGTCAAGCAAGGAAGTTTCTAGTACCATTTTTAATGTCTTTGGTACGACCCGGCCGGGGATTGAACCCACGACCTTCATCATGCGAAGCGGACGCTCTACCACTAGACCATGCCGCGGTCCAGTACTGTCAGACATTAGAATTTACGTCCATTTAAAACGCAATGATGGCGTCTGACCGCTAACAATGGACAAAAGAGTTGTAGCGGCAACACGCATGCGTACGACATGATTATTGTAACTTACCACAAATCTGCAGACATTTATTACTCCACTGATGGGAATATTTTCTCGTTTTGTTCACAATTATAGTTTTATGTTACTTATCACTTATCATCACTAAAACAGAAGGAACGGCAATCACCATTATAGCGGTGCTATTAAACTGACAGTGGTGGAGAACGGACTGCGAGCATGATTATAGAGGTGCCTTAAACTGACAATAATGGAGAACGGATGACGAGCATGATTATAGAGGTGCTATTAAACTGACAGTGGTGGAGAACGGACTGCGAGCATGATTATAGAGGTGCCTTAAACTGACAATAATGGAGAACGGACGGCGAGCATGATTATAGAGGTGCTATTAAACTGACAGTAATGGAGAACGGACGGCGAGCATGATTATAGCGGTGCTATTAAACTGACAGTAATGGAGAACGGACGGCGAGCATGATTATAGTGGTGCTACTAAACTGACGGTGGTGGAGAACGGACGGCGAGCATGATTATAGAGGTGCTATTAAACTGACAGTAATGGAGAACGGACGGCGAGCATGATTATAGCGGTGCTACTAAACTGACGGTGGTGGAGAACGGACGGCGAGCATGATTATAGAGGTGCTATTAAACTGACAATAATAGAGAACGGACGGCGAGCATGATTATAGAGGTGCTATTAAACTGACGGTGGTGAAGAATGGCAGCGAGCATGGTTATAGATGTGCTACTAAACTGGCGGTGGTGGAGAATGGCAGCGAGCATGATTATAGAGGTGCTATTAAACTGACGGTGGTGAAGAACGGACAGCGAGCATGGTTATAGAGGTGCTATTAAACTGACAGTGGTGGAGAACGGACGGCGAGCATGATTATAGCGGTGCTATTAAACTGACAGTAATGGAGAACGGACGGCGAGCATGATTATAGCGGTGCTACTAAACTGACGGTGGTGGAGAACGGACGGCGAGCATGATTATAGAGGTGCTATTAAACTGACAGTAATGGAGAACGGACGGCGAGCATGATTATAGTGGTGCTACTAAACTGACGGTGGTGGAGAACGGACGGCGAGCATGATTATAGAGGTGCTATTAAACTGACAGTAATGGAGAACGGACGGCGAGCATGATTATAGTGGTGCTACTAAACTGACGGTGGTGGAGAACGGACGGCGAGCATGATTATAGAGGTGCTATTAAACTGACGGTGGTGAAGAATGGCAGCGAGCATGGTTATAGATGTGCTACTAAACTGACGGTGGTGGAGAACGGACGGCGAGCATGATTATAGAGGTGCTCTTAAACTGACGGTGGTGGAGAACGGACGGCGAGCATGATTATAGAGGTGCTATTTAACTGACGGTGGTGAAGAATGGCAGCGAGCATGGTTATAGATGTGCTACTAAACTGGCGGTGGTGGAGAATGGCAGCGAGCATGATTATAGAGGTGCTATTAAACTGGCGGTGGTGAAGAACGGACGGCGAGCATTGTTATAGATGTGCTACTAAACTGACGGTGGTGGAGAACGGACGGCGAGCATGATTATAGAGGTGCTATTTAACTGACGGTGGTGAAGAATGGCAGCGAGCATGATTATAGAGGTGCTATTAAACTGGCGGTGGTGAAGAACGGACGGCGAGCATTGTTATAGAGGTGCTACTAAACTGACGGTGGTGGAGAACGGACGGCGAGCATGATTATAGAGGTGCTATTTAACTGACGGTGGTGAAGAATGGCAGCGAGCATGGTTATAGAGGTGCTATTAAACTGGCGGTGGTGGAGAATGGCAGCGAGCATGGTTATAGATGTGCTACTAAACTGGCGGTGGTGGAGAATGGCAGCGAGCATGATTATAGCGGTGCTACTAAACTGACGGTGGTGAAGAACGGACGGCGAGCATGATTATAGCGGTGCTACTAAACTGGCGGTGGTGGAGAATGGCAGCGAGCATGGTTATAGATGTGCTTCTAAACTGACGGTGGTGGAGAACGGACGGCGAGCATGGTTATAGAGACGAATTCAACTGACGGTGGTGGAGAACGGACGGCGAGCATGTTTATAAAGATGCTATTAAACTGACAGTGGTGAAGAAGGGACGGCGAGCATGATTATAGAGGTACTATTAAACTGACGATCGTAAAGAGGGAATATCAGAGCGTTTGGATGGTATACTTAATGTATTTAACTGTTAATCCATAGTCTTATAAGAGTGTTTGTGTTTTATATTCAATTGGGTATGGCAAATAACAGTCAATCTGAGACGAAAACACACGTTTTAAAATTAGATTATTGTACATTATTGCACGACGGCCGCTTTCACCGTTATCTGTTTTGTGGTAGATTGCTCTGTTTCGCTAACTGGCCTCATTGTTCCGTGTCTGTATCTTTTTCTTCATATATCATAATGTAAAATAAAAAATGCCAATGCCATATTGCCAGAAAGTGTTTGTTGGCATAATGTTTGCTTTTCGTTCGTCCTTGATATATGGAGACATTATGATGTTCAGATATATCCATCTAAATTGCCTTCAATGTGTTGTTATTTGTTTGTTAAAGTGGTTCTAGTAAGAAATTCAAGTTTTTGAAATTTGATTAAATTGGTAGCAATATTTAAGCACTTAAAAGTCGCGTACAGTCATTTGAATGTTTCAAGTTATTTTAACATTTGCCTTAAACTGCGTAGATACGTTCTAAACCACTCCTCTTTTGTAAGAAACATAAAAGGCACCATATTTACCGAAAAGGCGCCGTCTTTGAAACATGTTCATTTTCTCAACATCCAGGTACTTTAATAATAATAATAATAATAATAATAATAATAATAATAATAATAATAATAATAAGAATAATAATAATAATAATGACACGAATGATAAACCAATATAAATCTTTATTACCTTGTTTTTTTATAGTTTTATTCCAACAACTTCATCACTTAAAACTTTGGACCATAAATTTAACAAATTAATTGCGGTCGTCATAATATATGAACCGATAAAATGATAGCATATCTGGGATACAATATATTTAAAATTCGAAATGATGCCTGTTTAAAGGTTTTATACATTATTTTCATCAAAGCACTAAATAACATAAAATAAAAACAGTAACAGTATATGATTATACAAATTATTCATCTTTCAACATAATTATGATAATTGACGGTGCATTAATTAAAAGATTTTTTTTCGGTTTCTGTCCACATGTGCCTATATCTGGTACTATATGAATTGTGGGACAGGCATATAATGACCTGTCTGACCTGATTCGGGAAATATCAGTAACTGGGACAGTAGTTGAAAGGAGTTGAAGACCCGTGTGTATTCAACCAGAAAGGCTCTAAAATTAAGTTTTACTAAAACTATGTACCTAGCACCGCTGTTACATATAGGTATATATCGGTTTTTTTTAAACTTCATTGCCCTAGCACTTGCTTTGACACGTACTACTGCATGCTGTTGGTGTCCATAATAAACAGCAGTTGGCGTGTGAACAACCTATAACCTGTATTTAGTAACTATACAGCGTATTGTTAATTTAATTGCCTTCAAACATGCTCAAAGCCGATATCGTAATGAACCAAGACTATTATAAAAATATATATATACAAAAATAGCACGACTTCATTAGAATGCATTTAAATTGGTTGATTAATTTTAGTCATTTTGAGGAGTCCTTCGTGGCCGAGTGGTCTAAGGCGCCGTCACAAGATCACTTGCCTCTCACCTCTAAGGTCGTTGGTTCGAATCCGCTCTTCTAAAAACTTTCGGAAGGGCGGTGGTTCTACTCTATGGATATGCCATATAATCTGAAACGTGCTGAAAAGTTACACCCTATTAGAAATAGAAATTTAACCATTTTAATAAATTCGACATTATCAAACAAACTGTTTTTTCCATCAATATCTAAATACAACTTACACTGAGAATTTACCACCAATGAAGAAAAAAACATGATTCCCGCCCTGCTCCCCTGTCCTATATCCTTTGGTAAATAGTAGGCCTGCGTGCAGATCAATATCCCGAAATTGTTATATTCTCCTTTGCTTATTTGATTCATGATAATTTAATTTAAAAAAAAAACTGCCAAGAATACCTTTAAAACTATGTTCATATTAATAAAAGTGAAATGTTCAAATTCGAGCTCTTGTCCATTTTAATGATTTCTACGTTATTAGATTACAGAGTGGTGATGAAAAATCTTAGTGTCACTTGTCTGCCGGATCGGAGCACCACTCGGCATTTTTCGTCTAAA
This sequence comes from Panopea generosa, assembly GCA_029582155.1. Classification (NCBI taxonomy): domain Eukaryota; kingdom Metazoa; phylum Mollusca; class Bivalvia; order Adapedonta; family Hiatellidae; genus Panopea; species Panopea generosa. The sequence goes on from CM055907.1 coordinate 27,919,642, forward strand.
TTTAAAATTTGCGAACGTCAGCGGAAATGACCGAGCGTTGTTCCGATTGCTCTCCGCTGTTGCTTTGCAGGCTGAGTGAAACTCTGTTTTGCCATTCAACTGATGTTTTCTTTAAATTATCTCACGCTGTCTTATTGAAATTGTTTTATATTTTGAAATTGTCTTCAGAGTGGTTAATAAATATATTTTCTTCTCTTTCCAATTGACGTCGCGCACGGTACTTGCGTAATAAAACTAATACCCGAAATATATAAAACTGTTCCCGAATACTTGATCGTTTTTGGAATTATACTTACTATATATCAAAATAAAGGTGGAACGATATTTTTAGTTGACGGATATAAACTATACTATTAATTTGCTCTATATATTTTAATTTAATAACAAGTCACATTTAACGTCATTTTTCCCGTGTCCCGGCGTAACATTTACCACGGGTCCCGGCCTAAAATGTTATGTTTAAAAACGGCGCGAAAGGACATATATCAGGTCTATTCACTGGAGAAAGTGACATAATTTCGGGTTACAGACATGTGTGTTTTATTACAATAAACTTAACGGCCATTCCGGAACACGCGGTTAATTACGTATATGCTAAATGTCCCACAAAACAAACGACTCGTTAATAAAATCATACTGAACAGTCAAAATGAAAAATAATGGTTATGTATGTATATGTTCATTGTTTTATTATATGGTACTTGATGACATTTTTCATATTGCAAATATGACATATTACATTTTTAAGGTGTTATTTGAAAGAAATAATTGAAGCGTATTTGATTAATTTAATTATTTTAGAAAAAAACGCGAACATATAAATTTTATAATCGTATCATGCTAAAAGAAAATTTCAGTAGAACATGCTTATGTGGAATAAAATATATTCACTTTGCTGTGAATGGTACAGATTTCGTGTTAAAAATGTCCTCTATGATTTGCCGCCCCTTAGAATTTTTACCAAAAAATAACGTCTGTCCTCACATTTTGACCATATTTACCGTATTTTTGTAATACAGAATATTGCCTTTTGAATATTATATTTACGAGTAAATTTAGTTTCTGTTAGTATCCCAAAATATTGAAACATTTGGAAAATCATTTACACCTCGTATCAAGCATTTCCGATGTTCTCTATCAAATAGTTACAACGTTAGTTTGGCGTTCTTTTAATACGGCGAAAAGCTATGGACGCCGCTAGTTATGTACATGGTATACAGTATTCTCATAGTTTACGTAGGTACAGTAATATCATTGGTCTTGATCCATTTAATATCCGCAGATAATCATGATTCCATTGCAGTAATTGATTTTCCGATATTCGGCTATTTTCTTGCAAAATAAATGATACGAAATACATGAATCAAAACGTCATATCACATTTTATACAATTTTAACGTTAACGTCGTGTTACGCTTAGAGGTACCATTACCGTGCGCAACGTCAATTACTGTTTTATCGATCGTTTCAATAGCACACACTATCAAAATACATGTTTGATAACTCTGTATTGAGTTACACGACTAATCCTTCTAATAAAACAATTTAACCATGAGTGATGTGTTTTATAGACATGTGACGGCAGGTTTAGACAATCACAAACTGTAATTGAATAGTTGAACACTTGGCCAATAAATAATGGAACCTGCAGTTTTGTAGTTGAGATGATAAATAGGACACAGGATCTATGAGTCGCGGGCTCAGTCCCCATGATAGCCATATGTCGTGCCACTGAATAAAGAAAGTTATCCGTACATGCTTGAACCTGGTTCTACCCGATAAACTATCGACCTAAATAAAGAACATGATTCACAGTCAATGTAAAATATATCAATTTCAACTCTGAATTAGATAAAGTATTTAAAAGTAACTATTGACTATTTTTTAATGTCTCGTTTTAACGATATTGGGTGATGCACATAAAAAGATTATTTTATCATTGTTATGATATATGGATATTATATAATAATACTTATATTACAGATATCGATTTGTCAATTGTAAACACTAGGCATGCTATTTTAAAGAAAATAAATGGATCTGCTTATATTATTGGGCCGATCTTGCAAACGTGTTTGTCGTGCTCCTACATACTCATTTAAATTACAACTACCCAAAATTTTTTTCATGTTTGATTTTTTTCATGATTCAGTCTGTTTCGTTTAAAATGACTTTGAAAAATTAAAAGCTGGCAAAACATTAGCTACTTACCTACTTACATGAATAATAATGGGTCGGAGCACAGCAAATATACATTTTTTAAGAATGACCATGGTGGATGATTTTAGTTTCGTTAAAAAAAATATTTTCTTTTAATCAATTTTATCTGCTAGTGTTACAGTATCAAATGTTTCGAATTATTCAATTTTTTCATTTTTCAATGTATAAATTTTAAATTGAGAGACTGGCATAAAAAAAAACGCAAGTTATAGCAACAATAAAAATACATTCTATTTTCTAATTGTTTCTAGAAAGACCATCTAGCCGGATGAGGTCAACGGAATTGCACAATAATAATATTGATTAGAAAAACCTAATTTCATTTAAACAGATCTGGTATTTTTATGGCGGTCATTAATGGCGTTTATATGCCGTTAATAGGCTGACCCACTGGGCTGAAAATATGACAGCAAATCATTTATGACGTTTTTGTCTTGAGTATTGACCTTATCAAATGATTATTGTTATATTGGATGCCAAAATTAATTTACGAATGCTTTCATGGTTATTGTCTTACGGGGAAAGCATTATTTGAAGCGCAAGACAGCGAGATATGGCAATCCTGTATACGTGTATGCTCACAAATAGATATAAAGAAAAAGAAATTGAGATCAACAGAAGCCTTTTCTCGCATATTCATAACACAGGAAGGCCCCTTTTTTTTAAAAAAAAGAGATTCCCTTTTGACTGAATGTCAGTCGTATGTGCAAAGCGCGTGCGTCACGAAATTTTTTATCTGTAAACCGCCCGTCTGTTTCATTTAGATGTTTTCCAAATACGTGCATCTTGCGATACAGTTTAAACGATCTTGATCGTCTCCGATGTTTGCTTTTAGAAGAGCATGAGTTTAGTCTGCAAAACTGGCTACTTTGTATTGTAAGATAGCAGTGACTATGTGGGAAATATTCGGGAATTATCCCCGGAAAAACATCTGACTCTGACTTTAATTAGTTAAATATTCTCACGTTTTAACACAAACGTTCACATTTCTAAAATTCGAGTATTATCATTGGTTGGTAATGGATAGTTTCGTCAGTTAATATTTTCCCCTGAAAAATGGGTAGAGTTTATATTTTGACCTGTGATATGTTGTTATTATGTCAACGTATGTGTAAATGTGAGATCTGCAGCTCCCAGTGTGCCGCACAGGGAGTCGCACATGCAATCCTTCTACAATAAATTTGTTTCAGTTATGCAAATATACAATATATATTTTTGACCTTGAAAAAAATGGGCCTATCTCGTAATTAAGGTACTATCGTTTCTTTTAATGTAATTCTTGTTTAAAAATGCCCCCCCCCCCACCCCCCTTCCCCGTCATTACTTTTCATTTAAAAAACACAAAAAGAAATTTGTTTTTAGGAGGTTCAGAAGTCAACAAGTATGTTTCCAAGTTGAAACAGAAAAAGTTACCTTAAGACGCATTCGCTTTAATACAGATAATAGAACAGAACCGATTTGCTATAATTATCACACATCCGTCACAATATCAAACTACCTTATCCGTTCCGTACACGACGTTGTATGTGTGTTTTTTGCCGATATACTAGGTAAAACTACTTTACATGATAAACAATCAAATTTTTAGTATTCAGATAGTTAACCTTTACGCAATGAGCCATTGTAAGTTTGGAATATATTATTTATGGCAGCAATGTCATGCTCTGTATCACTTATTCAAAGCGGCTACAATGTATGCTGTATGTTTCTTGTTATTCTTTGTATATTGATAGAGTCGTCTCGGTGATGGCGCATCCTTTGTTCACAATATAGAATACTTTCTCTATTTCCTAACTGTGATATTAACTCTGAGTTTGAATTTGTTTTTAAATTCTGACTTATAAAGACACTAGTTAAATTAACCTCTATATTGCTACTATCGAATATTCATATTTCTTTAATTATTAAACTAATCATATAGTTGCCGTTGTTCGCAGACACATTTCACTTTGAATGCCTTTCTTTATCGATTATTGCATACAGGCTAATATCATTTTACAACTAAAGCACATTTATTAAATTGATTCAAATTTCATATTCACATGAAAGTTAGATATGGATTTAGTGTTGGTGATTCTCACGCAAATGTGATCGACCTAGCAATAGAGTTTTGTCATTTCTAGAACGTTATAAGCATTAGTATTGTTATTTGGAATTGTGTTTATAACGCCATATTCAACACAAGACAGGTTATATATGGAATTTCAAGTTTTATTGGTTGAGGAATACCTCGTAATGGATCTGAGTAGAACCACCGTCCTTCTGGCAATCTGTCTCACATAAATATTCCCTACCGAGCTAGGTTCGAACACATGACCTCAGCTGTGAGAGTTAAGTGATCAGTGACCGAGAGCACAGACCTCAGCTGTGAGAGTTAAGTGATCAGTGGCCGAGAACACATGACCTCAGCTGTGAGAGTTAAGTGATCAGTGACCGAGAGCACAGACCTCAGCTGTGAGAGTTAAGTGATCAGTGGCCGAGAACACATGACCTCAGCTGTAAGAGTTAAGTGATCAGTGACCGAGAACACATGACCTCAGCTGTAAGAGTTAAGTGATCAGTGACCGAGAACACATGACCTCAGCTGTGAGAGTTAAGTGATCAGTGACCGAGAACACATGGCCTCAGCTGTGAGAGTTAAGTGATTAGTGACCGAGAACACATGACCTCAGCTGTAAGAGTTAAGTGATCAGTGACCGAGAACACATGACCTCAGCTGTAAGAGTTAAGTGATCAGTGACCGAGAACACATGACCTCAGCTGTGAGAGTTAAGTGATCAGTGGCAAAGAACACATGACCTCAGCTGTGAGAGTTAAGTGATCAGTGGCAAAGAACACATGACCTCAGCTGTGAGAGTTAAGTGATCAGTGGCCGAGAACACATGACCTCAGCTGTGAGAGTTAAGTGATCAGTGGCCGAGAACACATGACCTCAGCTGTGAGAGTTAAGTGATCAGTGACCGAGAACACATGACCTCAGCTGTGAGAGTTAAGTGATCAGTGGCCGAGAACACATGACCTCAGCTGTGAGACTTAAGTGATCAGTGACCGAGAACACATGACCTCAGCTGTGAGAGTTAAGTGATCAGTGGCCGAGAACACATGACCTCAGCTGTGAGAGTTAAGTGATCAGTGGCCGAGAACACTTGACCTCAGCTGTGAGAGTTAAGTGATCAGTGGCCGAGAACACATGACCTCAGCTGTGAGAGTTAAGTGATCAGTGGCCGAGAACACATGACCTCATCTGTGAGAGTTAAGTGATCAGTGGCCGAAAACACATGGCCTCAGCTGTGAGAGTTAAGTGATCAGTGGCCGAGAACACATGACCTCAGCTGTAAGAGTTAAGTGATCAGTGGCCGAGAACACTTGACCTCAGCTGTGAGAGTTAAGTGATCAGTGACCGAGAACACATGACCTCAGCTGTGAGAGTTAAGTGATGAGTGACCGAGAACACATGACCTCAGCTGTGAGAGTTAAGTGGTCAGTGGCCGAGAACACATGATCTCAGCTGTGAGAGTTAAGTGATCAGTGGCCGAGAACACATGACCTCATCTGTGAGAGGTAAGTGATTAGTGACCGAGAACACATGACCTCATCTATGAGATGAGAGTTAAGTGATCAGTGACCGAGAACACATGACCTCAGCTGTGAGAGTTAAGTGATCAGTGACCGAGAACACATGCCCTCAGCTGTGGGAGTAAAGTGACAAGTGGCAAAGAACACATGACCTCAGCTGTGGGAGTTAAATGGTCAGTGACCGAGAACACATGACATCAGCTGTGAGAGTTAGGTGATCAGTGACCGAGAGCACAGTACCTCAGCTGTGAGAGTTAAGTGATCTGTGGCCAAGAACAAATGACATTAGCTCTGAGAGTTGAGTGATCAGTGACCGAGAAAACATGCCCTCATCTGTGAGAGTTAAGTGATCAGTGGCCGAGAACACATGACCTCATCTGTGAGAGTTAAGTGATCAGTGGCCGAGAACACATGACCTCAGCTGTGAGAGTTAAGTGATCAGTGAGAGTTAAGTGATCAGTGACCGAGAACACATGACCTCATCTGTGAGAGTTAAGTGATCAGTGGCAGAGAACACATTACCTCAGCTGTAAGAGTTAAGTGATCAGTGGCCGAGAACACATGACCTCATCTGTGAGAGTTAAGTGATCAGTGGCCGAGAACACATGACCTCAGCTGTGAGAGTTAAGTGATCAGTGGCTGACAACCCATGACCTCAGCTGTGAGAGTTAAGTGATGAGTGACCGAGAACACATGGCCTCAGCTGTGAGAGTTAAGTGATCAGTGACCGAGAACACATGACCTCAGCTGTGAGAGTTAAGTAATCAGTGGTCGAAAACACAGGACCTCAGCTATGAGAGTTAAGTGATCAGTGGCCGAGAACACATGACCTCAGCTGTGAGAGTTAAGTGATCAGTGGCCGAGAACACATGACCTCATCTGTGAGAGTTAAGTGATCAGTGATCGAGAACACATGACCTCAGCTGTGAGAGTTAAGTGATCAGTGAGATTTAAGTGATCAGTGACCGAGAACACATGACCTCATCTGTGAGAGTTAAGTGATCAGTGGCCGAGAACACATGACTTCAGCTGTGAGAGTTAAGTGATCAGTGGCCGAGAACACATGACCTCATCTGTGAGAGTTAAGTGATCAGTGACCGAGAACACATGACCTTAGCTGTGAGAGTTAAGTGATCAGTGACCGAGAGCACAGGACCTCAGCTGTGAGAGTTAAGTGATCAGTGACCGAGAACACATGCCCTCAGCTGTGAGAGTTAAGTGATCAGTGATCGAGAACACAGGACTTCAGCTGTGAGAGTTAAGTGATCAGTGAACGATAAGACCACTCTGGAACATTACGCTCAAGTTGCTGATACACGTGCTGGAATAGAAATGTGTGGTAGTGGCACCATGTGTTACATTGTAGAAATTGTAAGTTGTGCTTGTTAGTATCTTACTATATTTTTTATGATTCAGAATATTCATAGATGTTCATGTTATCTTTTCACCAATATCGGGGAACTCTTAAGTTCGATTTGCATATTATATTGTTGATGTGTTAACCAAAAAATATGAGTAATATAAACTGCAGTTGTACGGGTTTCAAGGTTCTAGGTACAAATACTCATATTTGCTATGTGTCTTCTTTCAGTAAATACCCATGTGGTTCTGGGAGGGTAATACCATTGTGGAACTTTCGAACATTGTGTCAATTTATTATATTGTAGACAATCTTAATTTGTAAGTTTTGTTATATCGTAGATTAACATAGATATTTTCTAATATGGAATCCATGTTAAGAGTTGTGTAAGAACCAGGACTCTTAGTTTATTTTGATGGTTTGGTTTTCGTTTTATGTGAACGCTTGTGGTATCGGATAGGTAAGAAACAACCATTGTTCAGACTGGCAGGGGTCCGCAATATAAATGTGTTGTCCTGGTTATCGTTATTCTGTCATGTTCATTATTTTCACCAAGCCCTTGTGTGATTCCAGGTGGAGATGACATGGGAGATGACATGTTTTTATAACCCCTGTCGTGTAATGAATATTAGATACTATTTGTTGACACCACAGTTCTGCTGGTATCAGAGGTCAAAGTTAATTCTACAAATACATTTGTTGACGGGATATACTTTCAATCTGTATGCCAATCTGATGTATTTGAACATGACGAGTGGGCCTAGAAACTTCCTTCCTTCCTTAGTGTGATACTGTCAGTTTTGTAAACGGGGATGTCTATTACTGTTGGCGTTATACCCTAGTAGTGTGCTATATGTATTATATGTCATTCATTTACTGCCATCGACATATAGTTTTATCTTCGTGTATCACCGTGCACCGCGAGTTTACTGGTAAATATTTCATGCCTAAATTTTCTCGTCAAATGCAATCAGCGGCTAACGAAAATTGCGGCCTTGCGAATACCATAATAAGGCACTTCTTGTGTGGTAGTTGGCTCTCCTAATTGATTACGACATAGTTCACAACTAATTATCTCTTTTCTAAAAGTAATCAGTTACCAAATGGGTGTTTCTGTTTCTTCATTAAAAAAGATTAATATATTGTTCTTAAGAAATGATTTACACGTACTCTGTACTTTCCCTAGTTAACGATGAACACCGTCGTGTGAATATGGCACGGAAAGGAGCCGACCATATACTAAGTAAACACATTTTTTAATAACTGGGTTTCGGAATCTTAAGATAGATATTGGATGGTTGCTCGAAAAAAAGGTGACAATTTTGCAAAATTTAAAACGATTTTTACTCACGATACAAAAACAAGACAATATATCAACTTATATCCAACAGTAGATGTATCAAAGGACACATCGGCTACAACAGCACTAACACAATACACACATAGAATAATCATAAACACATAAGTACAATACACACATAGAATAATCATAAACACATCAGTGAAATACACTTATAGAATAATCATAAACACATCAGTGAAATACACTTATAGAATAATCATAAACACTTAAGTGCAATACACACATAGAATAATCATAAATACATCAGTGAAATACACACATAGACTAATCATAAACACATAAGTGCAATTCACACATAGAATAAACATAAACACATAAGTGAAATACACTTATAGAATAATCGAAAACACATAAGTGCAATTCACACATAGAATAATCATAAACACATAAGTGAAATACACGCATAGAATAATCATAAACACATAAGTGAAATACACGCATAGAATAATCATAAACACATAAGTACAATACACACATAGAATAATCATAAACACATTAGTGAAATACACACATAGAATAATCATAAACACATAAGTGAAATACACGCATAGAATAATTATAAACACATTAGTGCAATACATGCATAGAATAATCATAAACACATAAGTGAAATACACGCATAGAATAATTATAAACACATTAGTGCAATACACGCATAGAATAATCATAAACACATAAGTGAAATACACGCATATAATAATCATAAACACATAAGTGCATTACACGCATAGAATAATTATAAACACATTAGTGCAATACATACATATAATAATCATGAACACATAAGTGAAATACACGCATAGAATATCCATAAACACATAAGTGAAATACACACATAGAATAACCATAAACACATACGTGCAATACACACATATAATAATCATACACACATAAGTGCAATTCACACATAGAATTATAATAACAACATTAGTGCATCACACATAAAATAATCATAAACACATGAGTGCAATACACACTTAATCATAAACACATTAGTGCAATACACACTTAGAATAATCATAAACACATTAGAGCAACACACACATAGAATAATCATAAACACATAAGTGCAATACACACATATAATAATCATAAACACATAAGTGCAACACACACATAAAATAATCATAAACACATTGGTGCAATACACACATTGAATAATCATAAACATATTGGTGCAATTAGTTTATACTTATTTATTTTACTTCGATTGTGAAACAAGTTCTTACAGCTTAGACAAATCACGCTCGAAGTCTTCCTGGGTAGACCAGTACAAAGCATATGCAGAAAAAGTGTCTTGCTAAAGAACACCACACATAGCCGTAGCGGAGGATCGAACCCCACGACCCTCCGATCATGGGTTCGGTGCTCTACCACTGGGCCTCATGTTCCACAGTGCAATACACACTTAGAATAATCATAAACACGTTAGTGCAACACACACATAGAATAATCATAAACACATTAGTGCAATACACACATAGAATAATCATAAACACGTTAGTGCAATACACACTTTGAGAAAAATGGATAACAGTGGTCAGTAACAAAGTGTTCTTCCGACACTCACACTTCAGTCGAGAGAAAAACCGTCACAGGATGTGTACACAACCTGTCTGGGGATAGTTTTTTATTTTAAGTGTAAACTTTCATAGAACTTACGTTGCAATGGGCAGTCTCGGTTTATTTGGGAAAAAATACGTGATTTCTTATCTAGTTTTCTTATTCATAATAAACCAGATAGTTTAAAACACACGCAACAACAACAAAATAATAAAAACAACAAAATCAAACACACTGGTTTTGTATATAGCACTATGGATTTAGTTCAATTACGCGCTTTCAAAAGAAGTGCAGACGTCGATAACATAGGCTACATATGGAACGCCATAGCTGTCTTATATGGTCCATTTTCTATGTATCATGTGCATTCATCATTATATTATGTCGATACTTTATTACATTATGTCGATACTTCATTACATTATGTAGATACGTCATTATATTATGTAGACTGTTTATTACATTATGTAGATACGTCATTATATTGTGTAGATACTTCATTACATTATGTAGATACATAATTACATTATGTGGATACTTAGTTATATTCTGTAGATACTTTATTATATTATGTAGATACGTCATTATATTGTGTAGATACGTTATTACATTATGTAGACTGTTTATTACATTATGTGGATACTTTATTATATTCTGTAGATACTTCATTACATTATGTAGATACTTTATTATATTCTGTAGATACTTCATTACATTATGTAAATACTTTATTACATTATGTAGAAACTTTATTATATTATGTAGACACTTTATTACATTATGTAGATACTTTATTATATTATGTAGACACTTTATTACATTATGTAGATACTTTATTATATTATGTAGACACTTTATTATATCTTGTCGAAACTTTATTATATTATGTAGAAACTTTATTACATTATGTCGAAACATTATTACATTATGTCGAAAGTTTATTATATTATGTGCATTCTTCATTATATTATGTCAAAACTTCCTTATGATGACGAGATCATTTTGACGGGGTGATTTATATACTGACACCGTATCAAAATAATGTTGTTGTTTTATAGCATAAATGTCTATATATAGCAATTATTATAAGAAGAGGTAATAAACTCTTTTTTTTTCGCTATTATTATATAATATTATACCAGATATAAGTTTTAAAAGATAATTGATCATAAAAAGATGAATGATACAATTATAATCAATTATAATCAATGATTGATATAATATTCATGAATCATGAATTGGACACCATTTTTAAATAGGTGTTTTCCTGAATATAATGTCAGGTTTTTATGACTTAATGAAAGACGGTTCATTGCTTACATGTTTTGTCTAATTTCTTTTGACGCAAGTTGCAAAGAGTCTGCTTCAGATTTTCGACGTCAACGTGTACATGAAACCTGAGAATCGCGTTACGGGCTACGCTACGACAAAGATTCTTCTAGTGATAGGCATTGGGAAAACTTGTTTGAAACTCATAGGAATATTTATTGTGTTGGAACTGGGGATTGTTTCATGCACATTAGTTTAGTCTAATGCTTTTAGTTTGAAACCGTTCTCAAACATAACAGTTTAGTTTTGTGCTGGAGCTGGACATTTATCTTAGTTCGAAGATTTAGGTTTGGAACAGTTTTCAAACAAATATGTGTATATTTATGCTGGAACTGAGCATCGTTCCAAGCATACAGTTTTGTTATAAGTTTGAACCCGTTCTCAAACAATAACTTTATTTTCGTGCTGAAGCTTGGTATGGTTTCATGCACTTTAGGTTAGTTTGAAGACGTATGTTTGAAACAGTCTTCAAACATATAGGTGTATTTTTATGCTGGAGCTGAACATTGTTCCAGACATACAGTTTTGGTTTGAGTTTGAAACAAGTCTCAAACAAATGCTGTCCAGACACGTTGTCTGAATAGCTGGTCTCAGTATTAAAATAGTGTTGAACAACAGTTAGTTCAACTCTACAGGGTTTGAAACATTATACTGTAAATAGTTGATTGATATGATTGTCTGTATGATTTCTAAATATTATAATCATTTTATTATATTTTTTTTTGTTTGACGTTTACGAAACATAAGGCAAGAAGCCTGAGGAAAATTTATATATACTATATAGTTTGAACAAAATTATTTAACATAGTTTCAAGCTAGGCTGTTTTTACAGCCTAATCCAGTGAAGACACAATCGCCTTACAGAAGATCCCGTTTTAAGCCCAATATACTCGCCCAACATCTTGACACAAGGCTTTAAACAACAAGTTTCTTTGAGAGAAAGAATACTGAACATGGCGGAAGAGAAAATGGAAGTTGTTCTTAAAAATCTCAGCATGGATAGACACCCCTTCCTTTCTACGGGAAAACATATCGCTTCCTGTGGTGCGTGTCCATAGCTCTTCCTAGGGTGCGTGTCCATATCTCTTCCTGCGGTGCGTGTCCATAGCTCTTCCTGGGATGCGTGTCCATAGCTCTTCCTGGGGTGCGTGTCCATATTTCTTCCTGCGGTGCGTGTCCATAGCTCTTCCTGGGGTGCGTGTCCATATCTCTTCATGCAGTGCGTGTCCATAGCTCTTCCTGCGGTGCGTTTCCATATCTCTTCCTGCGGTTCGTGTCCATATCTCTTCATGTGGTGCGTGTCCATAGCTATTCCTGGGGTGCGTGTCCGTAGCTCTTCCTGCGGTGCGTGTCCATATCTCTTCATGTGGTGCGTATCCATAGCTCTTCCTGAGGTGCGTGTCCATATCTCTTCATGCGGTGCGTGTTCATAGCTCTTCCTGCGGTGCGTGTCCATAGCTCTTCTCTTCCTGTGGTGCGTGTTTATATCTCTTCCTGCGGTGCGTGTTCATAGCTCTTCCTGGAGTGTGTGTCCATATTTCTTCATGTGATGCGTGTCCATATCGCTTACTGCGGTGCGTGTCCATAGCTCTTCCTGGGGTGTGTGTCCATATCTCTTCCTGCGGTGCGTGTCCATGTCTCTTCCTGTGGTGCGTGTCCATATCTCTTTCTGTGGTGCTTGTCCATATCTCTTCCTGTGCTGCTATTTTTTCCCGTTGAAAGGAAGGGACGTGTCTATCCACTCTGAGATTTTAGAGAACAACTTCCATTTTCTCTTCCGTCATGTGTAATATTCTTCCTGTCATAGAAGCTTGTTGTTTAAAGCGGTGTCAATATAGAAATCACCCAGTCAAACTGATCTCGTCATCATAAGGAAGTTTCGACATAATATAATGAAAAATGCACATAATATAATAAACTTTCGACAAGATATAATAAAGTTTCGACATAATGTAATGAAGTTTCTACATAATATAATAAAGTTTCGACAAGATATAATAAAGTGTCTACATAATGTAATAACGTTTCTACATAATATAATAAAGTTTCTACATAATGTAATAAAGTATCTACATAATGTAACGAAGTATCTACATAATATAATAAAGTATCTACATAATGTAATGAAGAATCTACAGAATATAATAAAGTATCCACATAATGTAATAAACAGTTTACATAATGTAATAAAGTATCTACACAATATAATGACATATCTACATAATGTAATGAAGTATCTACAGAATATAATAAAGTATCCACATAATGTAATAATGTATCTACACAATGTAATGAAGTAACTACACAATATAATGACGTATCTACATAATGTAATAAACAGTCTACATAATATAATAAAGTATCTACTAAATGTAATGAAGTATCGACATAATGTAATAAAGTATCGACATAATATAATGATGAATGCACATGATATAATAAAGAATGCACATAATACATATAAAATGGACAACATTAGACAGCTATGGCGTTCCATAGCTACATATAACCTACCCATGGTCTCATATGTCGTGTTATAATCAATAATTACACTTGGATGCGTATGTACGCTCCGCCTTCTACTATGTCCGCTATGTACTGTGTTTTAGTAGAATCACCGTATGACTGCTGGATTCTTTACTTAAAGTGACATATAACAAAACAATTTACCTGATAAAGATGTACTTAGACAGATCAATGTATTAATACTGTAGTGTTTAAATACAATACCTCGCAAGTCCCTCTTTAAAAAGTTAAACTTTTGGCAGTTGGAGTTTCAAAACGGTTCATTACGCGTACTTTCTGGAAAATATGTTTTTCAAAATGTAACATAAACTTTCATGTAGAAGTGTGCCCATGTACAGTGGTGACAACATAAGTATAATTGGCTTCATGTATACATGATATAACGTATATGTATATAATGATGTACATATATATATATATATATTATGGCGAACATGTACATAATGACGTATGAATATATAATGGCGTTCATGCTTATAATGGCGTGCATGCATTAGTTATATAATGCACATGCATATAATGGCGTTCATGTATATAATGACGTATATTTATAAAATGACGTTCATGCATATAACGGCGTTCATGCCTATAAAGGCGTTCATGCCTAGAATGACGTTCATGCATATAACGGCGTTCATGTATTAATAAATAAATAATATATATATAATATGGAATATGACGTTTTTGTTTATAATGGCGTTCATGTATAAGATACAATCTTGTATATAAAACATTTTTGGAGATGTCTGATCATTAAAAAACTACTGACCGTTTTATACACGAAATCAGTTTATAACAGTGCTATAAAACAATTGATTGTATAGTTGGTGGTGACATACCTACAATATCGCTGTCTAGATATACCATTTGACATGCCTGCAATATCGCTGTCTAGATATACCAGTAGACATGCCTATAATATCGCTGTCTAGATATACCAGTAGACATGCCTATAATATCGCTGTCTAGATATACCAGTAGACATGCCTATAATATCGCTGTCTAGATATACCATTAGACATGCCTGCAATATCGCTGTCTAGATATACCAGTAGACATGCCTATAATATTGCTGTCTAGATATACCAGTAGACATGCCTGCAATATCGCTGTCTAGATATACCAGTAGACATGCCTGCAATATCGCTGTCTAGATATACCAGTAAACATGCCTATAATATCGCTGTCTAGATATACCAGTAGACATGCCTGCAATATCGCTGTCTAGATATACCAGTAGACATGCCTGCAATATCGCTGTCTAGATATACCAGTAGACATGCCTGCAATATCGCTGTCTAGATATACCAGTAGACATGCCTATAATATCGCTGTCTAGATATACCAGTAGACATGCCTGCAATATCGCTGTCTAGATATACCAGTAAACATGCCTATAATATCGCTGTCTAGATATACCAGTAGACATGCCTGCAATATCGCTGTCTAGATATACCAGTAGACATGCCTGCAATATCGCTGTCTAGATATACCAGTAAACATGCCTATAATATCGCTGTCTAGATATACCAGTAGACATGCCTGCAGATATATTTATGCTATAGCATGAGAATAAAGCAGTACCAGACAACAAGATTACGACTTTTGAATATTTATTGGTCTAAACTAAAGTTCTAGCACCTTGCACCATTCGTATTTATGTAAGCATGGCTTCGATACATTTGCTGTCAAAGCTGCGAAAGAAACAGTACATAAAGTATCTGCATCTATCTAAAATGATTGAAGAAATGTTTTAATATCAAGTTATATCTAGATAAGAGCAACTGCATGTCACCAATTGTGTTGGAATGATTTTACATGTTGGAAAGTAAATATTATCAATCATATTAACAAAACAAATAAACGAAAGAAAACGTAAAATAAACTATAAAAATCAGAATCATATAATAATGTAAACATATATTTTTGTAATATATTTTATAATATATGTTAGTATTTATTGATTACAGCAAAACTAAATTTATGACTACAGTTAACATGCACAATACTATTTTCATCCAATTTGATTTGTGATATACTTGTTTTAATATTTAGTACCATCGATTTGGATATTGCAATTCCCATTTTACTCTAAAATATTGCATCTTTTCGTCAGTTACATTTTTCATAATTCTTAATCATTGTCCACGGTTTCTGTTTGTTAGAATATTTAACGTCAATTTTATGCCATCGATAGCTAACAGACGATCAGTTAACCTAACCTGGGATCCTCCTGGAAGGTTTAGCAGTACACCAATATCTGCAAGTAACTGTTATTTTTATTCAATTTGAATCAAGGGTGAGAGACAAATTACAATGAAACGTAATGTCCTATATCCATATCTTCTGTGTAATTGTTGATCGGTTGGATGTTATGCCATGGTCATCTTAGAAGATTCAGACTAGAATTCTATTTATATCACGTGTCATCAACTCTAAATGCTGTTATAAACTGAAACGGGTCATGTCATGTACAGAAAAAAGTGAACTTAAATAATAATTATACATCTTTTTTTTTTAATAATAATGATATTTGTGCTGACAAAGTTTTTTATGTCTTTTAAAGCACACATATTTACGAAATGTGCAGGCTTGTATTTACCTCTGCATTATGAATGCATCAATATATCATACATGGTCAAGTTTAAATTTACAAAACCATCACTACATGGCAATTTTAAGAAATCTGAATTCTCAAATGGCTGTGACATAGTAGTCACCTTAGGCAATGTCAATATTATATAATTACAATGATTGGTATTTATAGCATCAATTAGACCTTAAGGAAATAAAGTTCCGGAGTTTGTTTTTATCAAAGAGTCTGTATTGTTTGAGATAGAATATTCAACATGCTAACCGCAAGTGTAATTAAAGCTAATGCAATGAGCCGAACATTATCTGGCAAATTAATTGTAGGCGTTATTGTTTCAAAGCAAAGTGAATTACCGTATGATTTAAACTATTATTTAAAGAGAGAATCCATTGGTATTTGACATGCTTTTGGTCGAGGTACACTATAAGTCAATTAAAGCATTATAAGCTTAAAAAAAGCCATACATTTCTTATTTTTCTTCTTAAACAGTTTATATTTCATCAATGTTAATAAAAAAAATAGAAACTATTTATTTTTTGACCTCATTTTCAGCAAAATATTTGCAAACCGTTGTAAAATATTGTTTACCATATGTATTCGATGTGTTAGGTGTGCATATACAATATGAAAATACATGTCAAACGGATGACTTAACATTGGAAATAACAGCAATTTATATTGAATTAAATAAAGGAGAGACAATGTAAAACATAATTCATAAATCTTACAATATTTCCATTTTCAAAGACATCTATTCTGTTTCTATAAGAATGACTACACCGCAGCCTTTAAGCGTCCTTTGATACCTGATTTTATATTTCAATATCACTGAAATCTATTGTAATGATTCCATTATAAATACTTGCGACAACAGACTCATCAGATACTCGGACGAGGGAGACCCGGCGCCATGGGATATATACTCTACATAACAATCTTCATCCAAGCTCTGTGCGGGGATTAATTCAATATTAATTTAACTATAAGATATATACACTAGACAAGGAAGTAATAAGTATTCGTATGATATATAGCCAAAATCCAAGCATTTCAAGAGCTCGCTCGAAAAATTAGAAATTATTTATCATACTGAAGACTTTAAGATTCACACTGCCGCACCACACAGCATAATCACAATCATAGAAACGTCATAAAAGGTACATAGGTCAACAGGGGTCAATTGGAACGGTCAATAGCCAAACCGCGACTGGGGAGAGAGCAGCTGGGACTTGGTTTACATATACATCCAGTCTCTCTCTCTTCCCTACCGTCGGCACATCATCAAACGAGAAGCATTCAATATGAAATGTACTGTAAATATAAACAAATATTAATTTAAAGAAACTTTCTCGTCAATCTTCTTTTCAATATTCGCTCTTTGTAATGGATTCCAGTTGCTAAAGTGACGTAAAGTTGAATTTGCAAGGGAGTAATACGTCTTTTTCCTGCGCGAGTAATGATGGAGTTGTTACCTCGTTATACAATTACGCTGACTTTCATTGAGTTTCAAGCACACATGTCTTGTTCATTTCGGCCGTGGAATGTAATTTTCTGAGAACAGCGGTCATTCAGTTTCGGTCCCAAGCATTGTATGGCAATTACTTCCATGCTATGGAGAAATTACAAGCGTCGGTGATGTGTCGGATGACGGATGAGATGGCGGTAACCAAGACGGACTGACACAAAGTGATGGAGAGGCCATGTTCCAGAACCGGTGGTTAAACTATTGTTCCGGAATGACAGCCGATATTTATCTGACATTTTATCTGTCGTAAGCCATACGTACTCAAATTGACGTTTTATAAACAACTTCACTGTATTTACGGTGTACTTTTACATAGGTTCCTTTGAGGCTGTCCCGGTAGGGATAATTTGTAGTAATGGTTATCATATAACAGATGGCTTCTCGAATTGACAGTGATTAAGATATAACATTATATTCGTCTGTTAGAGCTATATATTAACAGCTGTGTCGCATAATTCTGCGCATCAGCTAATACACATATTTAAAAAAAACACTTTTCTAATAGCTGGCATGCCAATTCTTTTTGCGTGTTGACTGGATTTAAAATATATTGAATCAAAATATAAATTGATATTACTTTTGGAACATTTTCGCAGAGAAAATGCTCGTAGTATGTTGTTAATAAGAGGCGTGTTCCAGAGAATCAGTTTTACCCACAAGTCCGTAAACTTAGTTGAACAAATGCGGAACTGGACAAATGACGTCTTTCAAATTAATTACAGAACATTTGCTGAAAAATGGTTGGTTTGAAAATAAAAACAAACGGAAAAAAAAATGACTGTTCAGATCAGGAAAACTACGTTCTTCGTTGAGTAATTGTTTAATCAGATCACTTGGTCTTCTACACTTCTAAGTCTCCAGGATTACCCGACAACACTCTATAGAAGTCCATGTGCACGTATTTACAATTTAGACTGTCTAGTTTCACAAGCGCACTTCCCACATTTTTAACTGCACTATTTTTCAAACTGTATATAACAAGTACATTGTGGATGTTTTTGCCAATTGAATGTATTGACTCACTTTTAAAATAACAATTTAGTAGTAACTGTGAAACTGTGAAAAATAGTTTTCTGATTTGAATGATACGTGTACGGAAGCCTGATAGATCAGAATAAAGATGTTAGAAAAAATAACTCGTCCAACCGAGTTTCAAGAATCGTTAAATGTCTTGTTATTAATGGATTATTTCCGTAATTACAAGTTTCAAAATTCGTTATAATGAGAACATTTCCCGAAATAACGGATTTTTAAACCTTATTGCGAGAAGTTATTTGTTTTATACATCTTTATTCTGACCATATCCGGCTTCCGTAGAATAATATATATTTAACGCACGCACGCACGCACGCACGCACGCACGCACGCACAAACACACATACGCACACACGCACACACACATTATTGATGCACAACGGTGCATAAAGACGGTAAATTACGCAGATCATCCGCTTGGTAAGATGCCACTGGTGGGAATATTTATGGTAAATGTGCTTTTAAAAACGACACTAGTATGTAAATTAAAAGAGATTCAGACATAATGTTAATATGCATTTCATTGTGTAACCCATGCACGTTAGTAAATAATCTCACAAGCCACAAAAAAATGTATTTTAAAAGTATTTTTTCATTTTTTTATGTTGTATCCTTATCCTACTTAACGAGATTTTCTTTTCTCGCCAAATAACATAACAACTTGTCTGAAATGTATAACGTACTTATGTACACATAGTACAGAGATATACCCGCCCTCCCCGCGACACACAAAGACACAAAGACATTGCAATGACATATAGCGATATACCGTCTGTCATCACCAGCTATACATACCCACAGGCTGATATGTGGACGTAGACAATATTTAAATGATGAGTAAGAGCACGGATATTTTCCCCTCAGTCTCTGGAATAAATGTCAATTGATACGTCTGGCATAGAATTTAAAACACCTTTTATTTAATAGTTTTAAACCAAGAAACGCATTAAGATTTTATTATTTTGAATAAATTGATTCAATTTTATGATTTTATTTTGTTGTGCTTGGGGTTAGATTGTCTCCTGAAGATGTCAGGATGGTTTGTTGTAGTTTTTGTTGCTTGTTAGTTTGCCCTTTATTTCTACTATTGTTACTGACAGCGTGTGTCATTCACTATCTTCAAGACTTTCGTCTTATCGTTATTGTGTAATTAAACACTGATAATAGTTTTCCATACTTTGACTCGTTTTTGTAAGTATTTTTAATTCCATAGAAAACCACTTTTGTTATTGTTGTCGGCGAAGATAGATGTTATATTTCATTACCCCTCGTGACCCCAGACTCAGCAAAACCGAGTTTGCTAAATAAAGTCTTGAACGCCTCTATCCTCCAGTCAGATGCTAGTACATTATGTTCAGCATGCACAGTACTCATAACTTTACTCATTTTATTGTATTCTTGAATTTTTATTAAGCATTGCATCTATAGCGACATATTAGTTACTGGAATTTTATACAGTTTACATATTTCACTTTGGCTTCTGTGTTTTTTTTTGTTGTATATTCAGTTTGGTCAGGGACACGTTCATTGCCAACATTAATTGGTTTCAATTCTCTAAGAAAAGTAGATAAACTATACCACAAGTCGGACATATTCTTTTTGTAATTTTCTGATGATCACAAGTGCGTAAATTATTGTTTCTTTTTAAAAAAAATGCCAATATATCAATATTATTGAAGTAGTTACGTCAGTAATATAAAATGGCTATGTGTTAATTGTTGACTGATATAATAACTTATAGCATTAAGTGTGTTTGAAATCTACAAAAAAATAGTAGCTCAGTCACACCGAAGGCAAACCACCTAGTGTCCAGGTGTCGGTTTCACGAAACGTCTTAAACTGAGATTTTTCTCAACTAAAATATTTAAATTACTCCAGATGCTTATTTTTACTCGTTACACTTTAAATGCCCACAAGAATTGACGTCACAACAACTCTTTACTCACTGGTCAAAGGTAAAATGCTCAATGTAAATGAAGTTATAGCCTTTTAAAGATTTGAGTAAATCTTAAGCTGAGATAGCGACTGTTTAGCCAAAGTTTATTAGATTAATGTAGGACACGGTTCAGTGCATTTTTTCATATATGACATTTTTAAAACAAAACCAGAAATATAATGTAAAACTTGCTTTGGTATATATTAGGCAAGCTTATTTTACAACTGTAGAAAGTATGGTAAAATATTCAAACGATTGCCCTTTCGTCAACACTTTATTTGCATTGATTGTGTCTGTTCAAACTCAGTTTTTCCTATAGCTTGGTTTTGGGACTTTTCCTTTTATTTAATTTAACCACTCATAACGTTTGACCTCCTGATACGTGGTTTATACATGTATTTATGCCAGTGAAATATTGAATTCATAAAAGCAAAACAATCTTTAACTGAACCATGTGCCCCGAATGACCATACTAAAATGTAGCATCTTCGACGTATTTCGATAGAACACATTTGTTAAGTGTGCTATGTTAACATATATATATTTAACAAATCGTTTATTTATATTGACAAAATAATTAATGATCACGATAGAATGAACTCCTATTGTTTCTCATAATTATAGGTATTCTGCGCAGAGATTTACGTGACTATGTAAAAAAAATAACACGCATTCTAATTAAAAAATGCAATTAATAGATTAATGAAAATAACTAACGTGTTATAATGTAGGTTACAAGCTTCATTCGAATTATTGTACTCTAAAACATTACCCAGATGTATTGTATTTTGATATAATCTGTATACCCATCAAGATTGACAAATTGAAATTACTTACATTTTGTTCAATACGGTATAACGGTTCTATTTCCAGTCATATGTTTTCAATGGTGTCTGAGATTACATGTTTTATAAATCGAGTCCCAATAATGTCACCTGCAAACAGATGAATATAGGCAACTTTGTACTAAAAGATTAACGATTGCACACTATTTTTGTTTGTTTGGTGCAAGAATCTTTTTACCGTCACCAGGGGAGGTAATTAGAATAATTTCATACCGTCACTAAGGGAAAGTAATTGGAATAAATTTACATACCGTCATTAAAGAGCGTAATTATTGTTAATACTGCAAGTGTGAGTGGGACGATTTTGTATTAACTGTAACAAGGTGACAATTTATATTGATACTATGGGAAGAGGCACATTAAATTGTATAATAACATAGTGTTAAAAGGTCATAGGGCACTATACCTATGGACAATGTGTAAACGTTGTCTTATTTCACAGATATGTCGTTATTTGTGACAAAATGTTCAAAAAGATATATAAGAACTGTGTGTCGATTGTTAACCAGGACGTTAAATATAGTAATAATTGTCGAGTCATATCTCCAGATGATGACATATTTACTGGGGTAACGTTTTATTTGTGCAAAACATATCACTGTTGTCGTATGTTCTTTGAAAAAGACCATTGGAAACCCATTGTGTAATTCAATTAGTAGACTTTGCTCAGTAGGGTTAACGGAATATACAACAGACCCCCTCTCCGTCATAACACAGGCTTAAACAGTATTCTGATGTTGATCCATACTGGACGATCCGTAAACCCTTCCCCCGTAGAAATACTCAGTACGTGAGACTGTTGTAAACGTACCTTTCGAAGCAGCTTGAGTAATATTCTGTATTTCACTATTTTCTTTTACTCACATGCAAGCTGAAAACATAGGGTTGAACGTCACTTTAAACATATTATTGGATATATTAGACAGCGCCAGGTGTTTGTGGGCAGAAAACTTTCATATGCATTGGCATGTGTACGAACGAATTTACACTAACTTTATTTAAAACACTAATTTCGTGCAAGTAATTGGCTTGTCATCGCTGTATTTGCACATTGAACTGTATAAGTTATATGTCTTGTGCTATACTAAGGCGGATATATAGAGATAACTAAGTTACACAGTGCGACTTGATGCATTATTGTGCAACATGCACTATATACGAACACAAACACCTCGTTGTGTTTTCTTATATAATGCCAATTGTATAGTGTTCATTGTCTTTTGACATTTCTTTGAATACACAGCAGGAAATCACATTCAGCATGAACTATTTTTGGAAATATTTAGAACCAAATTACATAGGACTATTTTAGCGCAGGAATCGTTTTGCCATCTTTAAGATAGAGAGCGCAACTGTGTATTGAGACGTCAGTGGATGTCTAAAACTATAAACAATGTAAACTTCATACAAAACACAACCCTGCATTTGAAGTTCTTATGTGATTTATTATCATTATGAATCAAACTTTAGCTTTAATTTAAACAACAGAATTGAGATTGATTAATGGTTGATGTGGGTGAATTGTTCAGTTCAACATGTATGCGATTACGGCTTGGTTTATTTATCGAACGATACTTCATGAAATGTATTGTTTTGCTATACCATGGTCGAATCATTACACATGTATAAACTACCTGTGCCCTGTGCAAGCCACGAACTTAACCATGTGATTTTTAGTCATATGTTTCTCTTTCCTAGTATCCCCATTTCCCCACAATAATCTCTCACTCCGACCTTCTCTGGTGACATCGTTGTTATTAAAACTCTTTGGCACCCTGATATATTTTACAATTCTCCAAAATCTACAATATGTCCAGTATAATTCTCTGAGCTGATCTACAATATGTCCAGTGTATTTCTCTGAGCTGATCTACAATATGTCCAACATATTTCACTGAGCTGATCTACAATATGTGCAATATATTTCACTGAGCTGATTTACAATATGTCCAATATATTTCTCTGATCTACAATATGTCCAACATATTTCACTGAGCTGATCTACAATATGTCCAATATATTTCACTGAGCTGATCTACAATATGTCCAATATATTTCTCTGAGCTGATCTACAATATGTCCAGTATATTTCTCTGAGTTGATCTACAATATGTCCAGTATATTTCTCTGAGCGCTGATCTACAATATGTCCAGTATATTTCACTGAGCTGATCTACAATATGTCCAATATATTTCACTGAGCTGATCTACAATATGTCCAGTATATTTCTCTGAGCTGATCTACAATATGTCCAGTGTATTTCACTGAGCTGATCTACAATATGTCCAATATATTTCACTGAGCTGATCTACAATATGTCCAGTATATTTCTCTGAGCTGATCTACAATTTGTCAAGTGTATTTCACTGAGCTGATCTACAATATGTCCAATATATTTCACTGAGCTGATCTACAATATGTTCAGTGTATTTTACTGAGCTGATCTACAATATGTCCAATATATTTCTGTGAGCTGAACTACAATTTGTCCAGTGTATTTCACTGAGCTGATCTACAATATGTCCAATATATTTCACTGAGCTGATCTACAATATGTCCAGTATATTTCTGTGAGCTGAACTACAATTTGTCCAGTGTATTTCACTGAGCTGATCTACAATATGTCCAATATATTTCACTGAGCTGATCTACAATATGGCCAGTATATTTCTCTGAGCTGATCTACAATATGGCCAGTGTATTTCTCTGATCTGATCTACAATATGGCCAGTATTTTTTCTGAGCTGATCTACAATATGACCAGTGTATTTCTGTGAGCTGATCAACAATATGTCCAGTATATTTCTCTGAGCTGATCTACAATATGTATATTTTGCTGAGCTGATCTACAATATGTTCAGTATATATCTCTGAGCTGATCTACAATATGTTCAGTATATATCTCTGAGCTGATCTACAGTATGTCCAGTATGTTTCTCTGAGCTGGTATACAATATGTATATTTCTCTGAGCTGATCTACACTATGTCCAGTGTATTTCACTGAGCTGATCTACAATATGGCCAGTGTATTTCTCTGAGCTGATCTACAATATGCTAGTGTATTTCTCTGATCTGATCTACAATATGGCCAGTATTTTTTTCTGAGCTGATCTACAATATGACCAGTGTATTTCTGTGAGCTGATCAACAATATGTCCAGTATATTTCTCTGAGCTGATCTACAATATGTATATTTTGCTGAGCTGATCTACAATATGTTCAGTATATATCTCTGAGCTGATCTACAATATGTTCAGTATATATCTCTGAGCTGATCTACAGTATGTCCAGTATGTTTCTCTGAGCTGGTATACAATATGTATATTTCTCTGAGCTGATCTACACTATGTCCAGTGTATTTCACTGAGCTGATCTACACTATGTCCAGTAAATTTCTCGGATCTGATCTACAATATGTCCAGTATATATCTCTGAGCTGATCTACAATATGTCCAGTATCTATCTCTGAGCTGATCTACAATATGTCCAGTATATATCTCTGAGATGATTTACAATATGTCCAGTATATATCTCTTAGCTGATCTACAATATGTCCAGTATATATCTCTGAGCTGATTTACAATATGTCCAGTATATATCTCTTAGCTGATCTACAATATGTCCAGTATATATCTCTGAGCTGATCTACAATATGTCCAGTGTATATCTCTGAGATGATTTACAATATGTCCATTATATATCTCTTAGCTGATCTACAATTTGTCCAGTATATATCTCTGAGCTGATCTACAATATGTTCAGTATATATATCTTAGCTGATCTACAATATGTCCAGTATATATCTCTGAGCTGATCTACAATATGTCCAGTATGTATCTCTGAGATTATATGTAATATGGCCAGTATATATCTCTGAGCTGATCTACAATATGTCCATTATATATATCTTAGCTGATCTACAATATGTCCAGTATATATCTCTGAGCTGATCTACAATATGTTCAGTATATATATCTTAGCTGATCTACAATATGTCCAGTATATATCTCTGAGCTGATCTTCAATATGTCCAGTGTATATCTCTGAGATTATATGTAATATGGCCAGTATATATCTCTGAGCTGATCTACAATATGTCCAGTATATCTATCTTAGCTGATCTACAATATGTCCAGTATATATCTCTGAGCTGATCTACAATATGTCCAGTATATATCTCTGAGATTATATGTAATATGGCCAGTATGTATCACACTATATTTCGATTGCTGTTCGATCTCCTCCACCTCTGTGGTTAGAATTTCGCGGATCATGCGAGGTACTTATTACGACTGCTCTGGTGCTACTGATCTACTTTGTGATATGCTGAAGCTACGTCAGTAACTGATGGCATGGTGTATATTTCTGTATATACATTTTATTCTTTCGTTTTTGGTCGCCAGCGCCTTCATTTTAGACGCTAGTTTTGTTCTTTCATCTGATATCACATTTTCAGTGCTACTCCACAGATGTTGAAGAAAACGTTTACTCTACTAATGGAACATTTTATAGTTCACAATTGTAGTCTGTATTACGGTTGGCTATAACTTTAAACGTTGTGAAATCATTTATGTTAACATGCTTTAATAGTCTTAAATAAATTAGAAGATTCTAGATATGTTTCCAATTCAGAAGCCATTTCTCTGTAAATGTTTTATTAATTATTGATTTGGAAAATATGATGTCTGACGTTTAAAATCAGCCATTGCAAAGTCTAGCATATTTCTCTTTGCTGAAGTAATCTTTAATTTCACTTATATTAATTTGTATTGGATAAAAGCCGATAATTGTCTCCGCTCTCCAGAACTGTCAATGCTGCCGGGTCCATAGCTCATATTTCTTCTTGAAGGATGCGGGATTTCCAAGGTAGATTAATTTAATGCCTTACAACGAAAGTTGATTAGATAGAAGAGCAAGGATGCGTTTACCCGTAAACAAGGGTTATTTTTCTCATGTGACGTTTTACAAGGTTTATTCTCCTCACGTAAAGGTTTACATGGGTTATTCTCCTCATGTGACAGTTTACAAGGTTTGTCCTCCTCGTGTGGCGATTTACAAGGTTCAATCTCCTCATGTGACGATTTACAAGGTTTGTCCACCTCATGCGACGATTTACATGATTTATTAACTCAAGTGACGGTTTACAAAGTTTGATCTCATCATGTGACGGTTTTACATCTCATGGGATGGTTTAATTGTTTATTCTCCTCACGTGACCATTTACAAGGTTTATTCCCCTCAAGTTACGGTTTACAAGGTTTAATCCCCTCTTGTGACGTGTTGGCTACTTACATTTTCGGCAAGTTCTTTTGTCCATTTTTTTGTACGTATGTATTGTACATATAACTGTTATATATACCCGAGTATGCTTATGTTGCTATGTTGGCTGTTTCCGTTGGATGTTATGTCTCCTGTTGTATGATATTTTTATATATAAGAATCAGAATGTTTTGCTCTCAAGATATGTTTTTGTGTATCCATAACAGTCTCCCAGACTGAGACACAATAAAGTTGATCAAATCACCAAAATGTCCTCTGCCGGGTTAGTAATCTCTTGCTCATCAACTTTTTCATAAAAAACTCTCCCTATCTACCATCCAGTAAATTACATCCAATACCAAATTACTGTTTTATTCGTTTTTGCTGTCTCTGTTATCTTCTTGAACGATCGGACGCTTGCTTTATTCCATACTTTACCATCGTGATTGATGGTGATTTCGTTGGTCACGTGACATAGATTTGATTGGTCTGGACATGGCTCTGTTTTAAATTTCCATTTAGAGAGCATTTTGTCGACGGGAGTTAAGACTTTTCAATTTACCGACTGTCACTTACCGTTCTGACTTTATTGCCTTTGTTGGTAAAGCCACACGGAGTATCATGTAACACAATGACCTTTACCGAGCCATCCGCCGATGTTTATCCTCATACCAATATCACAAGGTACTTACCACTTCAGGCAGCAAAGCACTCTAGCACGTTGTTGCGCAAGTTTATGAAGAGAGAAAAAAAAATAAACATTTTAATTGAAATTGTTTCTGTTTTAGAAACAGTTTTCATGACACGTTCATTTGTTGATTATTTTAAAAGAGATGAAATTGTATTTATTTTAGAATAAAATAATTCCATTTCATGCATTCGAGAGCCCAGGGACATAGCCAGCACAGTTTCTGTTTCAATTTCTGTTGATGCGTTAAGAAATAGTTTGCGTTTCCTCCTGCAAATATTGAATTGTTCAAGTGTTACAAATCGAACATATTCTCGAATAAAGTAGAAGAAACTTTTAAGAAAATGTTTGCTGCGAGATTTTATGAATGTATCTCGCCAAAGTGTTACCGTTACTCGCCGGTAAGTACCGAGTTTCTTCTTGAAAATATTGACTAATCAAAACTTCTATACTTATTTCAATATTTATTAGAATACCTCTTAATGTAAGCGGATGTATAAATAATTAATTCCTTTCACGTCGTGATCCTAAGAAGATTGTGTGACACATGTGTAATTTATAATGAAAATGTATTTAATCATTCTGGAAAAAAATCCATGTCTCTCTCTCAGAGATTTCCATTGCGTAAAACAGCTCCCACGATGCATTGCTCTGACTGGTAATTGTAGAACTGGACGAGTTTGGTATGTGTACTTTGTTTTGAATGCATGGCAAATCAAAGTTTTAGGCTTGTAATTATCTGAGCATTGCTCTACATTAGAAATTGTTTATGTTCGTGATCACATTGCTCTATAGACTAGTATGCTCTCACCGAACTTGGCTTGATTCTAAATACAAGTATACTCATATTTGCATGTACAAGCATTGAATAAACTGTTTCGTTGCGTTGCAAGTTTTGTTTTTATTAAGCATTCATTTGAAAGATTGCACATGTATACAACCCTTTAATATAAGTTATAAATTAAAGATAATTGTAGATAATTGTAGATAATTGTAGATAATTCGTGATGTTGTTTGATGTCAATAAGCGAACGTATTTTATAGCAACATAGACAAACGTCACGCGACATCGTACAAAGTAAACAAAAGCGTCGCCTGCACAAATGAGTATTGTTCTATATGAAATAACATCAGGTTCCTCAGCAATATGTTTCTTACATTTCTATCTAATAGAAAACGTTTTTAAAAAATGTGTCCATAGTAATATTTAAACATTAAATGCTGCTCTTTAATACACCCACCTGGCACAATCCAATACCCACACTTTGGTTTGAAACCAATGGTGTCTTGTTGATGTACATGTATTTGCTCGAACCATTTTGAAAATATTAAAACCCGAATTATACAGGACTGTTTTAGTGGATAAATTGTCACTCTGACACAAAAAAACCGGGCACAACTCTGTAGTGAGATAACGCGTTGCGCCAATAAATAAGTTATATATCAGAAAGTATTTCCAAGCGAAAGTTGCGTGCAACATACTAAATGTGGATGAACACACATTATTCCCATTCTAACATGATGCGTACGATCGAAACTCGATTTAAGATTTGTAGTCAAATTTGTTTTGTAAATGATATATTTCAATGGCTTCTAACATTATTCTGTTGTCATAACTACCACTTGAATTCAGACAAGACATTATGTTTTGGTTAAAATGTATACCGCGTCACGAATACTACCGGCTGAACAAATTGATTTCCTGTGTCGTTCCTGTTGTTGTCCTGGTGCCATAAAAGTTATCGGTATTTGATGGCGTTATCGGGTCTCTTGACTTCAATTAATAGTCCCCTGAAGACCCAATTATCGTTTGGCAAGTACAGCAAAATATTATTTTTGGCTCCAGATAACGCCCAAGGTAGTAAATATTGATTAAAGGTGATAGCGTTTCATAATAAGATAATTTTGTTGGATTTCGGTATTTATTGCTGAAACTAATTGATAGTGTGTTTAAGAGTAAGAAACAAATTGCTATAAGAAGCCAATGGTTAGGTATAACCTGCATGCATACGGTTTGTAAGGTTCTTAACTTTTGAATGTTATAAATGTTTTATCCTTACACATCCAAGCTTATTCGGTATTTATCAGTACATCTGTGGAAGGAACTTCCTTCATTTTCACTGGTTACCAATTAATTTTGTTCAATTTGTTGACTGCTTCTTCGACTATGCTGTTAAAGGAACCTTCCTGTTTGGTTTTATTTTATTGACTGCTTCACCAATCAATTTACAATACCTTTTATGTTTTTATTTCGGCAACAGAAAGTTTTGAAGGAAAGGACTTCTATAATTCAATTGCCAGTCAGTTCGTAGCAACAACTCGACGCATGTTCCACCGCGCCGATCAATTTGTAGATACACTTTTTACATTGTGATATAATAAATGTTAGTCAATATATACTGAATCTTCCCTTTGTCTGAGATTACCGGCTCCCAGTTCCAAATATATCAGTCACCGCTTCGGTCTGGAATTTTAATGCAATTAATTAATGAAGAAAGAAGTCGACATTCTGTCTTGCAAGAAGCGGCGAGATATAAGGAAACTTTGAAGACGTAGACTATCAAGATTTGTGTCCCAATTACTACCGTGGTTGTTATCCTGAAATTAACCGCAGCCTAGAGTTAATAGTGGTGTTATTAAATTACGTAAAATCAGCGTATATATAGCTCTTGTTTTACAGTAAATCAGCGTATATATAGCTACTGTTTTACAGTAAATCAGCGTATATATAGCTCTTGCTTTACAGTAAATCGGCGTAAATATAGCTACTGTTTTACAGTAAATCAGCGTATATATAGCTCTTGTTTTACAGTAAATCAGCGTATATATAGCTACTGTTTTACAGTAAATCAGCGTATATATAGCTCTTGTTTTACAGTAAATCAGCGTATATATAGCTCTTGTTTTACAGTAAATCAGCGTATATATAGCTACTGTTTTACAGTAAATCAGCGTATATATAGCTCTTGTTTTACAGTAAATCAGCGTATATATAGCTCTTGTTTTACAGTAAATCAGCATATATATAGCTCTTGTTTTACAGTAAATCAGCGTATATATAGCTACTGTTTTACAGTAAATCAGCGTATATATAGCTACTGTTTTACAGTTAATCAGCGTATATATAGCTCTTGTTTTACAGTAAATCAGCGTATAGATAGCTACTGTGTTACAGTAAATCATTTGTCAGATCTCGTTACAAGGAATAATGTATTTTCGGAAGTAATGGAAATGTCATTTCAAATGAAAAAAAAACAACGGTTTGACCTTTAGATTGCCGATTTGGAATTTATTTCAAGATATGGTGTTAGAAGAAATTACCAGACAACATATATGGAATAAAAGTACATTAAACAAGAAACTGTTCGTGTTTGCGATAATTAAAAAATACCATATCATGTAACTATTTGCACAAGAACCATCCGCTTGACATACAACAGGACATACATGTTTAATCTAAATGTAGTTAATTGTTTCTTATGGCATGCGTAAACACTAACTATAGTCATTTCGAACGTGTTTTAAGCTATATCAAATGGTTTGTACTTGGATCTTGAAGAAACTTGCACCGAAGCTATACTACAATATAATATTGGACAAGTTTATGAACCAATGAAACTGGACAATGAATGTCTAGCTTATTGGCCTTGATTTGTTAAAACAAAGCTGGAGAAGTTGGTTGTGTTTTAACAATATATTCTTTGCTGAATGTTTCTGAATTCTCCTATCTATAGAGAATACTTGACAAACGGTATGTAACAATAACTAGGTGCAGTTGTGACATTAATTGGATGAATAGGGACTTCAATTTGTAATGATTTTAAAATATAAATTAATATTTGTTAAACAATAAACGTGATCTGTTAATGGCCAGCATATCCATCTTGTTCTAGTATCAAATATAAACAAAACAACTTTGATGGGCACATTGTCCGTATGTCATTGTTCTTCAATGAGGTGAAAGGGTAAAACCATTTACTGGTGTTCGTCCGTCCTTCTTTCTGTCCGTCATTATTTTTACACACACACAATTAATAATGCCGAGGGCACTCATGATTGATAGCGCTTAATACAACCAAACAGAAGAGTTGACAATACGGACCACCATCACCACTTGAAAGTTATTTAAACCTGGATTATAACCTCGCATTAAACTAACGCCGCTATTCACAATAAACCGGACCCTATTGGCCCAGTCGGTGGCGCGTCTGACAATCTACCGAGTGATGGTGAGATCAAATCCTGGCCTGGCCACATTCTCAGTAATTATTGATATACAACTTTTCGTTTTATTGTCATTTATCTCTCACCGCTGATTCAAGTGAAAAAATATCAGTTACTTGCGGAGATGGTTGTGTTTGAGTGCTGGCCAACCTTCGAGGATCCCTGGAAGGAGGTTTACTGATGGTATGTAAGCCTTCGATGCCGTTAACACGACACTTTAAACTCTTTACAAATATCTGCGTGTTTCATCGGATCCTAGCCTAATTTACAATAACACACGATACTTAAAATTCTAGGATTAGTTTTTGATCTGGCTTAATCGGATAGTCTGTCTGGCCCTTGAATCACAAACGTGCTTATTTGGTCTTCAAATTACCACATCTAAATTTGAGCCAATTCGCTTTTGAAGTATAAATGAGCAAACTCTGTTTTGTAATTTGATGGCAGATACTACATAAGACATACCGGTAGAACTAATAATAGTTAAAGATCCAAATATGTGACCAACTAAAGCGATGTCTCAACACAAAGCTCCGTTCACTGCTAAGATCGTGATACGCGTCAAGCTCCATCCAAAACTACACGTTAGAGAAAATTTGCCATTTACTTATGGAAAGTTAGAGGGTTTCCCCCAATCAATAAAACCGGATATAAAACATAGTATGTGTCAAAATACAGTTAAATCCCATTTAAAAAGAAATGCTAACAAAATTAAGAGAAGCATATCCAACAAGAGGAACATAATTCAAAGGACACGTTCACAGTAACAACTTTGCCCTATCAGTAAATATACATATAACACGTATAATAAGTGAAGTACAACACATATAAACATATAAAATGCATTAAGATATACGGCATTGGGACGATCAGTAGCAAAACACAAATGTGTCACAAAAACTCATATGCAGCACTCACATTATTAAAGGAGTCATAATTCATAATTCTCAGTTTGCTGGATTCAGTGCATAACACGTACAAACAGGAAAGATGACTATATAGGTCACGACCTTGAAACGATCAGCAGCAAAACAAAAATGTGACCAAATCTCACACCAGCAATCACATTATCAAAGAAACCGTAATTTCCCCTTCACAATTTGCTGGATTCAGTATAAATCAACGTGAAATTAAACATTCGAGCTTATGAAAAAGTCACTGTTGTTCATGTTCATCTCTTATAGAATGCCTTCTACAGACACATAATAACTTGTTAAAGCTCTTTAAATCACTGAGTGACGATCATATTACAATTTGTCTAAAGTTGTCTATTTCTCTAATGTAGATTGTAGAGTAGAAGGCACGGACACTTTATATGAGTTATCAGCAGCTCTGTATACATCATACAATCGATAATCAGAATTAAAGTTGTTGTATATCGGATATATTCTATCTCCACTACAGTTTCTGATTGTAGTCAATGCTTTCTGGTCATACTATATACACCGTCCACTTTGTGTGCATTATTTCTGCAATGTTGCACAGCCCGATCCAAAAATGTCATGTCAAAAGTTTATTTTTCAGATGTATGATGCGGTCATCGTCCAACAAACCATGTGTGATATGTAATGCTCTTACAATTGTGTTCAACCTCATTCTTTGATATGTTTTGGTTATTTCGTCCCATCAGTGCTATAAGGTACAAAGTGTATATAAACTAAGAAGGCATTTTGTTCTTTTTTGCACCAATGGGGCGATTTATAAAATTAATGCTCTCTATTATTCTACGTGCGGTACCATTCGTTATCATGATATATGCGTTCCCATTATCAAATGTATCTACTCCAATTAATTAAATATCGTGATATATTTTGAAACAGATTTGTTACCAATACAAATACAAGCCAGGTAGATTCAGTAAAAACCTTGTCTGCATATAGAAAACGTGACAAAGAACTTTAAACTGATCGCCACAACGGCACAAATTATAATACGGGGTTGAAATATGAAGCGGTAAAGAACCAAACAATTAGATATGCACGTGACTACCAGACATTAAATAGTTCATTAGCGTTAATAACAATGCAGTTGTGATGCAGTTGTAACCATATAAATATAAATCAAATTTGCATCAGTAACGTTTTCGCAGAATTGAAGTCTCAAATTTAGAATGACATAAATGCAGACTTAATAACTGATACCGTATATAGAACAAGCATAATACGTACACAAAATTGAATGTGAATGATGTAATCATATGTATTGTTTAGACGAACTTTTTACATATAATGTCGATGATTGGCGAAATAGTAAGAATTGGTCATTAATAAAGTTCAGATGTCAGAGAAGAATTAAAGTCTTACCATCAGGATGTGGACGTAATTCTTTTGCCATTACACAAAAATTTAAACATATTTGCTACACGTAAACAAAATGATTATGAAGTACCCAGTCTATTTGATTTAGGTGACTTTTATTAACACATCCTTACAGATATTTGAATCTTTAAACATTTGGGAATTCATTGTTTCTTGACATCTTTAATTAATCATTCGAGGAACACATAATTCGACAACACGATTATATATGATAAAGTTTATGAATTTGCAAGAATAATACATTATTGTTTTGTAGTCTAAGAGATGGAGGTGGGGTAGCTTTCAATCCCTATCTGACAGAAACATGCTAAGTTGTGGCAGTGTGGTTACAAGTATATAGGTTTATGTGTACTAAAACAAGACTAAGGTTAAAACTAGGCACTCGTTTGCTATTGAAAAGGTGCCAGGTCAGCAGTGTCTTTGTTAATAAGAAACCTTCGGTTAAGAACAATTCTAGAGATGTTGTTACACGCTGCAGTACCCATTGTCCACGCTCACATACCGTTTCATTTCTTAGTAATCGCGATAATCAATAGTGAATATAAACTTAGACAATGTCACCGAATATATCACGCTGTCTATAACCTATCATAGGCTACAGAACTTTGCTAGAAACATTGCGGCTGTACACTTGAATGCTTCAGATAATGAACGCAGTGGTTTTCGTTTCTGGCTATCTGCAATAATCGATAGCAAGAATTAAACTTGTTGCTGCCGTATTAATTCGTCATTTGTTGAGTGATTATCAGAGACGACTACATGATGTTATTTATCTTGCTGTGAATATCAGATTTTAGAGTTTTCTCTTTCGTATCAGTACACGCCTGCGCAAGTAAAATATAGGGAGTAGTTACGTTAAATATATAGCTTGAAGCACCGCAAAGAGGACCATAGATTGTTTTGAATGTCATTGCTGTAACTAATAAGTCTTAAATCAGAAGCTATTACAAAAAAATCTTTGGTCTTTCTTCTTAAATTGTTCAATCACTTCACTGATATGTTTTAGAAGGATCAACGACAAGCGAATGTTGCATAATGTTGTGAAACAGGGATTAAGATATGTATTTTATATTGGATATTAACCTACACAGTATATAGAAGGTGAGTGTTTTTTTTATTGTTTATATTTGTAACAAATGAACTGATTGGTTGCTCTGATGCAGAGCATGTTGGAAAAATCTCAAGGATTCTGTGTTTATAAGCAGTAATACTTAATGTGAATAACATTAACTGAACCTGAAGCTAACGTTATATAAAATCCCATTGGGTTCATATATACATTTCACAGTGTGATTTACGGTCACAACGTTGCTCAAGACAATTTGAATTACTGGTCTAGCTTTGGTATTAATTTCCTTATGCCTTCTTATTATGAACAAACTTGACATGTCAGTTCAAACAACAGGAGATCACTTTGTTCAGGATTATATATACAAATAAACATTCCCAAGGTTACTTAAAGTACCATGCAGTATGTGAGAATCACTTTTAAAAACTGGTAACTGATGGTTTCAATATTATATAATTCCTTACAAAACTGGCACGCTGATTTATATCAATCAATCATAGATAGACATTATACGTATTTTAAAACTAAATTAGATGTAGAAATGTATCTCACCTAAAGCACATGATTTCAGATTATAAAATTGTTGCAAAATATTTTCACGCTAACTTAAAAAATAACATAAAGAAGTAGAAACAGTCAGCGCCAACAAAACGGCACTTATACAATCACTACTTGATTATAAACACGATAATTACAACATAAACGTACAAAAGAAGTGACACACTTCAGTTATAATTTTTATTGTAGCAAAGAATCCCTTTAAACAAGTTGGATCTTTATTTAAATGTTGCCCTGGTGATTGTCTGGTTAGGAAAACTTGCATTAACACTAAACGCTCCGTTTTACGTATGTTTTAAAATGACTGTAAACTTAGAAGGTAGTTCGCAGTTGGTAGTTGGGGATTCGAATAACCAACTACCGACCAGCTGCCAGTAATCGCAGCGTCCGCCCGTCCGTCTGTCCGTCCGTCCTTCCGTCCTTCCGTCCAGTATTTCGTTTCCGGCCTGTAACTTTGTCATGCATAGATGGATTTTGTTGATACTTGCAACAAATGGTCAACAGAACATGACGACGTGTCGCGAGTAAGACCCACATCCGTACCTTAAAGGTCAAGGTCACAATTTCAGTTTGTTTGACAACACTTTGAGTTTATGTGAGGTTTCGTTTCTGGCATGTAACTTTGTCATGCATAGATGAATTTTAATGATACTTGCTACACATGATCAACATAACATCATGACATGTTGGGGGGCATGTGACATTTAACAATGACATTTCTTGTTTATTATAAACTTGATTTTTATTGAATTGATTTGAATTCGAAAACAAATATCGATTTGAAAAAAAATCCGGATCCGCAACTGGCCATTTTGTATCACCGCCTGGTGGGTATATTCGTTTTATTGAAGAACTAACCAGCACTTGTGTTATTTATTATCATAAACTTGTTTTTTTATTTATTGAATTGATATGTTTAAAAATAATAAAAAATCCGAACCCCAACTGGCAACTCCTGATGAATAAACTCATGATATTAAGGGAACATCGCGGTAATGGTGTTAATTTGTTGTTAGGAGGCGATTCAAAATTACCAACCAGCAGCCAGTTGTCGATTCGGATTTTTATTTAAATGGCTGTTTGATTATTTTATCATATTATTTCTATAAAAAAAAACAAGTTCATGATTATAAATAACACAAGTGGTGGTTTGGTTCTTCAATATAACGAATCAACTCACCAGATGTCCAGTTGGGGATTCGCCGCGAATCGCCAACTACCAAACAGCTGCCAGTTTGGGATTCAGATTTTATATAAATTTACATATATTTTATTGATTATATTTTTAAACATATTAACACGAGTCAAATATGTAAATCAATTAGTAATTATAATAACGAATCCGAGTCCCCAACTGGCAGCTGGACGAAAGTTGTTTTTTCGAATACCCAATTAGCAACTGCGAACTACCTGCTAAGTTTACAGTCATTGTTTTATATTGGTTTACAAGATCATTTTGCAAATTAAAGCGTAACAATCGTTTTGTATAAAATAAAACACGTACTATTTGAAATTTTTATTGCAACATAGTGTATCTCTTTATATTTAAGACATCAACAGTTATATTTATATCGCATGATAGTTATAAGAAATATACCTACATTTTGTATAAAATTTTCGTCAACTTCCTATTTATTAATGTCACAACAAATGTGCTCTTAACCCTTAACTCCATAGATACGTGTTTTCCCCCACCAATCACAGAAGGCCTTTGAAAACAGTGCATGAAGAGTTCCGTATTTTTTTGATAATGTGTTACCTTTATAAACAACAATAAAACTGAAAAATCACATAATCTGATCCAGTTTGTACAGAAGTGGTACAGAAAGCGGAGTGTTTATATACGTTGCCTTAATACAAAATGTATATTTTGTTTCAGGTTGTATTGCCATTTCTGAGTAAATGTGTGAATTCCGTGACATGACTCTTAATATCAGCTGTCGTATCACATATCGATTGTTTTCTAATATGAAAGCTGTAACCATGGAGTGTGATTAGTACTCTTACAAACCATGTGACAATTAAACCAGAGTAAATGTAAGATCACACTTTAAACACAATCTGAGAACATGTATGTAAATGGGTTTTATAGATACAATGTACAATAACTGTTGTACAGTAGGTGTCATGTGTTCTAATGTTTTTCAAATGGTTACAGTTACAGTAGCATGGAATCATTGACCAAAATCACAATATTATATAAAATAATGTAATTATACTTTATTAATGAAATATTTTGTGGTTTGCTTGTTGTTGATGAATGGTCTAGATTGTTATGACAAGGGGCTAACTAGACGTGCATCCTGGTATGATTGCTAGTTTGTAGCATATATCTAGACATAAAGTTTGTTTTAAGAAAAAAGGCATATATTATATGAGTTATTTGTAATGTTTTATTATATTATTAAAATAGATACGCAAATATGAAAACAATACCATAATGACAATTATTTTTATTTTTATAAAATGTCAGTTTTATGATTTTGGTCAAAGATGGCAAGTTACCATATATGTGTATACCAATTTTAAGTCTGGAATGGCATCTCCAGTTACATACTATAACACACATTAATATGTTTACACATATGACTTGTCTTTGTTTACTGACATGTTGATTGCAAAGTCATGCTATTTTATTTAATTTGACATGAAGTGTTTGTACCAACTGGAAATGTTGTACGATTTTTTGTTTTTGGGTATAAATTTTTACTTGAACATTGGCCTATATAACTCAATTTAATAAAACAAAAGCCTTTGCCTGCAATGCTGGCAAGAAGTGAACCTACTGACAGTATCGTGTTTAATTTAGATACTTTTAATTTTTTAGACATGAGTCAATTTTTTACAAAATATGAATGTGTATAGATCTACGTGCATATTATATGTTAACATTATCTTAACATGGATATAACATTTATTTACAGCGCAGTGTTTTCAAATGTTTGTTGCGTTCACTTTAATAGTAACTGCAAAAGAAAAAAAACGTACACTTACGCAATAGCAATCGTAATGTGATATGCCAGTTGAATTGTTAATGTTAATGTTAATTGTAAATGCCAACTTCAGCTCGTGCTCACGGCTCATTCAGTAATGCACTATGTATTTTATTGTACTTTCAATCGCTCGGTATACTCGGAGTATATATTTTAGCATACCATTTTCATTAGATTAATATTAGCCGATAAAAGTTCACTTCGAAGCTCAAAACGCGTCAAAGAAAAGACAAGTACAGACTCGAGTCTATTCACGAATATAATGAATTAAGCAACTTCCCTCATGTCCCCTGGTATCGGCTCAAGAAGAATTCTATCATTGTACGATTTAGCGTTAAATGTTTAATGCATTAAACAATTATTTGATATTGCATGTAGTGTCCTCCGTGGCGGTATGATCTAAGGCGCTGTATTTGATATTGCATGTAGTGTCATCCGTGGCTGCATGGTCTAAGGGACTGTATTTTAACGACTTCTTCCTCCTCACCGCCGTGGTCATGATATCGTGCCAAGTTTAACCTTTATGTGCGAAAGTTTGCCAGTTACTTGAAGAAGGACGGTACCGTCTGAGATCTTCCTCCACCAATAAAACTTGGTGTAATATATAACTCGTCAATGGCTCAAAAATAGCATGAAACCTCATCAAAAATGCATCTTTTACTTCATACATGTAAATTGCATTGCTTTAAAATGATTGCCGCTGTGCTACTGAAACTACGCCAGCATTGCTTAGTTGCAATTGACCGTCCAAACGCAGTTTCTATTCTTGTCCCTTTATTAATTTGATAATTTGTTCTGTTTGTGGTTTTGTGGTAGAGGTATCATTTCCTCTTTTTCTTGTTTTTTGTACTAGTTATTAAAACTCGTATTCAAAATGTATTCTTCAAATACAATTATGGAGGCCTCAAAAGATATACAACTTTGGAATGGAGAAGTTGTTTTAATGAGAAGTAGTGACTTGTATGGTTGCATTAATCAGTGGGTTTCTATTCGATAGGATTCTATAAAATATAATTAAATACGTCATGTTCTAAAAGTTCAGTAAGACTGCGTGGCGTTATCAGATTATTTATATGTTAGGGCGTTATAAAATAAACTTGGAATGATTAATGAAATCTGTAGCATTGAAACTAATATACTACTTTTGATATTGGCTGTTATTGGAGATATCTATTACCAGAATTGAGGTTGTATATAATAACTTTCTATCTCGGCCTTAAAGTTCGTCCGACAGACTAGTTACTGGTAAAAATCACTCGTCTGCAGACAAAAACCGCTCGGACGAGTGCTTTTGCTGGTCCCTGAATTATGCTACCTTTGGTATTGGCTGTTACTTACCAGGACTGTGGTTGCGTATGCTACCTTTGGTATTGGCTGTTACTTACCAGGATTGTGGTTATATATGCTATATTTGGAATTGGCTGTAACTTACCAGGAGTGTGGTTGTATATAATACATTTGTAATTGGCTGTTACTTACCAGGACTGTGGTTGTTTATGATAAATTTGGTATTGGCTGTTACTTACCACTACTGTGGTTGTATATGGTACCTTTGGTATTGACTGTTAGTTACCAGGAGTGTGGTTGTTCATTAGCTTACCTGAGTCGAAGGCTCACAGGTGAGCTTTTGTGATCGCCTGGTGTCCGTCGTCTGTCGTCCGTCGTTAACTTTTAGCTTTTAACAACTTCTCGTCTGAAACCACAGGGCCAATTTTGATATACTTTCACAGAAATATTCCGTGGGTGACCCTCTACCTAGTTTGTTCAAGCCATCTTGATTCGTCCAAAAACATGGCGACCAGGGGGTGGGGTTAGTTTACTATATAAGCTATAGTTAAAACTTAAAAAATCTTCTTGTCAGAAACTGCTGGCTCAATTTTTAAATAATTTCACAGAAATGTGCCTTGGGTGACTCTCTACCAAGTTTGTTCAAACCATCTTGATTCGTCAAAAAACATGGCAGCCAGGGGGTGAGGTTAGTTTTATGTCAAATTACTCCTCCTGTTTTATAGCATAAATATTTGTATATAGCAATTATTATAGGAAAAGGTAATAAACTCTTTAAATAAACATTTTTTTGCTGTTATTAGTTTAAACAATATTTTATTCACATAAGTACATATATTTAGCATACATTAAACAATAAAGTCATACGTTTAACGAATTATGTGGAAAGGATACAGAAAAAAGCTTTAGAAGCTTGTGTGAATCTGCTTCCATAACAGTTATTTTACATTTCTTATAAACTTTATCATATTGTTCCGAAATAATTTCAATTTGGCCAAATGTGCAAAAATTGGTTAAAGAAATAATGGTTTATTCAGAATATATCCAAAAACTAAAAAAGAGACTATTGGTTGAAGAGAAGGAAAGAAAGAAAGAGACTCCACTGATTTTATTTCTTTATCGGTTCATTCCGATACAGGGGATTATTATACAATATTATACCAGATATAAGTTTTAAAAGAAAATTCATCATAAAAAGATGAATGATACAATTATAATCAATGATTGAAATATTATTCATATTATTCAAATACCATGTACCATTTTTATGATAGGTGTTAATCTGAATATAAAGTCAGAGTTTTTCTGATTTAGACAGGGATGGTTTACTGCTTCATAATAAAGCAATACCATATTTCTAGCTTGTTTCATAACAGCAAGAAGTCTGCTTGAGATTTTCAGTGTTTAAGTGTCCTTGAAATCTTGGAGGAGGAGCACCATTGTTTTTGGAGGAGAGTGCAAAAAAATGGCGGCCAGGGTGTTGGGTTAGTTTACTATATAAGCTATAGTAAAAACTTAAAAAATCTTCTTGTCAGAAACCACTGGGCCAATTTTAAAACAATTTCGCAGAAATGTTCCTTTGGTGACCCTTTGCCAAGTTTGTTTAATCCGTTGTGATTTGTTAAAAAACATGACCTCCACAGTGAGGTACTAGTTTACTATATAGGCAGCTATAGTAAAAACTTCAAAAGCCTTCTTTTCAGAATCTACTGACCAAATTTTGATGTAGTTTCACTGATATTTACCATGGGTGAACCTCTACCAAGTTTGAACTCTTCTATCCATCTGTTACATCTTCAAAACTAATCAAAAATCTAACTACTCTCCTATCTCGTTTTTCTGGTATTTTGAGTGTACATGTATTATAATATAATCTACTTTAGTTGGGTGACTCAAGGTCAGTAAGGTGAGCGATATAGGACCATCTTGGCCCTCTTGTAATTAATTTGGTATTGGTTGTGACTTACCAGGAATGTCGTTGTTTATAATACCTTGGGTATAGGCTGTTACTTACCAGGAGTGTGGTTGTATATGCTACATTTGGTATTGGCTGTTACTTACCAGGACTGTGGTTTTGTATGCTACATTTGGTATTGGCTGTTACTTACCAGGAGTATGGTTGTGTATGCTACATTTGGTATTGGCCGTTACTTACCACGACTGTGGTTATATATGCTACCTTTGGTATTGGCTGTTACATACCAGGACAGTGGTTGTATATGCTACCTTTGGTATTTGCTGTTAGTTACCAGGACTGTGGTTGTATATGCTACCTTTGGTATTTGCTGTTACTTTTAAGGACTGTGGTTGAGTATGCTACCTTTGGTATTGGCTGTTATTTTCCAGGACTGTCATTGCGTATGCTGCCTTTGTTATTGGCCGTTTCTTACCAGGACAGTGGTTGCATATGCTACATTTGGTATTAGCTGTTACCTACCAGGACTGTGGTTGCATATGCTACCTTTGATATTGGCTGTTACCTACCAGGACTGTGGTTGCATATGCTACCTTAGGAATTGGCTGTTACTTACCACGACTGTTGTTGTATATGCTACTTTTGGTATTTGCAGTTACTTACCAGGACTGTGGTTGCGTATGCTACCTTTTGATATTGGCTGTTACTTACCAGGACTGTGATTGTATATTGTACATTTGATATTGGCTGTTACTTACCAGGACTGTGGTTGTATATAATACCTTTGGTATTGGCTGTTATTTACTAGGTTGTATATTCTACATTTGGTTTTGGCTGTTACATACCAGGATTGTGGTTGTAGATTGAAGGGTAAACTTGAAAACAAAATACTTGTATCATTAAGCATCTTTCTGTTTTCTGATTGTTGGTGATATATTTTCATCAAAATATATTTCCATTTATTTTATGCTTTTTTTTATGCACTATAGAGCTAACGTATCAACAATGACATAACAAAATTAATTATAAATTCAATCAGTGAAAATGTTTTATATTTGTTACGTGCAGTTTGTTTAAAAAAAATAATTAAACTCTTAAGTGTCAAATAATCTGACATGTTTTAAGGAGAAGCCTATGGGACAATTCATTTGATTTAAAAGTTGTAAACAAATACAAATAGATCTATATAATTATACACATTATTCCGGACGGATTTTAGTTATACTATTTA
Source organism: Panopea generosa (assembly GCA_029582155.1). NCBI lineage: Eukaryota > Metazoa > Mollusca > Bivalvia > Adapedonta > Hiatellidae > Panopea > Panopea generosa. The sequence goes on from CM055907.1 coordinate 27,963,057, forward strand.
ACTCACTGAAAACTAACTGACCAGTACAGAAAACAGTTTCTACATAACCGTCATTCGTACAAATGCTCCGTTCCAGGGCAGGCATTTCTTGAGGCTTTGCAAATTGTCACTTAGGTTTGGGTGATTTACAATTGTACTTTTTTCCTGTAATAGGGAGAACAAATACTTAGTTCCAACAAATGACCACTTTAAGTTTGGTAATTAAATTTGACGTTACTGAAACGATAGGGGAGGATAACTAAATACAAACACAATTCTCATGGCTGTATTGTATAGGGTTTGCATTTTCACACGCAATTTCATTCCCGAAAAGATTCACATTCTACGAGATTAGTCGATAAAATTAATTACACAACGACGTTCGCTAGTGGCAGCGATAGTGTTTGATGAAGGTATCTTGGTCTCAGAATGATTAAAAAAGCTACAAAATCTATTGAAATATGTTTCTTCTCTCCACATTTAAACTGTAAAGAACCGTTATTATAGCTTGCAAATAGCTTTTATCCCAAGCGTCGAATTAGCATGACTACAAAAGGTATTTATCATGATGTCAAAATGTATAAAAAATATCTACAAAAACAAGTTTAGACTTAACCACGCAGCCAATTGTTTAGAAGTTGTTCCCGGATATGACGCCGAAACATGTCTATATAAGGATTGTTGTAACAAATTTGCTATGAAATAAATAGAAAGAGAAATTTTGGTTTATTGTATAATCTAATTTTGGGGGCCCGGTAAGCATTTGATTAAAGGAGATTTCTACGTTGGGAACACGTTCGACATCAATTTTGTTAAAAAAATTAAGTTTTTAATTATCGAGTTTGAAATATAGGTCCGACAGTAAGAGAACAAAATCATGATATTGGTTTGTTCGGTTGAAATAAAATAAAATATTGTTTATGATACGTTGATTTTATATCTTGGAAGAAAACCTAACATATTTACAGATAAAACCATTAAGAAAGATACGTCTAGTTTCACTTACACGCGTACACACACATACGCACGTACGCACGCACGCAATCACGAACGCACGCACACACACACGCAAAATGCACATTGCATTCTGCCCAAGAAATCATAACTGGATTGAGCATTTCACACAGAATATAATAAAATAAAACATGCTGTGTATTGTTTGTAGTTTCTCAAAACTTTACGGAGAATCCTCGTATTACACAAATACAAAATGATAGCATGACCTATATACACTCATTAGCAAAGAAGGGCAATCAAAACGGCAAAGTCAACATTTACCACCGGTATATCTCAAGAAAAGCATAAATCGTAATGATGAAAATGATAAGCACGGATAAACAGAATATATTTAAATAGAGACCGTTTATCTTTGTTATCTCTCCTAGAACTTGCCAGACGTATTTATAAGTTGGGAACAGCCTAACATAAATATCGCCACAGTCAACAATACAATATCAAATAAGCTAATTTCCGTGAACAATGACCGGCCATCCAGTACAATGAAACCATTACTGCAGCCAATACATTTCTCTTGATTAAACAGAAAATCCCAAGATTTATTTACATGGTCATCAGAACGGGGGACTTGAATGCAATTGATACTTTGTACGTAACTTGATGGCGGTTTCTGGAAATGTCATTTTACACAAATAAATGTTTTATTTATATTTTAGATTCTTGATAATGGAATTAGCTTTGGTTTGGTAGAGACATGCGACACATTCTTATGTCTCTACATGGTGACATATACAATGTCAATAGTGTTGTCTAGTGTGGGTAATTGATTCTGCATGTTAGGACCTGTACACGTGCATGTTTTCATTTCATGTAAGTTAGGTGTGTGTTGAATAGGGGCTTAGATAGTAACATTGATAGCCTTGATTATTCTTACACATTATGATAGGTCTCACTACACAGTTGAATTTTGCTTTATGTTGTATATAAATTAAGGTGCACTGACACCCCTATGTTGTTTTTAGAAAAGAAGTCACCAAACGCTCTATAGTACTCTCATATGTATTGAAATTATAATGTTCGTATTATGAATGTTTATTTGTTAGACTCCACGTTAACCATGTGTTTAAAAATGTATTATGGGCCGGAGGCCTACATTACTCAAATAAATATTGTCTATTGTAAATTGTCTTTTGTAAATATGTTAAAATCCAACATAAAAAACACATTTTAACACCAGTCATGTCTTAGTATTAGTTGCCAGCTTTTATTTACTCATCTGCAGCAAGAAATTACAGTCCCAGTGAACCATTTTGAAAATATTTCTAATCAAATTATGAAAGGATTTATTTATTTTATGCTTTTTAATGAATTATAGAGATTTCTAAGTGGATTGTTTGTGGTAATCCACCGTTTCAAACAAACAGTGAAATTATGAAGAAAATAAATCTTTTGTTCTTGCATATTTATTATTTTTAAAAAGTACTTTAATTTTTTTATTAATCCGATAATATTTAATGGTGAATTGAGGTCAAAATAAACAAAAAAATAGGTAAATGCATAAAATAAAAGGAATTTTGATATTTCATCTCGTTATCACCAAAAATGATATTGTCACTCGTGACCAGCCACCCGGGAGCATATGACTTTTGGTGATCACTTGATGATAATATATATATTTCGATCTTACATCGATCAACACATATCCCCCCTCTCTCTCTATATATACTATTCCCAGTCGTAAACGTTTGTAATACCAGTGCTGGTAAAGGTATTCCCAGTCGTATATGTTTGTAATACCAGTGCTGGTAAAGGTATTCACAGTCGTAAATGTTCGTAATACCAGTGCTGGTAAAGGAATTCCCAGTCGTAAATGTTTGTAATACCAGTGCTGGTAAAGGTATTCCCAGTCGTATATGTTTGTAATACCAGTGCTGGTAAAGGTATTCACAGTCGTAAATTTTCGTAATACCAGTGCTGGTAAAGGTATTCCCAGTCGTAATACCAGTGCTGGTAAAGGTATTCCCAGCCGTAAATGTTCGTAATACCAGTGCTGGTAAAGGTATTCCCAGTCGTAAATGTTCGTAATACCAGTGCAGGTAAAGGTATTCCCAGTCGTAAATGTTTGTAATACCAGTGCTGGTAAAGGTTTTCCCAGTCGTAATACCAGTGCTGGTAAAGGTATTCCCAGTCGTAAATGTTCGTAATACCAGTGCTGGTAAAGGTATTCCCAGTCGTAAATGTTCGTAATACCAGTGAAGGTAAAGATATTCCCAGTTGTAAATGTTTGTAATACCATACCAGTGGTGGAAAAGGTATTCCTATCCGTAAATATTTGTAATACCGGTGGTGCTCAAGGTTAAGGTATTCCCAGAAAGGTATTCCCAGTCGTTAATGTTCGTAATACCAGTGCTGGTAAAGGTATTCCCAGTCGTAAATGTTCGTAATGCATGTGCTGGTAAAGGTATTCCCAGTCGTAAATGTTCGTAATACCAGTGATGTTAAAGGTATTCCCAGTCGTAAATGTTTGTAATACCAGTGCTGGTAAAGGGACGCACTGCACTAGTACTCATGTTAACTCATCAAACCGACAATGTCTAACCACCTAGAGATATTGATCTCCATATATAGATAAAATTCATATTTAATAAACATAGTTCCTCGGATTTAGTTTTATCTCCTGATAAAAAAAATAAATGACGGTAAGATATGTTATCCTTTTTGTTACAAATGACAACACATTTACAACAAAGACCACCTTAATTAGATTTGCGTATTGTTTTAAATGTTTAGGATTGTTTTAAATAAAATATCATATACCAGATATTTATATATTTGTAATGTTGATGTAAATGGTAGCAATTTATTTCATAAAAAAACCCAACAATCTCCTGAATGTATTTACGCAAGTATCACCACTAGGTGTGCCAGATGACGTCCATATCACTATTAGCTTTGCACATTGTTTTATGCGTTAAGGATTATTTAAGTAAAATCGGTATCAGATATTCCTACATATGTTGAGATTTTGTTATAATTGTACTAATTAACTAATTTCTTAATTGTCAATTCCCCGAATGTAATGGTCACCACTAAGTGTATCAGATGACGTTAATAGCACTATGTGTTCCTCACTTTATTCACTGCGTTTCAGCGACCTTTTGTCATGTAAGCAAACGTACGGTAGATATTTGCCAGAACAAAATCCCTATCCAAAGAAGAGGATCAATTTGTTATTTTAAGTGACTAATGAGGTCTTAAGGCCAGTAAATAGAGAACTGCTTGATTGATTGAGTGAGCCTCGTAAAGCTCTTCTGTACATAAGAGTGCTGCAGAGAAGCATTGACAGTATTTTGCGATATATATTGACTTGTCACCCAAATGTGTCTAGTGCCAGATCAATCTGACTGAGCGAAATTTTAGTTGAAACTAATAAGCGTGTTGATGGGAGGAAACATACCTCGGATATACATTAGAACTTTACAGGATACTTTAATTGGCCTACCTCACCCATTGGTGATTCAAAATACGATAAAGTCCTCACGTAATGTAAAGAAAATTGCGACGCACACGCCCATAATATCATAATGTAACAATTTTGTCGATTATGTTTTGATTATAGACATGTTAGTATGAAATCCGAACATTGCATGTTAAACGTTTTGAAAACGAGCGGTGATTAGCATTGATCTCGTTTGTCAGTAAAGCGGCACGGCTGAATGTATTTGATGTGATACAACCTGCAACAGCTTTAATTGGTTGAGTTTTAATCTAAGCAAATAAAGCCTCTAGATATATGACGTGATGAGGGAAAGATCGATGGTGTGTGGTCCAGTTAAGCTGGTTTGAGCTCCACACCGGCGGTTTCTTACTCATGGTTCCAAGGCGGACATCTACAGTTGTATTCTCCTAAGTCTAATTCTGAAATGTTTCGAAATTCGTTTGCTTATTCAGACTCTTGTTTGCGGAACTCTATTCTGTCTTATAAAAAAAATGCAATCTCTATTAATCAGTTCAAATCTTTTAATAAATCCGTAACTCTTATCAAAATTGATATACAGTCACACACACATATACGAGGGGTTAACCAGAAGTTCGTGGACAAAATTAATAAAATCTAAATTTATGCAAATACATCGCTATATTTTTTACAACTTAAGTATTGGTGTATTTGTCATCGATGCACGGTGTTTGGGTATATTTCTTATGTCAGTGATAATGTTATGGTATCCATAGCAACATACATGTACATGATTTGTGCCGCAGTTCAAAATGTTGAACAATTAGACAGTTAAATATGTGTAATATAACAAACATTTCCCTGTAAAACTCGCAGTGAATCATAATTATATTACTGAAGACACGTTATCAATGTCTGCATGTGTCATTTCAACATAGCGCGCAGGTGTTAAGAGTTTAAAAAAACTTATATTGAAAATGAAGACTCATTCATATGCAAATAGCGCATCTGACGATAATGTGAAACAACGAGTAGCAATACAGTTTGTGTCAATATTAGCAAAACACTGATTCAGGCGATAGATATCCATAGTAAAGCTCCGAGAAATATAATGTAGTCTACAAATGACACAAACGGTACAGTGTGGAATGAGAAACAATAAACGATGATAACAGGTGTGGCGTCCTGTGTGAAAGTCAAGTAAAGTCACGTCAATGTGGTAAAAAGTGCCTCAGTAAGAATTATTGTAATACAATTCATCAACTATGCTGCGAACTAAGTATAGGTTACAATACAGTGCATATGATAATAAAGAATAAATAGCGTGCATTCGAGTGCTCACAGGGTTCCCCGATTGCTAAAAGAGTATGAGTGGAGCGACGAGTAAGAATACGAAAATTACTTGTAAACTAAATTGACGTCACAACGACGTAACGTAAATCTGGCCTGCGGCAGAAAGGCGTGCATGGCATGTTTTAATTACATGTTACTGTTTTATTTAAATATATATTTTCTTCATACTTCGCATACAGTTTGCAGTTAGATTAAATATAATACAAGTAAAAATCCAAATAAATCAGACATATCATGTTCATATTATGAGATTTGTCCACGAACTTCTGGATAACCCCTCGTATATTAACTTGTCTACTTTTTTTGTTTATATGTTAAGTTAATGTTGTACTTTGTTAATATGTTGAGATTGAATTTATTCAAATGAGTTCTCTAGTTAACAAAAATCTTTATTATTATTATCTATGTTGCCACTTCTTATGTATGTAGTGTATGTCTGTTCTGTATACCGATTATATCTATGTTGCCACTTCTTATGTATGTAGTGTATGTCTGTTCTGTATACCGATTATATCTATGTTGCCACTTCTTATGTATGTAGTGTATGTCTGTTCTGTATACCGATTATATCTATGTTGCCACTTCTTATGTATGTAGTGTATGTATGTTCTGTATACCGATTATATCTATGTTGCCACTTCTAATGTATGTAGTGTATGTCTGTTCTGTATACCGATTATATCTATGTTGCCACTTCTTATGTATGTAGTGTATGTCTGTTCTGTATACCGATTATATCTATGTTGCCACTTCTTATGTATGTAGTGTATGTCTGTTCTGTATACCGATTATATCTATGTTGCCACTTCTTATGTATGTAGTGTATGTCTGTTCTGTATACCGATTATATCTATGTTGCCACTTCTTATGTATGTAGTGTATGTCTGTTCTGTATACCGATTATATCTATGTTGCCACTTCTTATGTATGTAGTGTATGTCTGTTCTGTATACCGATTATATCTATGTTGCCACTTCTTATGTATGTAGTGTATGTCTGTTCTGTATACCGATTATATCTATGTTGCCACTTCTTATGTATGTAGTGTATGTCTGTTCTGTATACCGATTATATCTATGTTGCCACTTCTTATGTATGTAGTGTATGTCTGTTCTGTATACCGATTATATCTATGTTGCCACTTCTTATGTATGTAGTGTATGTCTGTTCTGTATACCGGTTATATCTATGTTGCCACTTCTTATGTATGTAGTGTATGTCTGTTCTGTATACCGGTTATATCTATGTTGCCACTTCTTATGTTTGTAGTGTATGTCTGTTCTGTATACCGGTTATATCTATGTTGTCCCTTCTTATGTATGTAGTGTATGTCTGTTCTGTATACCGATTATATCTATGTTGCCACTTCTTATGTATGTAGTGTATGTCTGTTCTGTATACCGATTATATCTATGTTGCCACTTCTTATGTATGTAGTGTATGTCTGTTCTGTATACCGATTATATCTATGTTGCCACTTCTTATGTATGTAGTGTATGTCTGTTCTGTATACCGATTATATCTATGTTGCCACTTCTTATGTAAGTAGTGTATGTCTGTTCTGTATACCGATTATATCTATGTTGCCACTTCTTATGTATGTAGTGTATATCTGTTCTGTATACCGATTATATCTATGTTGCTACTTCTTATGTATGTAGTGTATGTATTTTCTGTATATCGATTATATCTATGTTTCTATGGTGACGATGTCCTTTAAATCCTACTTCTCCAGTTGAAAATATTTTTATTTTATTTCGTATCAATTCAATTAGGCAAAGTTTTCTAAATAGAGGTCCCTAAATCTTGTCCTATTAAACATGTCATATCTACACACCGAGCACTAGCTAATGGCAGCGTGAGCATTGGCAATACCACAAGAGCAATGCAGCTATTTGTGTTAAATTTGATGATACATAGCCACATATTAGATATCGACCACTTTCGGCGATGTGGCCGGAACATCACGAAGAGCTTTCGGTATGAACTCGGAATATTTCGGAATTTCTTTTAATCAAACAAGTTGATTTCTTGATGTACACAAACATCACGTGAAAAAGGATGTTGTCATCGTAACCGGTAGGTCGCCGTATCGGCGAAGACACAAAGTCATAACCTAAACAAAAAAAACCACATGAAATTAATTTTGTCGATACTAAATATAAGAAAGAGAAAGTAGAATTGGTATAAATGGTAGAAGGATAGCTTAAAACACAGATAAAACCCGTGGCAGATTCGGTTTTCACCAGTAAATACTAATTTCAATTTAAAACTTACTTTAAAATGTTTAATTTATCTTTTGTATTGGATTTAAATTCATTTTGGCTCATGATACATGGCAGACTATATAAATATCATATTGATATATGTCGAACGTACGGTCCAGTGGAAGAGTACCGGACACAAGATCGGCTATGTGTACAGCGTCCTTGAGAAAACAGTTCTCAACCGCATATGCTTAGTACTTGTTCTGCCCAGGAAGGCTACGAGCGTGATTTGTAAGAACTTGTTTCACAATCGATGTAAAATAAATAAGTTTGAAACATATCATAAACTGTATGATATTGGCCTCTGTGTATAACCACAGTCCTTCCACAAGTAACAGGCAAACAAACTGCTTGAATGGAGAGAGGTGTGGGATGTAGAGATGGCGCATTTATTGGTCATGGAGAACCCCACACCAATATTTAAAGAACGGTAATGCACATATCTCATTGACAATTAAAATCATTTTGACCTTTATCCTTGCATTTTTATTTGTACTCGGAAAAACCTATAGCATGACAACTACGAAAGAAAACGGTGAAAAGGTATATTTTACAGAGATGCGATTATCCTTAAGTTTAAAAACGTATATTCTAAGCGTGTTGAAGAAAACGACCATCGTAAATAATCACTCAATTCGCCAGTATTATTGTGTCCGTTCTTGTATCAGTTTGTTGACTTGGTGAAAGGCAATCGTAGTCTGATGTTTAATTAAAATAACTACACGATATTGTAAATATACCGACGAAAATGAAGGGGACGCTGTCATTGGTTTCTGGTGAAGAATTCACGATACGTACTGCGAACATTTCGCTACGACAAAATAAGTGTTTAATATCAGTTTCACATGCGGATAGTCAATGTTCAGCTGAAATACATTATTATGACGTTTCGTGCAACTTCTGTTTAAATAATAGTTTTGTAATAAAGCTGTCTCAAAAATTTCAAACTAAGCTGGATTAAGCTTTTTTAATCATATAACTGTTTTTTTCTTAAGGAAGTCTGAAGTACGGATTACTTTGAAAACTATACTAGAAAGGAATTTTCTTCATTGTGGTTTTTGTAAGTTGCAAGTATAATTTATTTGTTGTTTATAAAGTGAATATTTTAGTTATTTGTTAGTACTAAATTATATAAGCTCTATTGCGTGGAAAACTCAGAGCTTTTATGAATTGCTGTCAATTCCGCTTCCTGGGTAGAGACATAACTGAGTGTTGTTTTCGAGAGGCTTCGAGTCGAGCTTGGGATTGAACCCGTAACCTCTGGTGTGAGCGACCAACACTTTATCCACTACACTACCGCCCCGCTTACTTTTGTATTTTATTCTGGTATCTTCTGGTTATTTTCTTTATTCAATGAAACCCGTTTTTTTTAAAATAAATAATGATTTAGTGATGTAGCGGTCAACCAACTTTCTCTTTATTTATGTTTTTATAGTTTATCAGCGAATTGGTATTTAAATTACAACTATAGCTATCGAAAAACATATATAGAATACATTTACTTCCCATGCACACATATATAGCTATATATGTAAAATGTTAGTTTGTGCACATTTATACACATTTGGAATGGTTAGAACTCTGTAAATATAATGCACCACTTTAACTGTCTGTTTAACCTGGGAGTCGTTGCCAATGAACGTCCATGAATTGGTTTATGAGTTTATTTCTTTGATGTTTCCTAATATCCTCCATAAAAGCACAACATTGTTACACAATATACCTTTGTAATCACATACAACGGAACTGTGTTAAAATTACTAGTTAATGACTCAGAACTTGAATAACTTGTTTACATGCTTATATGCATACTGGTATGTTTATGATATAGGATATTATATACATACTTAGTATCACATTCCTGAGAGGGCGTTATTGAAAATTGTCATCCTGAGAGTCATAATATTGACCGAGGCTAATATTATTTCTCGAAGGTTAACTATTTTCCATGTGTCAGTTCAAATTCAAATATTGGCGATAATAGCGAATTTATATCTATATTGTTTGATGATGAGCAGGGTTAATTTGCGCCAGACGCGATCCAGATAGTCACAATGTATGCTGTATATTACAATTATACCATTTTATATTGATTGGAAAATGACATAATTACTGGTTATGCCTCTTTAATGTTTCAATAACCATATATACAGTAACCATATATACAATAACCATATATATACAGTAACCATATATACAATAACCATATATACAATAACCATATATATATATATAATAACCGTATATACAGTAACCATATATACAATAACCATATATACAATAACCATATATACAGTAACCATATATATATATATATATATATATATATATATATATATATATATATATATATATATATACAATAACCGTATATACAGTAACCATATATACAATAACCATATATATATACAGTAACCATATATATACAATAACCGTATATACAGTAACCATATATACAATAACCATATATACAATAACCATATATACAGTAACCATATATATATATATACAATAACCGTATATACAGTAACCATATATACAATAACCATATATATATATATACAGTAACCATATATATACAATAACCGTATATACAGTAACCATATATACAATAACCATATATACAGTAACCATATATACAATAACCATATATACAGTAACCATATATATATATACAATAACCGTATATACAGTAACCATATATACAATAACCATATATACAATAACCATATATACAGTAACCATATATATATATATACAATAACCATATATACAATAACCATATATATATACAGTAACCATATATACAATAACCATATATACAATAACCATATGTACAGAAACCATATATATACAATAACCGTATATACAGTTACCATATATACAATAACCATATATACAGTATTCATTTTTTTACTTCATAGTCGATACGTGTATACATGTGGAAGGAGGCTTACTGTACAGTTTGTTTCGTTGTGTACGAGGTATGATGATGTACAGAATAGTACGTATATGGGATAGTGTGCAATATCAATGTAGACATAAGTACGTATATGGGATAGTGTGCAATATCAGTGTAGACAGAAGTACGTATATGTGTGTGCAATATCAATGTAGACAGAAGTACGTAAATGGGATAGTGCGCAAATCAATGTAAACATAAGTACGTATTCATATGGGATAGTGTGCAATATCAATGTAGACAGAAGTACGTATATGGGATAGTGTGCAATATCAATGTAGACAGAAGTACGTATATGGGAAAGTGTGCAATATCAATTTAGACAGAAGTACATGTATGAAATAACGTGCAATATCAATGTATACATAAGTACGTATATTGGATAGTGCGCAATACCGATGTAGACAAAAATACGTATATGGTATAGCGTGCAATGTCAATGTAGACAGAAGTACGTCTGTGTAATAGCGTGCGATATCAATATAGACAGAAGTACGTAAGTGGAATAGCGTGCAATATCAATATAAACAGAAGTACGTATGTGGAATAGCGTGCAATATCAATGTTGACAAAAGTACGTATGTGGAATAGCGTGCAATATCAATGTAGGCAGTAGTACGTATGTGGAATAACGTGCAATTGCAATGAAGACAGAAGTACGTATGTGGAATAGCGTGCAATATCAATGTAGACAGGAGTACGTATATGGAATAACGTGCAATATCAATGTAGACAAAAGTACGTATATGAAATAGTGTGCAATATCAATGTAGACAGAAGAATGTATATGGAATAGCTTGTAATATCAATGTAGACAGAAGGACATATATGGAACAACGTGCAATATCAATGTAGACAGAAATACGTATATGGAATAACGTACACTAGCAATGTAGACAGAAGAACGTATATGGGATAGCGTCCAATATCAATGTAGGCAGAAGTAAGTTTGTGGAATAACGTGCAATAGCAACGAAGACAGAAGTACGTATGTGGAATAGCGTGCAATATCAATGTAGACAAAAGTACGTATATGGAAGAGTGTGCAATATCATTGTAGACAGAAATACGTATATGGAACAACGTGCAATATCAATTTAGACAAAAATACGTATATGGAATTGTGTGCGACATCAATGTAGACAGATATACGTATAGGGAATAGCGTGCAATATCAATTTAGACAGAAGTACGTTTATAAAATAGTTTGCAATATCAATAGAGACAGAAGTACGTATACGGAATAGTGGGCGATATCAATGAAGACAGAAGTACGTATATGGAATAGCGTGCAATATCAATGTACATAACAGGAAATACCTGAAATAGTGTGCAATATCAGTGTAGAAAGAAGTACATATATATGAAATAGTGTGCGATATCAATGCAATATCAATGTACATAACAATACATAACTGAAATAGTGTGCAATATCAATGTAGACAGACGTACTTATGTGACATAGCGTTCAATATCAAATTGAATGTAGACAGAAGTTTATTTTATTTTTTTCTAATTTGATTTAAAACAATGCGGTAATTTTTTAATTACTGAACATATCTGAAACTATAATTTTTATCGAAATAAATCTTACGCAATTCTAGAATATTTGATAACATGACAAAACAATCCGGCTGAACAAAATGGCGACGTACTGTTTAACCGTGGCTCTATCGACTGCGATTATACGCTTTTCGAATCAAAATCGATTTATATGACAGACAAAGTGATAACAACATGTCTAGGTTACGTTCATCTTAATTGTTAAAACCAATTAGTAAAACTCTGTAACGCAAGACTTGTGTTTGATACGTCTATTATGTTGTTCATCTGTTTTTATGTTTCTTGCTGTTTTGTCGTCCTTTTGCATAGCAATACTTGGTGAACAATACATCGATATAAGGAATATATAATTATACTGAACAAAAAACAAACAAACTTCATAATAGGAAAAATAACATAGTGATTACATAAGTCAAAAATACGGACAGAGCATTTACCGACCAAAGCTTAAAACAGTTTGTGTTTCCATACTCATACTTTGTGTGCAGAAGAGGTACCATAGGTTCCTTCCCCGCCAATATTATAATGATATTAACGAATTAGAGTACTACATTAGCTTAACATACGACCTAACTAACTGATTGAAAAAAAAAGGAAATTCTTTGAATATGAGTATGAGTATGACACACTATGCAGGTCATATATGACCGATCTAAAAGTGCAGTTTGTATCCACCATTCCTCTTAAATGTGTCTTCATATAACATTTGAAAACCTGCAACAGAAAATGAGCATGCAATTCTGATATCCAGGCACATGAACATGCGGTGACATTTTACATACCTATATATGTACTGTAAGCTATTGATTTGTCTACTGTTGTATTTTTTTAACAAACTTCAATGTTGCGATGTTCGGAGTTTTGCTTCTTGTTTTCTCTCCACTTTCTTCATTGCCGTTGGCGGGTAAGATAGATTGGCTACCAGCAATTTAGTTTTATTTCATATAATTTACCAATTCCCCTTCACAAACATGATGTAAAACAAACACGAACATGTAATAAAAGATTGTTGTTTATGGAAGTATCAGACGATATATAAATATAAATTGTTGTGATAATATATATTGATGTAGTCTGTCCCGCACTATGTACACGATCATATTTTAACATGCGATTCTGATACGCCGCTTCTCATGGGAGAACGCCATCAGCTCCGCGGTTCTGCTATCAATAACTCTTGTTTTGATGCCGGTTTATAAAAGTAAAACCCAATTTGAATACAAATTAAAATGTATGACCAAGATGGCGCCATTATGTAATGGAATTTCTGCGGTACTGACTGAAATAAATCGACAATATTTTATATATTACATTCGATTTCAAATTTCGGATGTTTATTTTGGACAACAGATCGACATTATTGTTAATAATGAAGGGTTGTATGTATCATTTAAATATGTTAGTTTTATTTCCCACTGTACCCATTAATTCCACCTCTTTAATTGGTGGGTGTGCAGTATCCGCTTGCCAAGACATGTATGTTTTATCAATGGAATAAAGAAAGTCAGTGCATAAACATGTATAAAACAGAACTTATAAACAATGACGAATAGAGAAATAACGAGTGATAAATCACGAGTAGAGAAATCACGGGTGAGAAATGAACAGTAAGAAATCCCGAGTGAGAAACCACAAGTGAGAAATCCCGAGTGAGATTTAACGGGTATATATATCACGAGTAAGAAATCAGATATCGCCGGTAGAAAAATCATGACTGAGAAATCACGAGAAGAGATATCGGGGGTAGAGAAATCACGAGTGAGAAATGAACAGTAAGAAATCCCGAGTGAGAAACCACAAGTGAGAAATCCCGAGTGAGATTTAACGGGTATATATATCACGAGTAAGAAATCAGATATCGCCGGTAGAAAAATCATGACTGAGAAATCACGAGAAGTGATATCGTGGGTAGAGAAATCACGAATAGACAAATCACAAGTAGAGAAATAAAGAGTGAAAATCACGAGTAGAGGTATCACTCGTGATATATTACGAGACAAATCACGAGTGAAATTATACGAGAATAGAAATCACGAAAAAGAAATCACGAGTAGAGAAATTACGAGTGAGAAATTGCGATTTAAAAAATCACGAATGAGAAATTACGAGTAGAGAATTCAAGAGTAGAGAAATCACGAATAGGAATATCACGAGTAATATAACTCTACTGGAGTAGATGTGCCAATGAAATGTTAATAAACAACGTATGAATGCGAAGGCGAATGGTTTATCTTACGAATGATAATGTTTTGTTATATCGTTTAATCACTTTAGTAGAGAAGGATATCTTTACTTATGCAAGTTAACTTTTAACTTCAATTTCAGTTTTTGAGTAACATACAATTTTATCTCATTGGTATTTATATATTATGCCGAATAATCAACATATAAAGACGGCTTCACACGGGCATAATGCTCAATTTGCAAGTATGATATTATAAACTGCAGTTATGAATAAATAGGCATTCGATAACTTGTTTTTCGTGTTATTACAGAATACCATATCTGTGTAAAGTGACAGTTTGATAAAGGTCATCTATTTCACATCATCATTATCATTTGTTATTGCAGCCAAATATTGCTTACAGCTAAAAAAAACAACATGATACGTCTGTGTAATAAAAGATTTTTAAAAGAGGTTGCAGTGACACCTTGAGAATTTTTAAAAAAAGAAGTCCTCAAATGCTCATAAATACATGCATATGTTGAAATCCTATAAAAGTCACCTTTTTAACACCAGTGATGTACTATTGCAGTATATACAATACCAACATTTGCTTTACTCATCTGCAGCAAGAAATCACAGCTACTATGAACCATTTTGAAAACATTTCAAAACCAAATTACATAGGCCTTTTTTAAGCGAAAGAGTCATGTTTCTGTGGTAAAAATGGGCGTAATTGTGTAGTGAGATGTACTACTAGAAAGCTAACCTTTATTTGGACGAAACTGTTATAAACTGGCTAAAGATTACCATAAAATGCAAAATTCTTTAAAACTATTTTACTTTGATCAGTTCTGTCCATTGTATTGTAAACACTGTAAGGAGAGTAACATTTGGATTTACAGTCACCGAAAACTGGTTAAAAACCACATATTTGTTTGTCCCGATGTTTTTATGCTTCCCCAAAAGTGCGTCCGTACTCAAGTTATTGTCCAGGTTATTTCTCTACAACCTCTAGTTGGAATTTTATGAAACTTACTAGGATGCATCATTACAAGGTGCAGATGCACATATTGTGTTTCGGTTCGATGATTTTTCACGGAGTTATAGCCCTTTGATTCTGTCTTTGACCAAATTCTTGCCCGCTCTATTTCTCTGAAAACCCCATGTTGGAATTTTATGAAACTTGCTAGGATGCATCATAATGACCTATTTCTAAGTATGTTGTACAATGTATTATATCACGAAATAAAAATTAATGTACTGACTTCTCTTTAGAACTCTGACAGTTGCTTCCCCCATTCAATATCATTTCTATATGGTAAAGAGTCTAACACTCACTATGGGAAGCATCCATCGGTTCCACCGATATTTTCTTGTTTTACATTTGAATGTGAATCTATGATACTTTTCTTGGATTCATTTAAAATTTCATTTCCGCGAATGAATCTTTAACAATAGTATCAAAAAAGGCGAAGTTTACAATTTATGTACTGAAAAATTGTCTACGTCTATGGAAAGTGCACTGGTGGCGACTGCCGTTTTATTTACTGTGGTGACTGCCGTTTTATTTAATGCCTTGCATGACATTGACCAATGTTAATCGCATCTGTCTGCACGTTTGCTCTCCTGGGCATATCGAGTGAATAGTGCCATAAAGAATATACTATTTTCTATCCATGCATATGAAGGAAGGCCCGTAACTCACGTCGGTCCTATGTGCTGCCCAATAATATTGCGATGATTTATTTTGTTATGCTTTTGTAAATGTGTCAGAACTAAAGCTTATTCTTTCCAATACAGCTGATGTTGTGTTTCATGGTAGTATTTTTATTTTACTCTACTTTATACTGATCTATTTTAGCTCGATTGCAAAAAAAACTCTAAAATGCTAATACGAACCGGTCTTAAGTCCGCTTCCATAGTAGAACCAGTACTTAGTGTTGCGTTTATGAATTATCGGGTCGAGCTGGGGATCAAACTCGCAACCTGTGACTTAAGCGACCAACAAAGTATCCATTACACTTCCACCCTGTTTCATATTATCTTTGTAAGACGAACCCGGCTCGCTCCCCAACAATAACGTAATGTCAGAACATTTGGCAGCAACTCATGGACAAGTCATGCACAAGTCATCTTAATCAGTACAAAGGATGTCATATACGGTGAAACCTTTAAAAACGATTTATTTTTTAATATTGTATATATGTTGTTGTTTTTTTTTATCTCAGATCTGCTAACATTTCTGTCGGTTCATATTCATGTATGTGGACCGCAATCAATTTGTTGTAGTTTTGTGATGAACTTGTTGGGATAAATTGAAAAAAACACGAAAGAAAGTTTTTTCTTGGATTATTACTTATGTCTCTAAACCACTGTTACATGTTAAAACGTTGTTAACCCTATTAAGCTCACAAAGACGCTCTCCGACACACATTATCACCCATGTATCCGCACAGGGGTCAATACAAACTTCTAAAACGTGCGCACATGTTTGCAGAGCCGTGTTCCATTATGGATATTTCTGGCTGATATTGCCATGGTAAACGATTCACGCGGTAATTTACCACATTGTAGTTTTGGCGTCGATTAATGGAATAATCATCGGCCATTTGGTCCTTTTCATTTCACGATAAGAGGTATTAGCGATTATTATTTCCGTTAAGTATTGCCGCAGTGGTTAGGGCAACTCGTTGACGTTTTGTCCAAGCCATTCATTACAAGCGGATGGCATAAGCCACGGTGGTCAGATTAGTATGAGATTTATTGTAATATTTTTTGAAGTTATCGTTATATTTTAGGAAAACTGTATTAAAAGGTTTATAATTGTATATCTGATCGTACATAACTTTTTATTGTATTTGCGGCAGGAAAGGACGGATAAGTTTTACCAAACTTCAATTCACTGACTTAAGGTATATTCACTTTGTAACATAACATATACTTACTTATTTAAGTTCGGTTTAAAAATAAGCTCAGAGTTTATGGACCGCTTTTGACTCCTTTCCTTGTGTAGAACTAGTACTAGTGTTGGTTTTGAAAGACCGGTGGTTCGATCTTGCGTGACAGTCTGCCTCATTTCCGCGCAGATTATATCTAATCTAGTCTATAGAGTGCTTGGAAATGATAAAAATGTAAAAAAAACAACTTCAAAACGCTTAGCTTTATCATATTTAAGGCATGTATTGAATTTATTGCAAAGAAAGTTCACCCGAAATTGTTCACGTTATATTTGCTCGTTACATTTATTTAGTATGTCTACAGTGTCTTTCATTTCTTATATTTGTATAACATTATAGATGCATTCAATTGACACCACTATGTTTTGTTTTGTTTTATATATCTAGCACAAAATAATATACCATATTCGATTGTGTTGCAGTCTTAAGTTAAATAATGCCCGAAGCTAAAAATGGCCTTTCATGGGTACGGGTTCATGCCGGGAAAATGGACGCCGAAATATATAAATTTGTTTAATGACATTAAATATTTTTTAAAATTATATTCATAACATGTTATATGCAACCTTGTTTCTTTATTAACAATTAAGATAAAATTGCTGCTATCCAAACAATTTTATTGACTTTCAAAGGTTTTGATTTTTTTTTTCATAATATCTGTCCATTTTTGTTAAAAATGGCTGTAAAATTAAATTCTGGCAATTAGCCACCTGCCTACCTACCCACCCACATGAAAAATACTGGATCGGAGAACAGCAAACAAACATTTGTTTAAAGAGGGCCTTACTTGTGTCAGTTATTTTTTATTTTGGGAAAGGGCTCAAATGTCACATGATGCTATTTTCTCTCCAGAATATCATTGAAAAGGGATATTGTGTCCAAATATAAATGAGAGTCATGTGATAAGGGAATCCATTGAAATGGCAAACATTGTTGAACAGTCCTTGAGTTTGTTAGAAACGCAGAGTAGTTCAGAGATTTAGCTTAGTGACACAATCAAACAACCTGTCAGAAATCCGAACGCTGATTTTATTGCGCGATCACTTAATTGTAAAGACGTCAACAAGTTTTTACACGTCAATCACCAAAACGACAAATACTATTAGTTCATCAATAGTTATTTAGATTTGCCAAATGTTTAAATCTTTAAACATTTTATACTCACTTGTTTATAAATATAATTTATCTATTCCGATGTGTTGAGTGATGGTTATTCTGATTGAAACAAATACGTATTTACAAAATCGTGTTTATAGGTTGAAAACAAATACATATTTAAAAATTCGTATTCACAAAATCGTATTTACAAAATCGTGTTTATAGGTTGAAAACAAATACATCTTTACAAAATCGTGTTTATAGGTTGAAAACAAATAAAATGGCAATGTGACACCACCATCCAACACCTTCAAATAACATACATTTTGTAAACGCCAAAAATCATCAATGATATTAATAATACAGTTGGGCGTGGAGATTTCTTAAAACGTATTATTCTTAAAATCCCGTTCGAAATTTATTGAACGAAAAATTGTCACATTCGTTCGTCACTTTTTTGTTCTTCTATCAACACTCTTCAAGGACTTGGTGAAAGTTGTGCTGTGTTTCACATTTTGAATATTATACTATCTTATCGACCTAAACACAGTTAACAAAAACATTACTTAACATAAGTATTACTTACTTGACACATATATTACTTAACATTGGTATTACTTGAATACATAACATATTTCCATCAAGTATATTGCAATGTCTAATACTACCAGTAATATCATTTTTTATATTTTTATTTTCAGGTTGATTTGTAAAGTATGAGGTACAGCCAACATGTCGTAAAAATAGCCATATTTATATTAGAAGGTAAGTGCTATAGCCATCATGTCGTACAAATAGCCGTATTTATATAAGAAGTAAGTGCTTTAGCCATCATGTCGTACAAATAGCCATATTTATATTAGAAGGTAAGTGCTATAGCCATCATATCGTACAAATAGCCGTATTTATATAAGAAGGTAAGTGCTATAGTTATCATGTCGTGCCAATAGCCATATTTATATTAGAAGGTAAGTGCTATAGCCATCATGTCATACAAATAGCCGTATTTATATAAGAAGGTAAGTGCTTTAGCCATCATGTCGTACAAATAGCCGTATTTATATAAGAAGGTAAGTGCTATAGCCATCATGTCGTACAAATAGCCATATAAGAAGGTAAGTGTTTCAGCCATCATGTCGTACGCATAACCGTATTTATATAAGAAGGTAGAGGCAAAAGCCCTCATGTCGTACAAATAGCTATATTTATATAAGAAAGTAAGTGCTATAGCCATCATGTCGTGCAAATAACCGTATCTATATTAGAAGGTAAGTGCTATAGCCGTCATGTCATGCAAATAGCCGTATTTATATTAGAAGGTAAGTGCTACAGCCATCATGTCGTGCAAATAGCAGTATTTATATTAGAAGGTAAGTGCTACAGCCATCATGTCGTACAAATACCCGTATTTATATTAGAAGGTAAGTACTACAGCCATCATGTCGTACAAATAGCCGTATTTATATTAGAAGGTAAGTACCACAGCCATCATGTCGTACAAATAGCCGTATTTATATTAGAAGGTAAGTACTACAGCCATCATGTCATACAAATAGCCATATTTATATTAGACAGTAAGTGCTACAGCCCTTATGTCGTACAAATAGCCGTATTTATATTAGAAGGTAAGTGCTACAGCCATTATGTCGTACAAATAGCCGTATTTATATTAGAAGGTAAGTGCTACAGTCCTAATGTCGTACAAATAGCCGTATTTATATAAGAAGGTAAGTGCTACAGTCCTAATGTCGTACAAATAGCCGTATTTATATAAGAAGGTAATTGCTTCAGCCATAATGTCGTACAAGTAGCCGTATAATAAGGTAGGTGCTTCAGCCATCATGTCGTACACATAGCCGTATATATATTAGAAGGTAGGTGCTACAGCCCTCATGTCGTGCACATAGCCGTATTTATATAAGAAGGTAAGTGCTAGAGCCATCATGTCGTACAAATAGCCGTATCTATATTACAAGGTTTGTGCTTCAGCCATCATGTCGTACAAATAGCCGTATTTATATAAGAAGGTTAGTGCTATAGCCATCATGTCGTACAAATAGCCACCACCATGTCGTACAAGTAGCCGTATTTACATTTGAAGGTAAGTGCTACAGCCCTCATGTGGTACGAATAGACGTTTTTACATTAAACGGTAAGTGCTACAGCCAACATGTCGTACAAATAGCTGTTTTTATATTAGAAGATAATTGATACAGCCATCATGTCGAACAAATAGCCGTATTTATATTAGAAGGTAAGTGCTACAGCCCTCATGTCGTACAAATAGCCGTATTTACATTAGATGGTAGGTGCTACAGCCCTCATGTCGTACAAATAGACGTATTAACATCAGAAGATAAGTGCTACAGTCAACATTTCGTATAAATAGCCGTATTTACATTAGAAGGTTAGTGCTATAACCATCATGTCGTACAAATAGACGTATTTATACTAGAAGTTGAGTGCTACAGTCAGTATGTCGTACAAATAGCCGTATTTATATTAGAGGGTGAGTGCTATAGCCATCATGTCGTACAAATAGACGTATTTATACTAGAAGTTGAGTGCTATAGCCATCATGTCGTACAAATAGACGTATTTATACTAGAAGTTGAGTGCTACAGCCAATATGTCGTACAAATAGACGTATTTATATTAGAGGGTGAGTGCTATAGCCATCATGTCGTACAAATAGACGTATTTATACTAGAAGTTGAGTGCTACAGCCAATATGTCGTACAAATAGCCGTATTTATATTAGAGGGTGAGTGCTATAGCCATCATGTCGTACAAATAGCCGTATTTATACTAGAAGTTGAGTGCTACAGCCATCATGTCGTACAATTAGCCGTATTCATATGAGAAGGCAAGTGCTAAGTGACCTTTCGAATTATTAAGTTAAAAGTGAGCATTTGTGTTCAGTCTGTGTCTTCGTTAGTTCATCGGAAACTATAATGTTACATATAATCTTTTTTTCATATCAACTATTTGGTTAAACACTATAATAAATCTTTATATATCCGTAAGCTTCTATAAGCGAGGGACTTTTTTCTGTTTGATATTCGGCACATGCAGTTTTTTTTATTTAAAACTTATTCAATTTAGTTTTGTCATCATATCCGTCTAATAATGATTATTATCTTTAAATGTATCAATAGCTATATTGGCGCGTGTTTTTACATTCCAGACAGATAAGTATAGAGTTTTATATTCTTTAATGTGTCAAAACATCCCTTTAGAATGTTTGTTGTATACATCAAAACACTCCAAGAACGTCTGTAACCACACGCAGTAATATACCATTAACCTTTCAGACAAGTTCTTAATCTGGCAAGATCGAAGTGTAAACGATTGGCAAATTTCTTTGAAGTTGTTGAAATTTGCATGATTAAGTATTGTTATATCGTGCTATCGTGAATGGTAAATAAACAGTTTATCTCCCCATAAGAGTTTCAAATGATCTAATGAGATAAATATCGAATGTGTTACATGTCCCATGTTTTATGCACAAAAGCACCCATTACACAGAAAAGTAACAGTTGTTATAGACTCCAAAAATGTCCCATATTTTTTTTAAATACCAAGATTGAATTTCAGACAATATATATAACAGTCAAAGGACACAACAACGACATTATCAATAAATATATATCAAATCAATACAACAACTAGTATAATATACTATGTACACAATATATGGCAGTGGATTGTATATCAGACATGCATTTGTAACTTAGCATGAACTATTTCCCTTTATCAGTCACATGGATTTTTTTCTACTTACCCAATTTTGAAAACTAAGCTCGGGAATAGTAAACAAACTTGAATTCAAACTTGCACTAACATCTAATTAGATTTAATTAGTCAAACTGGTTACAAGCGCCAGGGTGAGTAACATACCCACTGTTGTTAAATATGCATTATCATGTAAAGTGTTTATTTAATTGAAGTAAGTTCCTAGTAACCAAATAAGGGCTACCGTCGCTTCCTTGATGTCTATTTTCATGTCATAGAAATCAGTTTGTTCAAAGTAGACGATACACGATACAGTACTGCTATATGACCGTGATGTTATTTATGGCGCAATGTTGTTGTTATTTTATGTTCTTCGGGATCCATGGAGCTCATCCATTGTGTCTTAAATATACAATACTGCTAAAGCTAAGGATAATGGGCATGAGTCGAGTACAATCTAACATTACTGTCCATGGACGGACTCAATAAAATCGAGTCTGCTATAGTGGTTCTTCGCTGCGTTCCCTATTGCTTCCATTGGATAATCTCACATCCCAATGCAAAGAAATATGTAAAAAAGTAGAGACATTATATCATATTTATATCTCCGGTGATATTCTAACAGTAATACCGTCTTCCGTAGCCTAGTGGTTAAGGCGTCCGCCTCGGAAGCGGGAGGTCGAAGGGTCGAAGCACTTAGATTTGTCTGATGCGGCCGGTTGCTCACCCAGCAGCTAGTTAATTTGAGGGGTACCGAAAGTCTTTCAGCCTGACGCCTGGCAATGACAGCTTTCGGGAAGTAACTGTGTACAACATAAAGGTGTCTCATAAGCCCAGTGTGGCTGGCCCTTTCAATAGGGGTGACACTATAATAAAAAAACAAACACTTTACACACTTTACAATAGCGTATTTTTTCTAAACGTCCTTTTTTAATCGTATATTTAAATGTATATCGTCAACATGCTATAAATTATTATAATAAATTACCTTTACACTGGTATTAATAAAGACCGGTATGCTTTTTTAAACGGTTCCTCAATAATTATTCATGTTCAAAGCAATACTGTAACGTTTGATATAATGACTAATTTATACACATTACTTTCAATTGTGAATATAAATGTTCATCTTTAAAGACATGGATGTAGCTTTATTTTGACAAATGTATTAATAAAGATCATATGTAAGTTCCCTAGACATTGTTTTTGTTTACGGTAATTGTTTAACATTAAATACATCGTATACACATCACTTCAAATTAAAAAAAACAAAAAAAACATTATATAAATGTCATATTCATCATTGAACATTGATTTAGTTATATTTCACCTAATCAATAACATTATGCACTTTCAGTTTGTCAGGTATTATCACAGTCAGGCGAGTGGACAGAATGGACCGACTGGTCATCTTGCTCTGTCACGTGCGGGTATGGTATCCAGAAGCGACAGCGAACGTGGAAGTCACCTGACAACCGCCATAGTGGAAAGCCAATAGTCTATGAAGATATTGTAGAGTGTATGACCAAAACATATACACCATGTCCAGGTAAAATACTTGATAAAGTGTATGAAGACATTGTAGAGTGTATGACCAGATCATATACACCATGTCCAGGTAAAATACTTGATAAAGTGTATGAAGACATTGTAGAGTGTATGACCAGATCATATACACCATGTCCAGGTAAAATACTTGATAAAGTGTATGCAGACATTGTAGAGTGTATGACCAGATCATATACATCATGTCCAGGTAAAATACTTGATAAAGGGTATGAAGACATTGTAGAGTGTATGACCAGATCATATACACCATGTCCAGGTAAAATACTTGATAAAGGGTATGAAGACATTGTAGAGTGTATGACCAGATCATATACACCATGTCCAGGTAAAATACTTGATAAAGGGTATGAAGACATTGTAGAGTGTATGACCAGATCATATACACCATGTCCAGGTAAAATACTTGATAAAGTGTATGAAGACATTGTAGAGTGTATGACCAGATCATATACACCATGTCCAGGTAAAATACTTGATAAAGTGTATGCAGACATTGTAGAGTGTATGACCAGATCATATACATCATGTCCAGGTAAAATACTTGATAAAGGGTATGAAGACATTGTAGAGTGTATGACCAGATCATATACATCATGTCCAGGTAAAATACTTGATAAAGGGTATGAAGACATTGTAGAGTGTATGACCAGATCATATACACCATGTCCAGGTAAAATACTTGATAAAGGGTATGAAGACATTGTAGAGTGTATGACCAGATCATATACACCATGTCCAGGTAAAATACTTGATAAAGTGTAAGACTAACTATTAAGTAAACTTTATGACCATTCGATATCTTGCTTAAGGATGTAACACGTGGTCAACACGTGGTCTTCGTGTCATATCGAATCCTCCAACCTCCGATTTGTCGTCTGAAGTTTATAAAGAAAATGTTGTAATTTCTAAATTAGATGTAAAACAAGAAATGTATTTTTGTATGAATGGAATGATCAATTAAAATGGAAAAAGTAGTATGAAAAATATTCCATCTCCAATTTGTTTGATGTCGTTAGGCAATTTTTACTGAATTATTGTTGATTCCATTTAAGTCAATCCTTATTTCGCACTACAACTTATTGAAGGCGTTACTTGTATAACAACGGATATAATTGTTTAAACTTTCATGTTTAGTTGATGGAAACTGGAGTTTTTGGGGTCCATGGAGCGACTGTTCCGAAATGTGTAATGGTGGGACCACTAAAAGGACCAGAGAATGCGATGCACCGAAACCCAGCAATGGCGGCAAGGCATGTGAAGGCAAAGCCTTTGTAGACGCTAATTGCAATGAATGGACATGCCCACGTAAGTATATAGTGCTTTATATTATTTAAGTAAAGTGTAGTGAAGTGGGTAAAGTGTTGCGGCTTCGATTCCCAGCTCGACCCGATGCCTCTGAAAAAAAAAACCACTCAATAGTCGATCTGCCCTGGACAATAGTCGATCTACTCTGGACAATAGTCGATCTACCCTGGACAATAGTCGATCTACCCTGGACAATAGTCGATCTACCCTGGACAATAGTCGATCTACCCTGGACAATAGTCGATCTGCCATAGAAGCGGAATTGGGAGCGGTTCATATAAGCACTCAGCTTTCTTTGCAATCAAGATAAAATAAATTAGTATATACTAAAACAACACAAAGAATTTTTAAGAATGACCCAATCAGTTGGTACATGAGTTTTATACTAACGCAGAACACATTTGTTTAATATTGTCAGATAACAATATAAATGTTTCATTTTGTATGTCTTTGTGGTTCGTTTTTCAAAAGGTTTCTAGTATGTACATGTAATGTCGATTTAACCTTTATATGTATTTAAAATGAACTATAAAAGCCATATTAAATATTCTATATGTAACATATGAACTATAAAAGTCATGTTAAATATTCTATTTGTAACATATGAACTTTAAAAGCCATGTTAAATATTCAATATGTAACATATGAACTATAAAAGCCATGTTAAAACTTCAATATGTAACATATTAACTATAAAAGCCATGTTAAATATTCTATATGTAACATATGAACTATAAAAGACATGTTAAATATTCTATTTGTAACATATGAACTATAAAAGCCATGTTAAATGTTCTATATATAACATATGAACTATAAAAGCAATGTTAAATACTCTATTTGTAACATATGAACTATAAAAGACTTGTTAAATATTCTATTTGTAACATATGAACTATAAAAGCCATAGCCATGTTAAATATTCTATATATAACATATAAACTATAAAAGACATGTTGAATATTCTATTTGTAACATATGAACTATAAAAGCTATGTTGAATATTATATATGTAACATATGAACTATTTAAAGCTATGTTTAATATTCTATATGTAACATATGAACTATAAAAGACGAGTTGCATATTCTATTTGTAACATATGAACTATAAAAGCCATGTTGAATATTCTATATGTAACATATGAAATGTTTGAGTCATGTTATATATTCTATTTGTAACATATGAACTATAAAAGCCATAGCCATGTTAAATATTCTATATATAACATATAAACTTTAAAAGACATGTTGAATATTCTATTTGTAACATATGAACTATAAAAGCTATGTTGAATATTATATATGTAACATATGAACTATTTAAAGCTATGTTTAATATTCTATTTGTAACATATGAACTATAAAAGACGTGTTGAATATTCTATATGTAACATACAAACTATAAAAGCCATGTTAAATATTCTATTTGTAACATATAAAATGTTAAAGTCATGTTAAATATTCTATTTGTAACATATGAAATATAAAAGACATGTCAAATTTCTATATGTTAGAGCCATGTTAAATATCCTATCTGTAATATATTAAATATAAAATATATATTAAATATTATATATGTTATCTACGATATTAAATATTATATATGTTATCTACGATGTTAAATATTTTATATGTTATTTACGATGTTATATATTATATATGTTATCTACGGTGTTAAATATAAATATTATATATGTTATCTACGATGTTAAATATTATATGTTATCTACGATGTTAAAAATAAATATTACATAGGTTATCTACGATGTTAAATATTATATATGTTATCTACGATATTAAATATTATATATGTTATCTACGATGTTAAATATAAATATTATATATGTTATCTACGATGTTAAATATTATATATGTTATCTACGATGTTAAATATTATATATTTTATCTACGGTGTTAATATTATATATTTTATCTACGATGTTAAATATTATATATGTTATCTACGATGTTAAATATTATATATTTTATCTACGGTGTTAATATTATATATTTTATCTACGATGTTAAATATTATATATGTTATCTACGATGTTAAATATTATATATATTATCTTCGATGTTAAATATTATATATTTTATCTACGGTGTTAAATATTATATATGTTATCTACGATGTTAACTATTATATATGCCTTAGTTGAAGAGCTTTCGCTTCTTGTTCAGAAGTTTCTATTATCGATTCCAACTGTTTACGTCATACATTTTACAGGGACAGTGCAAAACAATACTTGTAGAGATATTTTTACAGCGTTTAAGAATGTGAATGTTACTTATAAAAAAAAATCATAAAATATGGTCATGAGTATTCGTAAACCGCTGTGCTCAAACATTATAAACTAATATACATTTTATCTGTGTTTTTTTCCTAATCGGTGTTAACATAACTTTCAGCATATAAAAAGTTTCATACTTAATTGTTTGGGAAGATTCAACGATTCATTTAAAGGAATCGAATCGGAAACAACGTCCTCTCGCAAATAAATTGCTTATCCTTCTCAACCGGTGTCGGTGAGAAGAAAATGACCATTTCCTACGCCTGTATAATGATAAATAGTCAAAATGTACCTTACAATACATTTGTATTTGTAGCGTTACCTCCAAATTTCGATATAACGAAATGCAACGAAACGACGTTCATGTGCCTGAGTCGGCTACAGTGCATTCCCTCCACAAACGCCTGCGACGACACGCTGCAGTGTCACGACGGCAGCGACGAACATAACTGCAACTACTATAACTGGAACTCTGGTAGGTGATGTACATGTTACACAAAACTTAATACACTATGATATATATATCTAACACTTATATTTGAAGACAAATAAGAGATACGTATATTGTATTTACCCCTGCACCGGCATGATAGTATTTTTTATATATATCACTCAAAGGTCAATGTCACTGTTGACATATATGGCCAAGGTTTACATTTTATGTCAAGCTTGCTCCATTATACTTACTGAGCTGAAGAATTTGCTTAAAGACCTATCATCGTTAAACTTCACACGGACATTACCTTTATGAGATACTTGTTGATTGTTACATTAACATAAATATATACATGTATCACACAAAGGTCAAGGTCAGCGTTATCATATATGGTAAAGTTTACCTTTTGTGTGAATTTGCATCTAGTATAGAACTAAATTGCATGTAGTTAGTGCTGGTGTACCTGTGCATCGTCTTGAAACTTCACACAAGGCCTACTTTAATAAAATAGATGTACTTGATGATTTTAATGTATGTAGCACAAAGGTCAAGGTCAGCGTTGTCATATATGGTAAAGATTATAGTTTAATGTAAATATGTTTACAAAATATAGTACTAAATGGTGTTAGTGTTAATGTACATATACAACGTCGAGAATCTCTATATATTTCAAATATAAAGCCTTTGTGAATACCTTAATGCATTTGTTGACTTGATTTGTTTTCAGGTGCAGGGACCATACCACTTTCACAAGTTTGGGCCATGGTGTTATCTATTGTCATTGCGGTGATAATATTATGATGCCAAAATACAGACCTTGCACAAATATTATTCTGTTAATTCATGGGAGATAATTACGAATTATCTGTGATACTTTCTGTGTAAAAGTTAACGTTAGTTGAAGTTTGAAACGTCCAAATACGTGGTTGGTAAACAAAGAAATACAAAAATATATATTCAACAAACATTTCTGTGCAGTGCTATGAAAAGAAGAATGTGTTCTTTCGAGCGGAAGTGATTATAAAAACATTTGTTTTTCAGCCATTGTTATTCGCATTTAGTTGTTCCATAAAACCACATTCCGACCGACGGTCCGGTCTTCTGTCATACATTTTCAGTGTAATGTACAAGGGCGGTTCAGTAAGTAACTATATTTTAAGAAAAGTAAATTCGGAAACAAATCCTTGTCATATTAGGCTAGATCTTGCAAGTATGGACGATATGGTGTAGTTCCTCTTAAAGTTGTAATACGACAGATATGAACTATGCCATTGGCTTGTTGCAACACGTTTTGTCAACATACCCCAATTTATTTACTCTGTGATTTACGCAGTATTTTTTTTTGTTGTTTACTATTAATAGCAGTCAATCTCGTGTCATGGTGCTACTTAATTAGAACAGATATCTACAGAAAAAGCATTATTTATTCATGAAAATAATAACACGTTTTTGAATACAGTTGAATATTGACCCACCCTAGTACAAAGCACAAGAAAATGTAAAACGGAAAAAAATCCAACAAAACCAGTTTGTTATTTTTCTTTTTGAGAATATGTTTTTATACATACACGTTTGTTTAGCATTGTAATATAAAAAATATAACCTTTTTGTATTTGAATGGAGACATTGTGGTATGTAGTACAAGTGTTTCTCATGTAGAACCATAGTGAATAATTAATTTCTAATATGTTATTTCATTCTTATACAATGTAGTGATTGTACCAGTATATAAGATATAGTAACGCGTTATGGTCACACTTATTCGGATTCCCTGACGGCCTTGACATCGACCAATTTAAACAAAGCATAGATATATTCCGCAGCCGTCCTGAAGGTCATAATAGCTCGTCTTCACGCGACTGTCAGTTTGGTAGTATATTCGAATATACACGTTTTTTCTTTGTTCCTTTGAAAATATAGCAGATCGTCACAAATATTTTCCAGTCGAAAAATACTTTATGAAGACTGTGTTTTTAAGAATTTCAACAATCTTTTGTATATTCCATTTATGAATAAACCGTTTTCATTGGCTGACATGCAATCACGTTTTATTGAGTATATTTTGAATTTTTGTCTAAGTTTTTAGTCAAAATTCATTTTTGTATCGGTACTTTTTATCGTTTAAGTAAAAAAAAAGTTCGAATACACATGAGTGCGTAGATACCTTGTATATATACTACCTAAAACAAGAACTATACACGATGTATCTGTTTATAAAACACCCATATATTTTATTCAATGTGTTGATTCATATATCGTCCTTTAGTTGCAAAAATGTACCAAGTGCCTTCTTATTTCATATACACTTGGTACCTTATTGCTCTAATGGGACGATATATCATTAAACATAAACTACCAAGGTTTGTTATCACCAAACAAAGTGTGTATTTATCTGACCACTTGACAGTTAATACTAGTTCTATAGTTTGCACTGACATGAAAATACTTCATAATCAAAACCGTGTATACCGTGTTTTTAATTAATATATAATTAATTAGTGACTTTTCTTCTATTGACCTCAGTGAAAGTAAATAGTTATATAACCACAAACATGAGCATGGTTCTCAGGTGAAGATTACAGGCCCGTTTGTTATGTATGTGAACTCATTAACAAACCCATGTGTTATTTCATTCAATTCATTTTTTGATTTTTCTATTGTATTCGTCTTTAACACATGTTTCTATATGAACAACCATGTAAATAATGATGAAATGTATATAAACTTTTATTTTTATATTAAAATACTATTAAATGCAGTTATTTGGTGAAAGTATATGTGTGTGTTTCATAGTGTCTATATAATGTATACGTGGGTCTGTGTAAGTTGATGAGTTTATTATATAAATGGTTTGATTTACATTAAGCCATTCTAATGAATTCGATACACGGAAGTGACAAGGGTATTACTAGGTAAAGATATATTAAAATAAAAGTAAATTTCATGTGAATATACTTCACACAAAATTTGTTTGAATACACATGTATACATGTGACATGTATTTCGTAAAAAGTAAACGAAGGACATTTAACAGAAATAAAGTATGCTATCTGGGATATATAGAAGTTAATATCAGTATAGGTATACTTCTAATGTATGCAACATATTACACAGTCGACCAAATCAAATAAATCAAGTACTGTAGTAAAGCCTTTGCTTCTAAATGAGAAATGTACATTTTAATACATAGACAAATTTAGCCGCCGATCAACGAAACAAACTCCAGAAAGAATGAGAGAAAGCATTAGTGATGCAAATAGGTCCTTAAATATGTCAACGTTATCGGCATATTACTACAAGGGGAAATCGAATTTTTTAGACGAATGCGCTACTATGGAAACTATACAAGCAAAATCGATACCGTTTATATAGCATAAAGCTAAATAATATGCGCACAATTTGATCGCGATTGAGTATAAAATACCGAAATTACATTTATCTGAAATGGGATCAGTCATTATACACTTATTAAAATGTGTTAGCGTTATGAATGAGAATTTGAGGTTATATTTAAACGAATGTCGTTTTCAAAATACCTTTTAAAGGCACATTGTCTGAATTGTTTGATGTCCATGGATCGTCTTTTCTCTCAAGAGCAACTGTTTCTGTTTGCTGGTGTTACAAAGATGATCCTCACACTGGTGGGTTTAGGTCGGCTGTTACTGCTGCAAACATACCTATAGTACTTAAATTGCATCCAAGAATATGCGTGATACACCTTGAAAGATTTCTGATATATTTAGCATCTCATCGGCAGCTGTTCACTAAATTCAACTGAATACCTGGAGTTAAAAACAATTTGTGATATATGGGCCGGTTTGATAATAAACAACGGACAAAAATATACCAACAAAAAAGACCAATCATTGCCAAACGTTTGAGGAGTGCCAAAAAGGTACTATGCTCAATATGTGTTAGTTCTAGCTGTCAAGTCATTCACATTCCTGCCGCGAATGGTCGATCAGTTACTGGTCACGTTTACAAAAGTTCTGCCTTGAAAAATGTCGAACGGTATATGAATATAGAAGACCAACAACCGGATGAGGAGGTGTCCGTCTCCTGCATGATAATTCAACTACCAACAAGAGTTGTCAAGTAATTTCTATAAGAATAAATGATCGGTCAGCTAACACACTATGCTCCCCAGATAAGATTTTTTTAAATCAAGAAAGTTGCCTTACCGACGTTATATCTGGTTCCGCCTTTTCCAGTGTCTACCGAGTTACTATCTTGCGGGTTTCCGGCAATGTATTCCTCGTTTAGAAAAGTGCTTTTCGGTCAATGGAGGGCACTAAGAAGGATTGTACAAATCGGAATTAAACTTGACAAATTAATACTAAAAGTATTGACTTTTTTCTCAAAAATTCCGATTGCCCTTCGTAATACACGGTTATTTCCCTCAAGATAGCTTTGGTACAATTCTGGTTATATTCTATCGGTAATTGGTACAATTATGGTTATATTCTATCGTTAATCGGTACAGTTCTGGTTTTATTCTATCAATAATTGGTACAATTCTGGTTATATTTTATCGATAATTGGTACAATTCTGGTTATATTCTACCGGTAATTGGTAAAATTCTGTTTATATTCTATCGATAATTTGTACAATTTTCACTATATTCTATCGAAAATTGGTACAATTCTGGTTATATTCTATCAATAATTAGTACATTTCTGGTTATATTCGATAATCGGTACAGTTTCGTTGTATTGTATCAATTATTGGTACAATTCTCGTTATATTCTACCAATAATTTGTACATCTCTGGTTATATTATATCGATAATTGGTACATTTCTGGTTATATTATACCAGTAATTGGTACAATTCTGGTTATATTCTACTAATAATTGATACATTTCTGGTTATATTCCACTAATAATTGGTACAATTTTCGTTATATTCTACCAATAATTGGTACAATTTTCGTTATATTCTACCAATAATTGGGTACAATTTTCGTTATATTTTTCCAATAATTGGTACATTTCTGGTTATATTCTACCAATAATTGGTACAATTTTCGTTATAGTCTACCAATAATTGGTACATTTCTGGTTATATTCTACCAATAATTGGTACAATTTTTGTTATATTCTACCAATAATTGGTACATTTCTGGTTATATTCTACCAATAATTGGTACAATTTTCGTTATATTCTACAAATAATTGGTACAGTTTTTCGTTATATTCTACTAATAATTGGTACATCTCTGGTTATATTATATCGATAATTGGTACATTTCTGGTTATATTCTACCAGTAATTGGTACAATTCTGGTTATATTCTACTAATAATTGATATATTTCTGGTTATATTCCACTAATAATTGGTACAATTTTCGTTATATTCTACCAATAATTGGTACAATTTTCGTTATATTCTACCAATAATTGGGTACAATTTTCGTTATATTCTTCCAATAATTGGTACATTTCTGGTTATATTCTACCAATAATTGGTAAGTTTCTGGTTATATTTTACCAAGAATTGGTACAATTTTCGTTATATTCTACCAATAATTGGTACATTTCTGATTATATTCTATCGATAATTGGTGCAACGTTAATCCCAGCTTCAATATTCCATTAAAGATTGTTTATTTCAATTTTAATAGAGAGTGAGATGGTTTCACAAATAATTGTTTGTTTTAGAGTAGTTGTTTTATGATAAGAAGTTTAAATTAATCATGGTTAATATGTTTATAGGTAAAAACAGATTTACCGCATTTTACTGCCTGTTTGTTAAGGTCCACTGTATTGAGCCACGTTTTGGTTATTCTGTATATCAGTAGTTATAGATATACCAAAGTTGGGTCTAGATCGTCATCATTGCAAAACCATTGCCAGGGTATTCCGATTCAACATGCTATTGTATAAATGTTTAAATTTGAATTTGTGAGTAATATTTTATTATTATCTTATATAAGAAAATAACATTCTGATGTATGGTCCGATATTATGTAACAATAATGGTATTTAAACGTTTTAAAAATAGCTGTCATTGGGAGAAAATGAGAGCCGGTGTGTCATGATAATGATGTAAATGGCAATCATTTTAATTTTGTTTAAAAACTGATAATATCGTTAGCTTACAGCACGTTTTTTATAAAATGATTTCATTATACATGTATACATCGTAATATATCGGGAGATTGGCCATCGGTACATGTAAACATCAAGCGGTCATCGGTTCGTGTATAAATCATTCTATATTGGGAGATCGGTCATCGGTACGTATATACATTTTCGTATATCGGGAGTTATTTCATCGGCCTATGTTTACATCATCCTATATAGGGAGATCGGTCATTGGCACGTGTATAGATCATCCTATCGGTCATCGGCACATGTATACATCATCATTTATAGGGAGATTGGTCATCAGTTGATGTATACTTCATCATATATAGGGATATCGGTCATTGGCACATGTATCCATCCTCGTTTATCTGGAGATCGGTCATCGGTTCATGTATATATCATCCTGTATAGGGAAATCGGTCATCGGCACATGTATACATCATCCGATATTGGCAGATCGGTCTTCGGTTCATGTATACATCATCCCATATAGTGAGATCCGTCTATATAGGGAGATCCGTCATCGGTTCATGTATACATTATCCTACATAGGGCGATCGGTCATCGGTTCATGTAAACATCATCCTATGTAGGGAGATAGGTCATTGGTTCATGTATACATCATCCTTTGTGGGAGATCAGACATCGACACATGTATACATCATCCGATATAGGCAGATCGGTCATCGGTTCATATATACATCATCGTATATAGGGAACTCCGTCTATATAGGGAGATCCGTCATCGGTTCATGTATACATCATCCTATGAGGGAGATCGGTCATCGACACATGTATACACCATCCGATATGGGCAGATCGGTCATCGGCATCCTATATAGGGAGATCCGTCTATATAGGGAGATCCGTCATCGGTTCATGTATACATCATCCTACATAGGGCGATTGGTCATTGGTTCATGTATACATCATCCTATGTAGGGAGATCGGTCATCGGTTCATGTATACATCATCCTATGGAGGGAGATCGGTCATCGGTTAATGTATACATCATCCAATGTAGGGATATCGGTCATCAGCACATGTATACATCATCCTATATAGGATGATCGGTCATTGGTTCATGTATATATCATCATATATAGGGGGGTTGGTCATTGGTTCATGTATACATCATCCTATATCAGGAGATCGGTCATCGGCACATGTTTACATCATCATATATCGGGTTATCGGTAATCGGCACATGTATACATCATCCTTTATAGGAAAATCGGTCATCGGTACATGTATACATCATCGTATATCGGAAGATCGGTCATCGGAACATGTATACATTATCGTATATATCGGGAGATCGATAATCGGCACATGTATACATCATCTTAAATCGGGATATCGATCATTGAAAATGATAAAAATATTGCTTTTTCGACCTTTGAACGTCCACTTTTTTATTCCCCCCCCCACTCCCCCCCCCCCCCCCCAAAAAAAAACAAACAAATAAATTTGGGTGGCATATAGTAATCGCAGCGTCCTTCCGTCCGTCATCAAAGTATCTCAAAGGTCAAGGTCACAATTTGAGTTTGTTTGACAACACTTTGAGTTTGTGTGAGATTTCGTTTCTGGCCTTTAACTTTATCATGCATAGATTGATTTTGTTGATACTTGCTACAAATGATTAATATAACATGATGATGTGTCGCGAGTAAGACCCACACCCGTACCTCAAACGTCAAGGTCATAATTTGAGTTTATTTGACAACACTTTGAGTTTGTGTGAGATTTCGTGTCCGGCCTGTAACTTTGTCATGCATAGATGAATTTTAATGATACTTGCTACAATTGATCAACATAACATCATGACATGTCGCGAGTAAGACCCACACCCGTACCTCAAAGGTCAAGGTCATAATTTGAGTTTATTTGACAACACTTTGAGTTTGTGTGAGATTTCGTTTCCGGTCTGTATGTTTGTCACGCATAGATGGGTTTTATAACTATTTGCTACAAATGATCAACATAACATGACTTGTCGCAAGTAAGACCCATACCCATACCCAAAGGTCAAGGTGACACTTTGAGTTTGTTTGACAACACTTTCAGTCTGTTTGAGATTTCGTGTCTGGTCTGTAACTTTGTCATGCATAGATGGATTTTGTTAATACTAGCTACAAATGACCGACATAACATGACGATGTGTCGCACGTTACATCCAGAATCTCACTTCAAAGGTCAAGGTCACAATTTAACTTTGGTTGATGACACTTTCAGTCTGATTGAGGTTTCGTGTTCGGTCTGAAACTTTGTCACCTATGGATAAATTTCAAAAACACTTGGCTCAATTCATCAGCATGACATTACAAAGTGTCACGTGTAAGACCCACATGCGTATCACAAAGGTCAAAGTCACTCTTTGAGTTTGTTTGACAACACTTTCAGTCTGTGTGAGATTTCTTGTCCGATCTATAACTTTGCCATCTATAGATATATTTTAAAAACACTTGGCTCTGTTGATAAAAATGACATAATTTAGTGTCGCATGTAAAACACAGAACCTTTCCTCAAAGGTCAAGGTCACATTTTTAATTTGTTTGATATTGCATGTCTGGTCTGTGACTTTGTCTTTAACTTGGCTCAATTTATCAAGATGACATGACGACGTGTCATAAGTAAAACCTAGACACGGTCACACTTTGAGTATGTATGACAACACTTTGAATCTGTTTGATATTTCACATCTGTCCTTTAACTTTATCATACATGAATGGATTTCAAAAACACTTGGTTCAATTTATCAGTTGATCAACAATTGATCTGTTACTTACATTTAGGGATTTTGAAATAGCTTGACACAAGTGATCAGCATGTCATGATAATGTTTCACCTGCATTTTAATGGGGGGGGGGGGGGGGGGGGGGGGGGGTAGGGTGTGGCGCATGCGACACTTAACAGTGACATTTCTTGTTTGTAATATTGATGCAATTTCAATGTGGCCAAGACGTTAATTCTTTCTTTATTTCAAATTTTCCTTTAATAATTTAAGATAAATGAAAATAAAAAATTCACAATTTTCAGATTTTTTAAATATACATGTATGTATTTGCAAACTAGACACCAAATATAACCTAACAAAAATAAAGTAGACTTAATTTTCAAAAAAAATATCAGCTTAACGGCATAAACTCATCTTTTTTGTAATAAAAAAAAACTTGACCAATTTACAAAATTGATGTTTAAATTGTAAATATATCATAGAGATTGTGTTTTAACAGCTTAAAACCCTTTGGCTGAAACATGAGCTCGAAACGGCTGTTTTGTGTATCCTCAAATATTAATCATTACAACATGATTAATGTGGCAAGATAGCGAGTACACTTGATACGTCCCTCGGTGCGTTCTACACATCCAAACATGGATAATTACAACAAAAGGATGAATACGTTGGTTGAATGTCTGTTTGCAAGATTATTCTTAGAAATCTTAGTTTGTTTCAAGTTTTAGAGAAAATCCGAGTTTAAGTGAATTCGCTTTGACACATAATTCGTAGTTGGCAAGATCATTATACTTGTTATATTCCATGACTGGCAAGTACAGCGATATTAGTATAGTTGTATTATTCAACTTTAAGTTCAATTATTGTAATCATCATGTTACTATGTTAATAGATAAACAATGAATAATGTTTTGAAATGATTTACATACATACATACATATGTTGTTTACCTCCCTTGTATGAGTATTCTTTTTTTGTGTTTATTGAAAACATAGTTGTTTTATAATGTATCAATATACATTTTTCAAAATTTTGTTTTTGTTCTTTCCCATTTATATACATATATATGCTATTGTATTTGATACAAATGTTCTGAAATATGTTTCTGTAATTAATGTATGGTAAAATGGAAATGTTTCATAAAAATATATAATGAAATAAAAAGTTTTTATACTTAAACAAGTGTACTTGTAAATGTTAGAACACCTTGCGACGTATATAAATCGCAATATAATACATTAATATCTGATATGATATTTAAAAGAATCACTTGGAAGTAAACAATGTAACTAAAAGATTTAAAAAGGACAGATTCCAATTTATTTGTCTACTCAAGAATCTGATCTCGCCCGAATCAGGTCTATTTACCCCAAACCAACAAAGCAGGGAATTCCTTGTCTGTCCTACAATTCATAGCTATTGAATGCTTACTGAACTGTGACGTCATTTAAATGTTCCCTGAAATACATGATCAATCGACGTGCTCAAATGCAATGCTTTATTACAGACCCAATCAGGAGAGCTAGTTCCGTCTACAGATATATAATTTAAAAATATTTCGGTTATCATATATCAACAGAACTTATCATTTCTTTCGTTCATCAGATATTAACCCATCCTAGTTTGGTGACAACATTCAATATTTCGAATATTGCCTGTGCGATGCAAGGCTGACCTATACCGCTGGTACATGCTTTACCATTAGAACAACTGTATTTGCAGCTTGACTCATTTTCTGTTCATGTAAGGACAATACAGTAGGACTGTTAGTTTAATATGCATGTTCGGTATTTGGAAATTATATTAATGTTATTTTATACGACATAAACACAACACTAAAATGAAACAATTGTGCGTTAATGGGATAAACGATAGTGCGTTATGGTGATTAAGGATGGTGCGTTATGGGTATTAACGATGGTGCGTCATAGGGATGAACGATGGTGCGTCATAGGGATGAACGATGGTGCGCCATGGGGATTAACGATGATGCGTCATGGGAATTAACGTCGATGCGTTAATGATTTAGGCAGTATCCAAGAAAAGACGCGTTTTTAACAGTCGTAGATATGTGGACACGTTACAGAACACTGGAACAATGTAAAGTTCGTTTTGTTATATTTTGTATAATGTCATAAATGCAACATTTAAAATGATTATTGTATCAAACACCACGCATATAACTTTTTTTCTTTAACATCTCTAATTACGATATAACATTTATATGTAATGAAAACAAACACAACAACTACAATATGTATTTGATCTGACATAAGGCAAACTGATTTCTTCATTTAAACAGTTATATGTCAAAGTCTTACATGACAATTTTAGC
This sequence comes from Panopea generosa, assembly GCA_029582155.1. Lineage (NCBI taxonomy): Eukaryota > Metazoa > Mollusca > Bivalvia > Adapedonta > Hiatellidae > Panopea > Panopea generosa. Next base: position 28,002,319 of record CM055907.1, read on the forward strand.
AGTATTATACGCAAAAACACATATATAATTATAATGTAAAAGTATAATAAAAAAATATATATTATAATATATAGAACCATTATATATCAGTATAATATATATATTATATATTATATTTCATATTTACAACATTTCTTGATTATAACGATTTATGGTCGTACAAAGCACTGGATGTAATCGAATCAGATGTGTTCTCTCTCAGTTATTATTTTTAATTTAACAAACTTATAAATCATATCATGAATAAATTAATAATCACTTCAACGAAAGATTTACTGTAAAAACTTTAATATAAATAATATACAACACGTAAGAATATATAAATATAGAATATTATGTAAACTAACAAACATGCATATTATGTAACACGCTTATCAACAAGGCGTGTCTGTATTTGTTTTCAAAGTCAATGTCCTCTTCACACAATCGACGGCTACGGAGTCTTTTGTGTCGTCTTCACGCAATCGGCGGCTACTGGAGTCTATTGTGTCGTCTTCACACAATCGACGGCTACTGGAGTCTATTGTGTCGTCTTCACACAAGCGGCGGCTACTGGAGTATATTGTGAAACTATTGTTTGAGTGTAGAATTTGTTTATTTATTTTATATTGTCATTCGCCAAGGTAACTAATTGTTTTTATTGCATTTATTTGTTATTATTCAGTTATATAACTTGTTTTGTATTCTATAGTTTGGCGCTAAATGTGGTTTATTTTTTTAATGATAAAAGTCTTCGGATGGGAATTTGCCGTAAGGAGATTGCGTTGGATGCCGATAACTTCCTTCTGGCTGCTGATAATTATCGCCAGGAAAAGTCATCTGTTGGTGACAATTCTCCGGTGGATTATAGGTTGTCTGTTGTGGAAAATTCTCGGGTGGATTATAGGTTGTGTGCTGTTGATAATTCCCGGGTTGGGGATAGGTTTCCTGTTGTTGAAAATTCCCAGGTGGGGGGAAGGTTTTCTGGTGTTGATAATTCTCGGATGGAGGGTATGAGGTAGGGTGTGTAAAGTTACCTTGTGGGTGATTGCCTGACGTTTGTGGATTATTTCCAAACTGCGGATTATATTTGGTTTGCGGCTCATTTGTTTTGGATGGTCCGCTGGTTGGTGGCATTGCTTGAAGGGTATATTCCCGTGGGTCTGATATAACGTTAGATGACCTGCTACTTGGCGTTGAGAAAGTATCACAAGCCAATAGTATAGCAGCTAGCAAGGCACCAAAACCGGCGAACGAACTGAGGTACAGTGAGTAGCCGAAATTGCTAAAGTTTGGTTCGTATGTGTTGAATATACTTGTTGATCGGAAATATAATTCCTTAATTATGTATAATACAACGCCAAACTGGATAAACAATCCTGAAATATATAAAAATATGATTTTGAAATCTTGTTCACCTAAATGACACGAAGTTCTATATGCATATACAGTGTTATTGGAGGTATTCAATCCATAATACTCAATGTTTAAAAACTAAAAACAAAAGCACTTTAATTTTTCACATTAAATTCTGGATTTAACCCCAAACTTTCACCGTACATTTTTTTCAGTTTTGGTGTCTTTTATAAGTATGTCCCCTCTCTGTCCAAAGTATAATATTCTGACTCAAGTTTGCCATATACATTTTGTTGCTTTTTTTATTCAATTCTTACAAAACAGCTATTGTTATATACTAGTAAGTAAACACAATATTGAAAATTACAAGTATGGCAAGAATATTTCATTACAGGATCAGGAGAAAAATGTATGTTAGATCTTTATATTCATTATTATTATAAAACGGGCATTTTACTTGTCATTATAAAATATAATATATTGCAATAAGTAATCCTGACGTCAACATATAAAAGTAGAAAAAGCACATTAACTCTTTAATACATAAACTAATAATGCAAAAATACCAATATAATTAACTTTTTCCATCTAAAATTAAAAACAGCATATAATACTCCTACCCCTTTTTTAACTTCTGCCAATTTTGCTAATTTTCGAATATTAATATGTTACAATACAGTAACTTGACATCTAATTATAAACTATATCATAGAAAAAGTATATCTTAATACATCAGCTGACAATTCGACCTATTCTCGCGTATGCATCTATTGTATGGGGCGGTTGTACAGTTTCCTCTACTGAATCCCTTGAAAAGAAGCTTCAAAACGAAGCAGCTCGTCTAGTTACCGGGCTTACAAGATCCGTTTCGTTAGATAATCTATATACAGAGTGTAGTTGGGAAACACTTTCCCAAAGAAGAGAAAATCAAAAGTGTTCCTTTATAATTAAATCGGTTAATCGTATGGTTCCTGAGTATATAAATGATATTATGCCTCCCCTTGTTGGTGATATTACACGTTATCCATTACGTAACAGAAATGATATTGAACTTCCCCTTACACGAACTGCTTTATTTAAATAATCTTGTATCCCATCATCGATATCATTATGGAAACTGATATTAGACAATCAGCGTCTTACTCTGTTTTTAAGAAAAAAATTGCTTTCTACTTCATAGGGCACGAATGAGATCCCTGGTTACTTTTTACATGGCAATCGATATCTATCGGTTATCCATACTAGAATTAGAAACAATTGCAGCAAACTAAATAATGACCTTTGTCTAAATCACTTAGACCAAACGCTATATGTGATTGTTCCAACGGAGTATAAAATGCTTAACATTTCTTTTTTTCATTGCAGTCATTACAGAAATCTAAGATATTCACTTTTCCAATCTACAAGAGAATTCCATCCGTTTAATATTAATGTATTACTATTTGGAAATTAGAATCTAAAATTGGATGAAAACATTCACATTTTTCAAGATATCCAGGACTATATCAAAAGAACAAACCGGTTTTAAAAATTAAAATGTATTACATTCCGAGAACATTTGATTAGCTTTCCAATATGTACATGTATGATGTGGTAAATAGCCAACAAAACTTATGCAAAGTTATTATATGTAATTATTTTTTGTAGTCGGTCAATCTCGAATGTTTATCTATATTTAATCACGGGATCACACTGTCGTCTTCTTATGAAAACTCGTTCAATTGACTATGTTAAACAAACATTTTAGTATTTTTAAAGTTTGTTATAAGTTTTCTGTTCTCTACTCTCATTCTCTTACAATTCTGTCTATTTCTCCTCCATATTCACTTTTTATTCATTTAAAACTGCTGTACTCTATATGTTATTTGTTAAACTGTAGGTGGGGGGAGACCGAATCTAATGTTGGAAGAACTTGTGGCCCAACCCCATTTCTGTATATATAAATAGAAACAAAATATGTTCAAACTAAAAGTCTAAATCATTTCGACGCTTGCTTTTTCATAAGAAGAAAAAGCCAAATATAACCAAACGTTCCAGATGATCAAGACTAAAAAATTCGGGGGATTTCCCAATTAACGGACTTATCCGAAGTTACCCGATTTCTTCCGATTTCGTTATGGACGGAATACCTTAATATCTACCTACAAGCAGAGACATAATACACTGTGTATTATGTCTCTGCTACAAATTAACAATGTGTACTGTGAACACTCTTGATCCGACTCAATATTAGTCTATCCATGAACCTCATATCTCCCGAATCAGGTGTATCAGAGACATAATACACATGTATTGCCTGTCCCACAATTCATAGCAGTTGAACGCTTACTAAACTGTGACGTCATTCAAACTTTCATTTGAAGCAACTGACCAATCAACGTGCTTAAATGTGGCTTTCCCAACATTATAGTGGCTGAATTAAGAGAAATGCCCCACGTTGTTTGGAATAGTAAACAAGTAATAATAGTAAATATCTTATCAAGTGACACGTGCATTGACAAATCAATAGTATGTATGTAATAAAAGAAACATCAACCCGGGCCGATGGGCCCATTCGTCACGATCGGCAATACAAAGTATCATACTTGAACTATGAACATAACAACTCTCGGGATATTAAATCCATATAAATAAACAAAATGGTTGTGTTTTACAAAATTATTATTAATTATTATTTTTATTATGAAATTAATCAATTAAACTGAATACATGAATGTTGTAATGAATTATTGTAAGCTGGATTTTTTTTCCAGATATGCTTTGATAAAAATCTTGAATGAATGAATAAATGAAAGGCAGTCTTAATTTAAAAGAGGACAGCACAATAAGTTTGAAACTAGTCTTCCACAAGGCCCTCTAAAATATATATAAGTTATTTACAAAATACAATACCAGGATAAATGATCAGTTTAAGCATTGCAAGCAAACTTGTTGTACATGATAAATCATAACTACTATACATGTATATCAGTTTTTTAGTATTTTTTAAGAAATCCGTTGAAAGTCACTTTGATTTAATATATATATATATATATATCAATACACCTCTTACAACAACATAAACAACAACAACAACAACAACAACAACAACACATTGTGTTGTGTTGTATAATATGCTGTGTTGTTGCTATTGTGATGTGTTGTTGGTATTGTGTTGTGTTGTTGCTATTGTACTGTGTTGTTGCTATTGTGCTATGTTGTTGCTATTGTGCTGTAATATTGCCATTGTGCTGTGTTTTTGCTATTGTGGTGTGTTGTTGCTATTGTGCTGTGTTGTTGCTATTGTGTTGTGTTGTTGCCATTGTGCTGTGTTGCTGCCATTGTGCTGTATAGTTGTTGTTATGCTGTGTTGTTGCTATTGTGATTTGTTGTGGCTATTGTGCTGCGTTGTTGCTAATGTGTTAAGTTATTCCTATTTAGGGATACTGTTTCTATTGTGCTGTATTATTGCTATTGTGATGTGCTGTTGCTATTGTGCTGTGTTGCTGCTATTGTGCTGTGTTGTTGCTATTGTGTTGTGTTGTTGCTATTGTGCTGTGTTATTGCTATTTTGATGTGCTGTTGCTATTGTATTGTGTTGCTGCTATTGTGCTGTGTTGTTGCTATTGTGCTGTGTTGTTGCTATTGTGTTGTGTTGTTGCTATTGTGCTGTGTTATTGCTATTTAGGGATATTGTTGCTATTGTGATGTGCTGTTGCTATTGTGTTGTGTTGCTGTTATTGTGTTGTGTTGTTGCTATTGTGTTGTGTTGTTGCTATTGTGATGTGCTGTTGCTATTGTGATGTGCTTTTGCTATTGTGTTGTGTTGCTGCTATTGTATAGTGTTGTTGCTATTGTGTTGTGTTGTTGCTATTGTGATGTGCTGTTGCTATTGTGTTGTGTTGCTGCTATTGTGATGTGTTGTTGCCATTGTGTTGTGTTGTTGCTATGGTGCTGTGTTATTGCTATTGTGATGTGCTGTTGCTATTGTGTTGGTTGTGTTGCTGCTATTGTGTTGTGTTGTTGCTATTGTGCTGTGTAGTTGCTATTGTGTTTTGTTGTTGCTATTGTGCTGTGTTATTGCTATTTAAGGATATTGTTGCTATTGTGATGTGCTGTTGCTATTGTGTTGTGTTGCTGCTATTGTGTTGTGTTGTTGCTATTGTGTTGTGTTGTTGCTATTGTGTTGTGTTGTTGCTATTGTGATGTGTTGTTGCTATTGTGATGTGCTGTTGCTATTGTGTTGTGTTGCTGCTATTGTGTTGTTTTGTTGCTATTGTGTTGTGTTTTTTTTTGTTGCTATTGTGATGTGCTGTTGCTAGTGTGTTGTGTTGTTGCTTTTGTGCTGTGCTGTTGCTATTGTGATGTGCTGTTGCTATTGTGTTGTGTTGCTGCTATTGTGTTGTGTTGTTGCTATTGTGGTGTGCTGTTGCTATTGTTTTGTGTTGCTGCTATTGTGTTGTGTTGTTGCAATTGTGTTGTGCTGTTGCTATTGTGATGTGCTGTTGCTATTGTGTTGCGTTGTTGCTATTGTGATGTCTTATTGCTATTGTGTTGTGTTGCTGCTATTGTGTTGTGTTGCTGCTATTTTACTGTGTTGTTGTTATTGTGCTGTGTTGTTGCTATTGTGCTGTGTTGTTGCTATTGTGATGTGTTAATGCTATTGTGCTATGTTGTTGCTATTGTGATGTGTTATCAATATTGTGTTGTGTTGTTGCTATTGTGTTGTGTTTTTGCTATTGTGCTGTGTTATTGTTATTGTGATGTGTTGTTGCTATAATGATGTGCTGTTGCTATTGTGATGTGTTAATGCTATTGTGCTGTGTTGTTGCTATTGTGATGAGTTATTAATATTGTGTTGTGTTGTGTTGTTGCTATTGTGCTGTGTTTTTGCTATTGTGCTGTGTTATTGTTATTGTGATATTGTTATTGTGATGTGTTATTGCTATTGTGATGTGCTGTTGCTATTGTGATGTGCTGTTGCTATTGTGATGTGTTAATGTTATTGTGGGATGTTGTTGTTATTGTGTTGTGTTATTAATATTGTGTTGTGTTGTTGCTATTGTGTTGTGTTTTTGCTATTGTGCTGTGTTATTGTTATTGTGATGTGTTATTGCTATTGTGTTGTGTTGTTGCTATTGTACTGTGTTGTTGCTATTGTGATGTGTGCTGTTGCTATTGTGTTGTTTTGTTGCTATTGTGATGTGTTGTTGCTATTGTGTTGTGGTGTTGCTATTGTGTTGTGTTTTTGCTATTGTGATGTGCTGTTGCTATTGTGTTGTGATGTTTCTATTGTGATGTGTTGTTGCTATTGTGTTGTGTTGCTACTATTGTGTTGTGTTGTTGTTATTGTGATGTGCTGTTGCTATTGTGTTGTGTTGTTGCTATTGTGTTGTGTTTTTGCTATTGTGGGATGTTGTTGCTATTGTGCTGTGTTGCTGTTATTGTGCTGTGTTGTTGCTATTGTGCTGTGTTGTTGCTATTGTTATGTGTTGTTGCTATTGTGTTGTGCTGTTGCTATTGTGATGTGCTGTTGCTATTGTGTTGTGATGTTGCTATTGTGTTGTGTTATTGCTATTGTGGGATGTTGTTGCTATTGTGCTGTGTTGTTGCTATTGTGTTGTGCTGTTGCTATTGTGCTGTGTTACTGCTATTGTGATGTGTGGTTTAAATGCTACGTCTTCTGTTGGATGTAGATTACCTTATTTTCCCTTTTATCTTACCTGTCGAAAGTGGTGCGCTGATTTTAGATCTGTCCAAACAGCTGCATGAATCTTCAGTGCGCCAAAATAATAACATGACATGTTTCACAACGACAATAATAAGCATTAGCAGCCCTATCGACTCCATAACCTGAACTGGCGTAATCCACGAGCCTGAAAACAACAACAATAAAACTAGTGTTAAAGTCAACAACAATAAAAATAGTATCAATAAGAATAGCACGATGCTTAGTTAAATAATAGAAAAATATCAATATTTATAAGAAAGCACTAATACATGTAGTCATTACAAAAGTAGATATACGTATATTGTTGTTATTGGTAGTTGTACTTCCTCCTTACTGTAGTCTTCCGGTCTCATAAAAAGAGTAAGAAATACTTCATGGCAAACAAAACTACTGTAGTAGGAAAGGATTACGTCAAATGAAAGGAATTTATTTCGTGCATGCGTATGGTAAAGCAAGGGTCGTTATTTTATCGAGTTAATTTTGTTTCCATTCAATTACTGACATGGTGTCCGAAATCAATAATGTGTACCGTGTACCAGCACAAGGTTTTGGCAATATGGTACAGCAGCAATAGTCTGTATACCATGTACCACCACCAGGTTATGAGAAATATGGTACAACAGAATAGCCTGTGTACCGTGTACCACCACTAGGTTACGAGAAATATGGTACAGCAGCAATTGTCTGTGTACCATAAACCACCACCAGGTTATGAAATATATGGTACAGCAGAATAGCCTGTGTACCGTGTACCACCACAAGGTTATGAGAAATATAGTACAGCAATAATTGTTTGTGTACCATAAACCACCACCAGGTTATGAGAAATATGGTACAACAGAATAGCCTGTGTACCGTGTACCACCACAAGATTATCCGAAAAATGGTAGAGCAGCAATAGCATGTGTACCATATACCACCACCAGGTTATGAGAAATATGGTACAGCAGAATAGCCTGTGTACCATGTACCACAACAAGGTTATTAGATATATAGTTCAGCACCATTAGTCTGTACAACGTGGACCACAACAATGTTATGAGAAATATGGTACAGCTGCAATAGCCTGTGTACCGTGTACTACCACAAGGTTAAGAGAAATATGGCAGCGCAGCAACAGCCTGTGTACCGTGTACCACGACAAGGTTATGAGAAATATAGTACAGCAGAATAGCCTGCACAGCGTGTACCACCAAAAGTTTATGAGAAATATGGTACAGCAGCAATAGTCTGTGTACCGTGTACCAGCACAAGGTTATGAGAAATATGGTACAGCAGCAATAGATTGTGTACAATGTACCACCACAAGGTTATGAGAAATATGGTACAGCAGCAATAGCCTGTGTACAATGTACCACCACAAGGTTATGAGAAATATGGTACAGCAGCAATAGCCTGTGTACAATGTACCACCACAAGGTTATGAGAAATATGGTACAGCAGCAATAGCCTTTGTACCGGGTACCACGACAAGGTTATGAGAAATATAATACAGCAGCAATAGCCTGTGAACCGTGTAACACCACAAGGTTATGAGAAATAGAGTACATTTACAATAGCTTGTAAACCGTGTACCATCACAAGGTTATGAGAAATATGGTACCGCCGCAATAGCTTATGTACCGTGTACCACCACAGTGTAATGAGCAATATAGTTCAGCAGCAATATCCTGTGTAACGTGTACCACGACAATGTTATGAGAAATATAGTACAGCAGCAATAGCCTGTGTAACGTGTACTACGACATGGTTATAAGAAATATGGTACAACAGAATAGCCTGTTTACCGTGTACCACCAAAATGTTTTGAAAAATATGGTACAGCAGCAATAGCCTGTGTACTGGGTACCACGACAAGGTTATGAGAAATATAATACAGCAGCAATAGCCTGTGAATCGTGTAACACCACAAGGTTATGAGAAATATAGTACAGCAACAATAGCTTGTAAACTGTGTACCATCACAAGATTATGAGAAATATGGTACCGCCGCAATAGCTTGTTAACTGTGTACCACCACAGTGTTATGAGCAATATAGCTCAGCAGCAATATCCTGTGTAACGTGTATCACGACAATGTTATGAGAAATATAGTACAGCAGCAATAGCGTTTGTAACGTGTACCACCACAAGGTTATGAGAAATATGTTACAACAGAATAGCCTGTGTACCGTGTCCTACCAAAATGTTATGAAAAATATGGTACAGCAGCAATAGCCTGTGTACCGGGTACCACGACAAGGTTATGAGAAATATAGAACAGCGGCAATAACCTCTGTACCGTGTAACACCACAAGGGTATGATAAATATTATACTGCATCAATAGCCTGTGTACAATTTACCACGACAATGTTATGAGAAATATGGTAAAGCAGCAATATCCTGTGAAGCATGAACCACCATAAAGTTATGAGAAATATGGTACAGCAATAATAGCCTGTGTACAATGTACCTCCACAAGCTTATGAGTAATATGGTACAGCAGCAATAGCCTGTGTACCGTATATCACCGCAAGTTTATGAGAAATATGGTACAGTAGAAATAGTCTGTGTACCATGTACCACCACAATATTATGAGAAATATGGTACAGCAGCAATAGCCTGTGTACCATGTACCACGACCATTTTATGAGAAATATGATATAGCAGCAATAGCCTGTGTACCGTGTACCACAACAAGGTTATGAGAAATATGGTACAGTAGCAATTACCTGTGAACCATGTACCACAACAAGGTTATGAGAAATATAGAACAGCAGCAATAGTCTGTGTACCGTGTACCAGCACAAGGTTATGAGAAATATGGTACAGCAGCAATAGATTGTGTACAATGTACCACCACAAGGTTATGAGAAATATGGTACAGCAGCAATAGCCTGTGTACAATGTACCACCACAAGGTTATGAGAAATATGGTACAGCAGCAATAGCCTTTGTACCGGGTACCACGACAAGGTTATGAGAAATATAATACAGCAGCAATAGCCTGTGAACCGTGTAACACCACAAGGTTATGAGAAATAGAGTACATTTACAATAGCTTGTAAACCGTGTACCATCACAAGGTTATGAGAAATATGGTACCGTCGCAATAGCTTATGTACCGTGTACCACCACAGTGTAATGAGCAATATAGTTCAGCAGCAATATCCTGTGTAACGTGTACCACGACAATGTTATGAGAAATATAGTACAGCAGCAATAGCCTGTGTAACGTGTACTACGACATGGTTATAAGAAATATGGTACAACAGAATAGCCTGTTTACCGTGTACCACCAAAATGTTTTGAAAAATATGGTACAGCAGCAATAGCCTGTGTACTGGGTACCACGACAAGGTTATGAGAAATATAATACAGCAGCAATAGCCTGTGAATCGTGTAACACCACAAGGTTATGAGAAATATAGTACAGCAACAATAGCTTGTAAACTGTGTACCATCACAAGATTATGAGAAATATGGTACCGCCGCAATAGCTTGTTAACTGTGTACCACCACAGTGTTATGAGCAATATAGCTCAGCAGCAATATCCTGTGTAACGTGTATCACGACAATGTTATGAGAAATATAGTACAGCAGCAATAGCGTTTGTAACGTGTACCACCACAAGGTTATGAGAAATATGTTACAACAGAATAGCCTGTGTACCGTGTCCTACCAAAATGTTATGAAAAATATGGTACAGCAGCAATAGCCTGTGTACCGGGTACCACGACAAGGTTATGAGAAATATAGAACAGCGGCAATAACCTCTGTACCGTGTAACACCACAAGGGTATGATAAATATTGTACTGCATCAATAGCCTGTGTACAATTTACCACGACAATGTTATGAGAAATATGGTAAAGCAGCAATATCCTGTGAAGCATGAACCACCATAAAGTTATGAGAAATATGGTACAGCAATAATAGCCTGTGTACAATGTACCTCCACAAGCTTATGAGTAATATGGTACAGCAGCAATAGCCTGTGTACCGTATATCACCGCAAGTTTATGAGAAATATGGTACAGTAGAAATAGTCTGTGTACCATGTACCACCACAATATTATGAGAAATATGGTACAGCAGCAATAGCCTGTGTACCATGTACCACGACCATTTTATGAGAAATATGATATAGCAGCAATAGCCTGTGTACCGTGTACCACAACAAGGTTATGAGAAATATGGTACAGTAGCAATTACCTGTGAACCATGTACCACAACAAGGTTATGAGAAATATAGAACAGCAGCAATAGCCTGTGTACCGTGTACCACCACAATGTTATGAGAAATATGGTACAGCAGGAATAGCCTGTGTACCGTGTACCACCACAATGTTATGAAAAATATGATACAGCAGCAATAGCCTGTATACCGTGTACCACAACAAGGTTATGAGAAATATGGTACAGCAGCAATAGCCTGTGTACCGTGTACCACAACAAGGTTATGAGAAATATGGTACAGCAGCAATAGCCTGTGTACCATGTACAACCACAATGTTATGAAAAATATGGTACAGCAGCAATAGCCTGTGTACCGTATACCACAACAAGGTTATAAGAACTATTATACAGCCGCAATAGCCTTACACCGTGAACCACCACAAAGTTATGAGAAATATGGTACAGCAACAATAACCTGTGTACCGTGTACCGCCACAAGTTTATGAGAAATATAGTACAGGAGCACTAGCCTGTGTACCGTGTACAACCAAAGTGTTATGAGAAATATTGTACAATAGAAATAGCCTGTGTACCATGTACCACCACAACGTTATGAGAAATATGGTATAGCCGCAATAGCCTTACACCGTGAACCACCACAACGTTATGAGAAATATGGTACAGTAGCAAAATCCTATGTATCGTGTACCACCACAATGCTATGACAAAAAAATTATAGAGTAACACTATACTGTCTACAGTGTACCAACGCAAGGTTATGAGAAATATAAATAAATAACACTATCCAGTGTATTACCAGGTTATAAGAAACATAATCAAATAACAGTATCCTGTGTACAGAGTACCACCACGAGGTTATGAGAAACATAACAAAGTAACAATATCCTGTGTACAATTTACCACCACGAGGTTATGAGAAACATAGCAAAGTAAAAATGTCCTGTGTACAGCGTACCACCTTGATGTTATGAGAAACATAACTAAGTAACAACGCCCTGTGTAGAGCGTACCACCAGAAGGTTGTGAGAAACGGTACAAAGTAACAATGTCCTGTGCACAGCGTACCACCACAAGGTTGTTAGAAACGTAATTTAGTTACAATGTCCTGTGTACAGCGTACCGCCACAAGGTTGTGATAAACCTAGCAAAGTAACAATGTCCTGTGTACAGCGTACCACCACAATGTTGCGGGACGTAACAAAGCAACAATGTCCTGTGTACAGCGTACCACCACAAGGTTGTGAGAAACGTAATTAAGTAACAATGTCCTGTGTTCAGCGTACCGCCACAAGGTTGTGAGAAACGTAACAAAGTTACAACGTCCTGTGTTCAGTGTACCAGCATAAGGTTGTGAGAAACGTAATAAAGTAACAATGTCCTGTGTACAGCGTACCACCACAAGATTGTGAGAAATGTAATTGAGTAATAATGTCCTGTGTACAGCATACCGCCACAAGGTTGTGAGAAACGTAACAAAGTAACAATGTCCTGTGTACAGTGTACCACAACAAGGTTGTGATAAACATAACAAAGTAACATGTCCTGTGTACAGTGCACCACCATATGGTTGTGAGAAACATAACAAAGTAACAATGCATTGTGTACCGTGTACAACTACAAGGTTGTGAGAATAATAATGAAGTAAAAATGTCCAGTGTAACGTGTACCACTACAAGGTTTTGAGATATATAGCAAAAAAACAATGTCCTGTGTACAGTGTACCACCACAAGGTAATGAGAAACGTAGCAAAGTAACAATGTCCTGTGTACCGTGTACCACCTCAAGGTTATGAGAATCATAGCGAAGTAACAATGTCCTGTGTACCGTATATGACCACACGGTTATGAGAAACATAGCAAAGTAACAATGTCCTGTGTACAACGTACCAAAACACGGTTATGAGAAACATATCAAAGTAACATGTCCTGTGCAACGTGTACCACTACAATGGAATGAGAAACATAGCAAGATAACAATGTCCTGTGTACAGTGTACGATCACAAGGTTATGAGAAACATAGCAAAGTAACAATGTCCAGTGTACCGTGTACCACCACAAGGTTGTGAGAAACAACAAAGTAACAATGCCCTGTGTACCGTGTACATCAACAATGTTGTGAGAAACAACAAAGTAACAATGCCCTGTGTACCGTGTACATCAACAATGTTGTGAGAAACAACAAAGTAACAATGCCCTGTGTACCGTGTACCAACACAATGTTGTGAGAAACAACAAAGTAAAAATGCCCTGTGTACCGTGTACAACCACAAAGTTGTGAAAATCATAATGAAGTAACAATGTCCTGTGTACCGTGTACCACTACAAGGTTACGAGAAACATAGCAAAGTAACAATGTCCTGTGTATAATGTACGACCACACGGTTATGAGAAACATAGCAAAGTAGCAATATCCTGTGTACCGTGTACGACCACAAGGTTGTGATAAACGTATCAAAGTAACAATGTCCAATGTACCGTGTACCACCACAAGGTTATGAGAAACATAACAAAGTAACAATGTCCTGTGTACCGTGTACCACAACAAGGTTATGAGAAACGTAACAAAGTAACAATGTTATGTGTACCGTGTACCACCACAAGGTTATGAGAAACGTAACAAAGTAACAATGTCCTGTGTACCGTGTACCACCAAGAGGTTATGAAAAACAAAACAAAGTAACAATGTCCTGTGTACAGTGTACCACCACGAGGTTATGAGAAACATAGCAAAGTAAAAATGTCCTGTGTACAGTGTACCACCACGAGGTTATGAAACATGTAGCAAAGAAACAATGTCCTGTGTACAGCGTACCACCTTGATGTTATGAGAAACATAACTAAGTAACAACGCCCTGTGTAGAGCGTACCACCAGAAGGTTGTGAAAAACGTAACAAAGTAACAATGCCCTAGATACAGCGTACCACCACAAAGTTGTAAGAAACGGTACAAAGTAACAATGTCCTGTGTACAGCGTACCACCACAAGGTTTTGAGAAACATAGCAAAGTAACAATGTCTTGTGCACAGCGTACCACCACAAGGTTGTTAGAAACGTAATTAAGTAACAATGTCCCATGTACAGTGTACGGCCACAAGGTTGTGATAAACGTAGCAAAGTAACAATGTCCTGTGTACAACGTACAACCACAAGGTTGTGAGAAACGTTACAAAGTAACAACGTCCTGTGTACAGCGTACCACCACAAGGTTGTGATAAACGTAGCAAAGTAACAATGTCCTGTGTACAACGTACAACCACAAGGTTGTGAGAAACGTTACAAAGTAACAACGTCCTGTGTACAGCGTCCCACCACAAGGTTGTGAGAAACGTAATTTAGTAACAATGTCCTGTGTACAGCGTACCGCCACAAGGTTGTGAGAAACGTAAAAAGGTTACAACGTCCTGTGTACAGTGTACCACCACAAGGTTGTGAGAAACGTAACAAAGTAACAGTGTCCTGTGTACAGCGTACCACCACAAGGTTTTGAGAAACATAGCAAAGTAACAATGTCCTGTGTACAGCATACCGTCACAAGGTTGTGATATACATAACAAAGTAACAATGTCCTGTGTACAGTGTACCACAACAAGGTTGTTAGAAAAAAAACAAAGTAACATGTCCTGTGTACAGTGCACCACCACATGGTTGTGAGAAACATAACAAAGTAACAATGCACTGTGTACCGTGTACCACCACAATGTTGTGAGAATCATAATGAAGTAAAAATGTCCAGTGTAACGTGTACCACTACAAGGTTTTGAGATATATAGCAAAATAACAATGTCCTGTGTACAGTCTACCACCACAAGGTAATGAGAAAAGTAGCAAAAAAAAAACATTGTCTTGTGTACCGTGTACCACCACAAGGTTATGAGAATCATAGCGAAGTAACAATGTCCTGTGTACCGTATACGACCACACGTTATGAGAAACATAGCAAAGTAACAATGTCCTGTGTACAACGTACCAAAACACGGTTATGAGAAACATATCAAAGTAACAATGTCCTGTGCAACGTGTACAACTACAAAGTAATGAGAAACATAGCAAGATAACAATGTCCTGTGTACAGTGTACGATCACAAGGTTATGAGAAACATAGCAAATTAACAATATCCTGTGTACAGTGAACCAACACAATGTTGTGATAAACATTACAAAGTAACAATGTCCTGTGTACCGTGTGCGACCACAAGGTTGTGATAAACGTAACAAAGTAACAATGTCCAGTGTACCGTGTACCACCACAAGGTTATGAGAAACGTAACAAAGTACAAATGTCCTGTGAACCGTGTACCACCACAAGGTTATGAGAAACGTTACAAAGTAACAATGTCCTGTGTACTGTGTACCACCACAAGGTTATGAGAAACGTAACAAAGTAACAATGTCCTGTGTACCGTGTACCACCACAAGATTATGAGAAACGTAACAAAGTAACAATATCCTGTTTACCGTGTACCACCACAAGGTTATGAGAAACGTAACAAAGTAACAATGTCCTGTGTACCGTGTACGAACACAAGGTTGTGATAAACGTAACAAAGTAACAATGTCCTGTGTATCGTGTGCCTCCACAAGGTTGTGAGAATCATAATGAAGTAACAATGTCCTGTGTACCGTGTACCACTACAAGGTTACGAGAAACATAGCAAAGTAACAATGTCCTGTGTATAATGTACGACCACACGGTTATGAGAAACATAGCAAAGTAGCAATATCCTGTGTACCGTGTACGACCACAAGGTGATGAGAAACGTAACAAAGTAACAATGTCCTGTATACCGTGTACGACCACAAGGTTGTGATAAACGTTACAAAGTAACAATGTCAAGTGTACCGTGTACCACCACAAGGTTATGAGAAACGTAGCAAAGTAACAATTTCCTGTGTACCGTGTACCACCACAAGGTTATGAGAAACGTAAAAAAGTAACAATGTCCTGTGTACCGTGTACCACCACAAAGTTATGAGAAACGTAATAAAGTAATAATGTCCTGTGTACCGTGTACCACCACAGGGTTATGAGAAACGTAACAAAGTAACAATGTCCTGTGTACCGTGGACCACTACAAGTTTATGAGAAACAAAACAGAGTAACACTGTCCAGTGTACTATGTACCAACACAGGTTATGAGAAATATAGGTAAGTAACAATGTCCTGTGTATCGTGTGCCTCCACAAGGTTGTCAGAATCATGATGAAGTAACAATGTCCTGTGTACCGTGTACCACTACAAGGTTACGAGAAACAAAGCAAAGTAACAATGTCCTGTGTATAATGTACGACCACACGGTTATGAGAAACATAGCAAAGTAGCAATATCCTGTGTACTGTGTACGACCACAAGGTTGTGATAAACATAACAAAGTAACAATGTCCTGTGTACCGTGTACCACCACAAGGTTATGAGAAACGTAACAAAGTAACAATGCCCAGTGTACCGTGTACGACCACAAGGTTATGAGAAACGTAACAGAGTAACACTGTCCAGTGTACTATGTACCAACACAGGTTATGAGAAATATAGGAAAGTAACAATGTCGTGTGTATCGTGTGCCTCCACAAGGTTGTGAAAATCATAATGAAGTAACAATGTCCTGTGTACCGTGTACCACTACAAGGTTACGAGCAACATAGCAGAGTAACAATGTCCTGTGTATAATGTACGACCACACGGTTATGAGAAACATAGTAAAGTAGCAATATCCTGTGTACGGTGTACGACCATAAGGTTGTGATAAACATTACAAAGTAACAATGTCCTGTGTACCGTGTACCACCACAAGGTTATGTGAAACGTAACAAAGTAACAATGTCCTGTGTACCGTGTACGAACACAAGGTTGTGATAAACGTAACAAAGTAACAATGTCCTGTGTATCGTGTGCCTCCACAAGGTTGTGAGAATCATAATGAAGTAACAATGTCCTGTGTACCGTGTACCACTACAAGGTTACGAGAAACATAGCAAAGTAACAATGTCCTGTGTATAATGTACGACCACACGGTTATGAGAAACATAGCAAAGTAGCAATATCCTGTGTACCGTGTACGACCACAAGGTGATGAGAAACGTAACAAAGTAACAATGTCCTGTATACCGTGTACGACCACAAGGTTGTGATAAACGTTACAAAGTAACAATGTCAAGTGTACCGTGTACCACCACAAGGTTATGAGAAACGTAGCAAAGTAACAATTTCCTGTGTACCGTGTACCACCATAAGGTTATGAGAAACGTAAAAAAGTAACAATGTCCTGTGTACCGTGTACCACCACAAAGTTATGAGAAACGTAATAAAGTAATAATGTCCTGTGTACCGTGTACCACCACAGGGTTATGAGAAACGTAACAAAGTAACAATGTCCTGTGTACCGTGGACCACTACAAGTTTATGAGAAACAAAACAGAGTAACACTGTCCAGTGTACTATGTACCAACACAGGTTATGAGAAATATAGGTAAGTAACAATGTCCTGTGTATCGTGTGCCTCCACAAGGTTGTCAGAATCATGATGAAGTAACAATGTCCTGTGTACCGTGTACCACTACAAGGTTACGAGAAACAAAGCAAAGTAACAATGTCCTGTGTATAATGTACGACCACACGGTTATGAGAAACATAGCAAAGTAGCAATATCCTGTGTACTGTGTACGACCACAAGGTTGTGATAAACATAACAAAGTAACAATGTCCTGTGTACCGTGTACAACCACAAGGTTATGAGAAACGTAACAAATTAACAATGCCCAGTGTACCGTGTACGACCACAAGGTTATGAGAAACGTAACAACGTAACAATGTCCTGTGTACCGTGTACCACCACAAGGTTATGAGAAACGTAACAAAGTAACAATGTCCTGTGTACCGTATACTACTACAAGTTTATGAGAAACCAAAAAAGAGTAACACTGTCCAGTGTACTATGTACCAACACAGGTTATGAGAAATATAGGAAAGTAACAATGTCCTGTGTATCGTGTACCTCCACAAGGTTACGAGAAACATAACAAAGTTTAAATGTCCTGTGTACCGTGTACGACCACAAGGTTATGAGAAACGTAACAAAGTAACAATGTCCTGTTTACCGTGTACTATCACAAGAGTATGAGAAACAAAACATAGTAACAATGTCCTTTGTACAGTGTGCCACCACAAGGTAATGAAAAACATAACAAAGTACAATGTCCTGTGTACAGCGTACTACCACAAGGTTATGAGAAACATGGCAAAGTAACAATGTCTTGTGTACAGTGTACCACTCAAGGTTATGAAAAACATAACAAATTAACAATGTTCTTTGTACAGTGTACGATCACACGGTTATGCGAAACATAGCAAAGTAACAATGTCCTGTGCACCATGTACAAACATAAGGTTGTGAGAAACATAGCAAGGTAACAATGGCCAGTGTATCGTGTACCACCACAAGGTTGTGAGAAAAATAACAAAGTAACAATGCCCTGTGTACCGTGTACAACCACAAGGTTGTGAGAATCATAATGAAGTGACAACGTCCTGTGTACCGTGTACCACTACAAGGTTATGAGAAACATAGCAAAGTAATAATGTCATGTGTACAGTGTACGACCACACGGTTATGAGAAACATAGCACAGAAACAATGTCCTGTGTACCAAGTACAACTACAAGGTTGTGATAAACATAACAAAGTTACAATGTCCTGTGAGCCGTGTACCACCGCAAGGTTATGAGAAACGTAACAAAGAAACAATGTCCTGTGTACTGTGTACCACCACAAGGTTATGAGAAACGTAACAAAGTAACAATGTCCTGTGTACCGTGTACGACCACACGGTTATGAGAAACACAGCAAAGTAACAATGTCCTGTGTAGCGTGTACGACCACAAGGTTGTGATAAACGTAACAAAGTAACAATGTCATGTATACGTGTACCACCACAAGGTTATGAGAAACGTAACAAAGTAACACTGTCCTGTGTACCGTGTACCACCATAAGGTTATGAGAAACATAACAGAGTAACAATGTCCTGTGTACCGTGTACCACCACAACGTTATGAGAAACATAACAAAGTAACAATGTCCTGTGTACAGTGTACCACCACAATGTTATGAGAAATATAACAAAGTAACAATGTCCTGTGTACCGTGTACGACCACACGGTTATGAGAAACATAGCAAATTAATTATGTCCTGTGTACAGCGTGTCAACACAAGGTTATGAGAATCATAGCAAAATAACACTATCCTGAGTACCGTGTACCACCACAAAAGTTTTGAAAAACATAGCAAAGTAACAATGTCCTGTGTCGCGTGTACGACCACAAGTGTATGAGAAACATAGCAAAGTAACAATGTCCTGTGTAGCGTGTACGACCACACGGTTATGAGAAAGCAATCAAAGTAACAATGTCCTTTGGACCGTGTACCACCACACGGTTATGAGAAACATAACAAAGTAACAAGGTCCTGTGTACCGTGTGCCTTCACAAGGTTGTGATAAACAAAACAAAGAAACAAGGTCCTGTGTACAGTGTACAACCACAAGGTAATGAGAAACATAGCAAAGTAACAATGTCCTGTTTACAGTGTACAACCACAAGGTTATGAGAAACGTAACAAAGTAACAATGTCCTGTGTATAGCGTACCACCACAAGGTAATGAGAAACATAACAAAGTAACAATGTCCTGTGTACGTGTACCACCACAATGTAATGAGAAACATAACAAAGTAACAATGTCCTGTGTACCGTGTAACACCGCAAGGTTATGAGAAACGTAACAATGTTCTATGTACAGTGAACCACTACAAAGTTATGTGAAACATAGCAAAGTAACAATGTCCTGTGTACAGTGTACCACCACAAAGTTATGTGAAACATAACAAAGTAACAATGTCCTGTGTACAGCGTACCACCACAAGGTTATGAGAAACATAGCAAAGTAACAATGTCCTGTGTACAGCGTACCACCACAAGGTTATGAGAAACATAGCAAAGTAACAATGTTCTGTGTACAGTGTACCATATAGTGGACCTTGTGGTCTAATGGTAGAACACCGAACCCCTGGTCGATGGGTCGTTGGTTCGATCCTCGGCCACGGCATTGTGTGGAGTCCTTGAGCACGACACTGTTTCCGCATAGGCTTAGTACTTGATCTATCCAGTAAATCTTCGAGAGTGATTTGTCTAAATCGTAAGACCTTGTTTCACATTCGAAGTAAAATAAATTAGTTTAAACTAAAACATGTTCTAAACTTAATATAAAAAAAAACACTTTGATTCGTGTGAATACCTTGAAAGAAAAAGAAAAAGTTATGTTGATCGAAATTCAATAAGTTTATGAAGCGAAACAATTAATATATAACATTAAACCTTCATACAAGATACGGGTGTAGGCATATTATGGTGAAACCAGGAACAATATGTACCACTACAGATGATTACTTTTCTCGACTGTAATATATATATGCATACCTATATTTTTGGAGCCCTACCTAGGGGTCCATGATCCCTTTTCTCCCGAAAATATGAATCACTGTTCACTTGTCCCACCCCCTAAATTATAGTTTGCTTTGTTACGTAAAGTTATTTTTCCATTTAAATACTCTCTAGTTTCCAAAATAAAAATGATTAAATTTGGTCTACAATAAATTTTCCTGAATTACAGACAATAGTTCATGATCTATTTTTTTATCGGTTTATTAATTGATACATTCTTCCCTACGGAAGAATAATAGATAATATATTTCTTAAGATGTTTGCTCTGTGTTTTACCACACCACTCATGTTTCCTAGTTCCCTTAAAACACACCAGTTTTCCCTGAAAATAATAGACACTGTATCCGTGTTCTTCAAAAAAAATTGCCATGTTTTTTTTCTGTTCTATTAACCGATTGTTGTTCCACGTATTGCAAACATTTCTGTATGATTCATAAAACTGTAACCGTTCTTACCAAATACAAGTGTGTGATATGCGCACTGCTCTATCCCGCCGACGCTGTAGCAGTATCGCCATAATCCATTAGAAATCGTGCTGTCATAAGTGCCTCGTAAACCTGCAATAAGATAGTTTGAAAGTGTGCTGTCCTGAACTGTCCAGGACGTAGTTGAAAAACCGACAATTAAAAGAACCAGCGATAGACACAGTATAACTAACGAAATCTTGTAAAGCGCTGAGGTTTCCGCCATTTCCCCTAGGACAATTGTGGAGTTAAATAGAGTAACACAGTAGTGATCGCTTAATCATAATTCCGATACAGTAGTAACAGTAATGCTATATTCCTATGACGAATATACCTGTGGTACTAATCGTTGTACCAGTCACAAGTACAGCAGTTTAAACTACAGTTATAAACGTCCATTCACTGCACAAAGTTATAAACTCATTAATATCACCATGAGCAACTTGTGGGAATATTTATATGCCTGCATCTTTATAACCGATTTGACCTACAGAATATGTGCGCTAAATTTCTGAGAAGTACTTTTCAAAGAAATAGACTTGCCATATACCCACGTTGTACTTGTACGGTTGGCCTGGTGATAGAGTGCTTTCCCCGCCACACGTTACAGGCGGATATATGGCATAAATGAATAAACAGCGTTCATGAATATCTGGCCAACAGCCGTATTCAGCAATCAGTTGATACGACTTTCAGTTTTCTCATTTATTCAATGAACAGTACGTTAACGTGTGTGTAATATAAATAATGACTTACCTTTTAAATAGAGTATAATTTATGCATATAATTTAAATATCTTTTTATGAAATAAAATTCTGAGTTCAGTGTAGGCTATCTTCATGAGCCAACGGGTTTCTATGTATGTCCTTTATATAACATGTGAGTACTTATGAATCCTACTCACACACATCTGCCAGTTTATGATTCTATAGTCTTGATGTGTCCTTGGTTTGTACTGGACTCAGCAGTTGTCTGATCTGTAGATTCATAAAATAAGTTGTAAAACTTTATGGGTTATCCTGTGAAATATATATGTACTCAAAATTATTATTGTGTAACAAGATAAAATATTAATCTGTGATATCTGATATATATTATATTAGATAATCTACTAGTTTAATATATTATTTAAAAATACATGTTATTGCTTCTGTATTATTGTATGTTAATGTGTTTGATATATCTTTGTATTTATGACATATATATTATCACAAATAAATAAATAAAAAAAAAATAAAATAAAAAAATTCATGTTCACGTTCAAAGCAAGTGATCAAAATAAGGTTCTTATTCAGAGGTCGTGAGTTTGAATTCTCTCCTGGCCAAAGTATCTGTGGTGTTTTGCAATGAACTTCGTTCGGCGGCAATGATTCTACCATCTTAAGATATGTGGGGAAGACGCCTGGCCTGCAGAGATAGGTTTTGTCTTCTACACAGTTCATGAAAATCATCGCAGAGAATATGGTCCGGCGGCGATTCGAACTTGAGACCCCTGGATAGGAACCCTTTTTTATTCACTTACTTTGAACGTGGTATATCTATGGTTGTTTTGTTTATAATTTAAAAGTAATTTTTTTATCAAATATACGTGGGAGCACACACGATTTTATGACGAATTTTGAATGTGATTTCCAATGATAATTAACACAAATACAGACGTAAAAATGGCTATAAGTGGATTATAATTACACTTTACCGTAAATCATTTCAGCTTCACCAACCTCCACAAGTTTTCTTCCATCACTGGCTACACTCCCTACCCGCTTCATCTTGTTCCACCACAGACAACTAAAATAGCCAAGGACATATTCAAACAATCAGGTAAGACTACATGCTCATTGCCTACAAGGATTTTGAAGTGTTCTTAATTGATTTTTATTTCACTGATCTGCTATTAGGTTTGACATCTTCTTATGTTCATGCAGAGACAACCATAATGATGGTTTAGTCACTCAGCTGTTCAACCTTGTCTACATACCTACAGATAGGAACAATGATACGCCAGTCTTCAGTTTAACAACGTATACAAATCATGTTCGAAGTCTTCCTGGGTAGAACCAGTGCAAAGCATATGCGTTAAAGATGTCTTGCTCAGGGACACCACACATAACCGTGGAGGAGGACCGAACTCACGACTCCCCGATCATGTATTCGATGCTTTACCACACGCTTTAGATTTACAGATGCATCATCGAGATGGTGTAAGGTTAGAACTCGCCTTGCATGCGACATATTGGCTAGAGTTTTGCTCCGATCATTCTTATGGACACCACCATCGAAATTATCTATCCTTAGAAAAAAACGCCTTTTATACAGAGGTTGTGCGTTTGATATCCTACTTGAGAAACAATCATACCTCGTTTAATCGACATTTGGTTATAACCAAAGAATGATTCCTCTATGAGGTACCGCTTTGTAGAAACCCGAGATGAAATACTCAGTGGCTATAGTATTCCACGTCGTGTTGTTAGTAAACGTTTGTTCAGACACTGGAAAACAGTATACTGACTAAATATCATTTAGCATTTGGGTCCTCCGTGACCGAGTGACCTAAGGTGCTGTCGTTCAAAGGTCGCTTACTGCTAACCGCTAGGATCATGGGTTCAAGCCTGCTTCGATCCCAGAACGTTTGCTTATGGAAGACTGTTTGTTGTACTCAGATTCATTCTGAGATCTTTCTACGTCATTAAATCTAGATATGCCATATATAACCATTATTTAGCTACCAACTTCCAATTGCCTCTGAACTCTAGATGGGGTCCTATTTGAATCATGTTTACTAGTTATACAATCGCTTGTTATAGATATAACATTTGGGACAGTAACTTTCTGTACGACATGTACAAGAACCATAAAAAAGGGTATCAGTGCTCACAGGCTAGGGCCTACTCACTTTAGGAAAATATATATACAGAAAAAATAAACAAATTTCTACTATTTGAACCAAGGTTTTTTGTGGCTTTGAACACTGAAAATGTTGTTGTTGTTTTTACTTTAAATTCTCTTAGAGTATCGTATGCTTCTTGGACGGTAAGGAATTGTAGGAAGGTCATCATGATAAGCACATTTTGAAGTTATAGAGCCCTTGAAATTAAAGTGGGGCCCAACTTCCCTCTAACAATAATCTTCGTAAATCAAATGCTTCGAATATGGGTGCAAGCGCCTGGATAAAAACGGCAAAAATCAATGACGTAGCATGGTTCTTTTCGGGTATTGCGGCCTTAAGCCCGATCACGGATTGCATTTAGGCTTTCCCAACTAATTTTTTAACGCGACACCGTTTAAAGGCAGAGCTAGCAAAACTTGGAGGAACAGGTACTTGTAGTTTCGCAGTCGGATTACGTTTGTCAGAATGCGGTTAAGCGTTAAGCGGAAACCGAAATGGCAAACAGAAACCGCATATTACACATGTAACAGTAAGCACTTCGCAACTGTTTTAATGAGTATGACGAACAAAGTAATGGCGGAATTTAAATTACTAAATAAAACACAGGTCTTACAACAGTGTATGGTTTGATTAACAAAAACACAGAAAGGCAGTTGTATTTAACTACAACAGAATAAATAACAACGGAATAAAATTCTGACCTGGTTCCCCTTCCATATACATCAGCCCGAAGTGATCTCTCAATAACCAAACCCGTCATGTGCAATTTGGCAAAATTGTCGCTAACAATGTCGTTCATTGTTTATGTTTGTACTGATTTAGTAATAACCAAAAGATTATTCGTTATTATATGTATTTTTGAATCCATTATCTTCAACTTGACGTAATGTTCTTGCTTGCACATGTACTAACGTACACGTTTGTTTGTCATATAGTTAGTTTATGTGTCTTTGTTTAGTTTTATTCATATATTTATGTATGTTTTTTTTCTATATTTGAACACATTCAGCTACTGGATTCACTAATTTCTTGGAAAGATTCGACGAGCTGCCTTCAACAGAACCAGAGACGACTACGAGATTCTCGAGGACAGTTTTACAGTTTATTGATTTATTTAAGCCAAATATGGCCCATGAACATGCATACAATAATACACAAATGATTAGTACATGTATAGATGGCAGACATTTTATAAATGCAGTAATAATAACTACAACTGTATTAATGTTTATAATTAAATTGGTTAATGTGTTCACCTTTTAAATAGATCTTGGTTTTAGTGATGTTACATAACGTTACGAATTTTTTTGGGAGAGATAAATTGGTTCCGTTTCTGTCATAAAACTTTATCAATGTAATTGTTAAGTAAAAATACCCGTAAATGCCCGTTTCAAGGAATACTTTTTTAATTTACATTCTCCTTTTGAACCTCATTTTATTGATAAGAGTTGATGATTTTTATCAAATCGAATGATTTATATATATAAATCCCTAACAGTTTTACAACTGATTTGTTTGTACATGTTATCAGTTCTGCAAACTTTTAATAACTTGGTTTTTTCCAGTAATACCTTTTAATGTACATTTCTCGTAACTCATCAAAACATTTGCACTCAATTACGAAATGATATTCGTCTTCTAAGACATTGCAATGCTTACATTTTCTGTCCTGAAATGACACATGATTTGGTTTTGTCCATCTTCCACATTCAACCTCTAATCTATGGGATGAAAGCCTTAATCTACTCATAGCTTTTCGATATTTTGTTACATTTAATATGTCAAGATATGATTTAAAATCGAAAGAAGTTACTGTTCTATAAAATAATGCTCGCGATGAATCATGTAAATCGACATTCCAATTTTGGATAAAAAAATATCCCTGATTCTCTGTTTAAAAATACTTAGAAACATATTCACATCTCCTACCCCTTGTGCCAGCCACACATCATAAAATCCGAGTGTAAAGCGTAAATGTTTAACCTTCGAAACCCAATTAGTTCTATTGACATGTATTTCAGATTCAAGTTTAAGCATGTCGTATACCGCTTTTATATATTTTATATTATCCGAAGCGCATATTTTTAACCAGTATTTCATTATTATGTAATATCGTCTGCTTATATAATCTGTTCTACCAGTTTCCCCGTATATAAAGCTATTTTGAGTACTTTTCTTTACACCTAATAACCTTTTGCAAAAGCTTAGATGAGATCTTTCCACATAAGTGCCTTTAGAAAATCCCCAAACCTCGCTAGAATAATTTAATATTGGCGTAATTAGTTTATCATATAATTCCAATGTGTGTTTTGGAGAAAGGTCGGCAAATTTATTTATATATTTGTTTAATTTAAAAACTGCTTTAAGCGCTTGGCCTGACAGCATTTTATCCGTTTCATTAAATGAGCCACCCGTTGTAAAAACAATACCTAAATACTTATACATGTTTACAATTTCGATTTCTGTATCATTGTAAATAAGATTGTTTGCTATCTTCCCACCTTTTCTAAATATCATAATTTTTGTTTTCTTGGTGTTTACTGTCAACTTCCATCTTTGGCAATATTCGGCTAAAACGTTTAATGATTGCTGAAGTGCTTCAGGTGATTTTGCGAACAAAATTATATCGTCTGCATATAAAAGCAAACACATATTAATTATACCCAAATTTATACCTTCAGCCCCCTTTATATTTAATTCCTCCTCCAGGTCATTGAGATACATGCTAAATAAAAACGGAGATAGACACTCTCCCTGTCGTACACCTAGAAAGCAAGTAAAATCGTTGCTTAACGTATTTAATTGTTTTACTTTGGACTTAACACAAACATACATAGATTTAATTACATTTAACAAATCCCCCCTTACCCCAAGTTTAATCAATTTATACCAAAGATTATCCCTTACTACAAAATCGAACACCTTCGTAAAATCAATAAAAGCACAGTACAGGTTGTTTTTCTGGTTTAATGTATGTGAGATAATACCGTTTAAAACAAAGATGTTATCAACAGTACTCATTCCTTTACTGAAGCCAGCCTGCGCCTCGATATAAACATTATAACGTTCAGCCTAGCATATAAGACGGTTGTTTAAAATTCTAGAAAATAATTTACCCAGTGTACTGAGAAGTGTTATTCCTCTATAATTCCCTGGCTCGGCTGTATCCCCGCTTTTAAATATTGGCACTATGTGACCCTCACTCCAACTTTCTGGGAAAAAAACCGTGATAGACAAGCATTAAATAGTTTATATAAATACGGTTGTAAAGCATTTGATCCATGTTTAAAAAAAATCATTTATATAAAAATCCGTTCCACCGCTACAATTATTACGGAGTTGCTTAATTGAGTTGGAGAGTTCAATATGTGTGATTTCAACGTCTAACTCTTGAAACATTATTTGTGTTTCACTATTAAGGTACCTTTCGTTGAATAAAATTACATCTTCGTCGGCTTGGTAAAATATACTCTCGGGGTCGTTAATAGATTTAAAATACTTGGCAAATTTCTCAGCTGACACGTTTTTTGGAGTTAACGATTTTGTTAAACCTTTAAGCATTTTCCAATAATCTTTAGCATTTGATAATCTTGTTTTTAAAAGTCTATATGTATCATCTTTACGCTCATAGCGCCTTTTCCTTAATATATGTTTATAATAAGATCGTGATTGGCTCATATTTATTCTATTTATATCCGATTTGTTTTTGCGATAACTATTTAAATGACTAAAAAAAATATTCCTTGAATCCATGCATTCATCATCAAACCACGGTTTACGGCAATATCAAAACTGTTTTCTCGTACTCCATATTTGAGCATTTGTTTAAAAATAGGTGAGCACACGTCCTCCATAATCTTTCCAAAATTGTTTATGTTTTCATTAACATCCTCATCTGTAGTGATGTTGTTTAATTTAGTAATAAGATCATTTAATTGAAACTGT
Organism: Panopea generosa; assembly: GCA_029582155.1. Taxonomy (NCBI): domain Eukaryota; kingdom Metazoa; phylum Mollusca; class Bivalvia; order Adapedonta; family Hiatellidae; genus Panopea; species Panopea generosa. The sequence goes on from CM055907.1 coordinate 28,030,332, forward strand.
ATATCATCGCTATTTATTTTATCTTTATAGTAATTACTTTTATCATCTTTCCATTTGTATTTAAATTCTAGTTTTTCAAAATGATTATCACCAATTTCATTATTTTCACGAACCATTGAGCAACTAATTGAAAAGTTGATGGCACAGTGATCTGATAATATATTTGGATCCTTAACCTCAAAATCTTTGACAAGTTTAAGAATAGACGGACTTGCTAATACGTAATCAACTACACTGCAGCCAAGGCTGCTGACATAAGTGTATTTCCCAATGTTACTATCCAGACTGACCCTACCATTCAAAATACGAAGACCCGACTCCTTACAAAAATCTAATAAAAAGTTACCGTTTTGATTTGTGAATTTGTCTTGTGACATACGGGTCATCGGACTGTCGGGTTCGTAATCCTCCGGAAGTACATCTACATGAATATTAATATCGTCATTTTCAATAAAATCGTTTAATTGACCAATTCGGCTATTGAGATTGCCTAGAACCATAAAACTACAGTGATCGTTTGTTGAGCCGTTAATTATTGCCATTTCATTTAATACTCTGTCATAGACATTTGTCTCTATAAAGGTTTGTCTGGTGCTTCCTTGTGGCACCACATAACATAAACACAAATAAAGATCATTTTCAGTATCAAATAAACTTCCCTTACATTTAAGCCACATGTCATCACTGTCATTACTATATAACTCAATATCATTCAATAGTTCATTTTTTACATAACATGCAATACCACCAGAATTCCTTTTGGAACCCTGTTTTTTATCAGTTCTATGCAACAATAACTCTTTGAAACCTTCAACACTCATGTCCGTTAAACTATCTGACCAAGTTTCTGTGAAAAACACTAAATCAGTTTGTTCAAATATAGATATAAATTCAGAAGATTCAAGTTTATTTACATTTTTTGATATTAAACCCTGCACATTTAATAGTACGCAGTTTAATCTCTCCCTCCTGGCCTATTATGTCTGCTTGTCGTTAATCTCTTGATTAACCGAAGCTGCCCGTCCACCGTTACTGTTTGTTGCCGGTGTAGATGTAATTATATGCCCACCGGAACCGTTCTGATTTTGTCCATCAAATGGGGCTTCAACCCTATTTAACGCTTGGAGTTGTAATCTTGCTTCTCGAGTTGGTCCTTGTGTTACACGAGGCTGTGCTGGCGGGGCGTTAGGACTATGCATGTCCATATTCTCAGTCGATGAACGATTTGATGTGACCGAAATATTGGACGCATGAACGCTGTTGAGTGTTGGTATATTTGGACTAGCAGGCTGCGAGCCCCGAGAATCATTAATAGTGCTCACCGAATACACGCTTTGATTGGAAGTCCTGCGGTCATTTGATGTCGTCTGCTGTATGATCTTGCACCTGTCAATTTGCATAATATCGTGCCAGTTGGGGAATTCGTCCGCTACCACTTGTCCGTTCACGCTCAGTTTAGCCGGGTACAACAGTTTAACTCGTGATCCGTGGGTCCTCTTTTCAACAACGAGATGTGAAATACTCTGTAAGAATCATACTCTCATATTTTTCGGTATTGATTCGTGCATTATATTACAGCAGTGGCGGTGTAATGGTATCCCTGGACCCTTGTCAGCGAATGTTGAGTGTGTAGGTTTATGTGCATGGTGTGTATATGTTGTTAGATGGATCACTTATGTTTTGTAAGTCAGAACGAGCGTCCATGACCCTTTTTATGAACAGCCCACCATAAAGTTAGAACTCGCACTGAACGCATTAACACATAAATGTTTATAAAATTCAGGTTCTCTGAGGAACTGCAGAATGCCTGGAGACATGACAAGAAAAGTTGGTAGAACTTATAGCCTGGCACGAGGCGACTATCAGGTCCATTCAAAGGGCACAGGAGGTAAGTAATGTAGTATATATTATGCATTTGTCGATAGGCAACTGTCCGTCTGTACAAAGAATAAAAGAGATGTATTACTTTACAACATATGTTTCCTTATAGTTACTACAAAATTACAAATGATACGTGCGTATATTTATCTTGGAGCCCATGGTCCAGTAGTAGAGCATTGAACACAGGATCACAGTGTCGTTGATTCGATCCTCCTACACGTCTGTGTGTGAACACATGATCACAGTGTCGTGGATTCGATCCTTCTACACGTCTGTGTGGTGTCCTTGAGCAAAACACTTTTTCCGCGTATGCTTAATACTGGTTTTACACAGGAAGACTTGGAGCGTGATTTGTCTATGTTGTAATAACTTGTTTTACAATACAAGTAACATAAATAAGTTTATTAAATTAAACTTAGAATCGAAGTGTTGAGGTTGAGATCCTTAGCCAGTGCCACGTGTAATGGCCTTTGACATTACACTTTATTCGCATATGTTTAGCATAAGTTCTACTCAGAATTACATCGACAGTGATATGTCTAGGAATGTAACTTGTAAGCATTTTCACAATCAATGTAAATATATATGTTTTAGCTATTGTCTCTTTACGAGACTACCAATCTGTTCATAGAAAGGACATTTATGCATGAAATATAGATTTAGTGTTAGTTATGGTAATAAATGCACATACAATGCATGGCAACAACATGATTCATGAACGATATAGCAGTGATGAAGAAATTATCATAACCATACACATATATAGGACATGGAATGCCCACAAATACCAAGGATAACCAAACAAGAGAAAAGAGCCATACCATACTGTAACCGTGAACACAGTTTACATGTGTGATGTTCTGTGGTTTTGTTACACACACCAAAACATAACAGCCAGTTACGTATTGGTTAAATAATCTGTAATAGTAAGTTATGGTTAACTTAAAGAAATGATGAAATATATATATATGCTGATATACATGATACACTAACACTATAGTTGAACGTAACCTAAAGAAATGCTGGAGAACAAAGGCAAAAGTCAAGAAGTATCAGTTGATTATCATGACACAGTCATCAGTGTTGGAGTATAACCAACACGACCGAACAGCCAGATTAAATGCCAGAAATGTACGTTACTTCCTGGTCAATAAGTATACTTTATAGCTCGTTATGACCCTGACTTCGGCGTCGTTGTTGTCGTCATCGTCCGGTTAAAATATTATGTTACAATCAGCTTTTTTTCTGTTTCAGACCAACTTACTTATGTTATTATGACTCAACTTCAGAAACACATTTACATCATGCTATACAAACCATGTGTAAACTAAGTTATCCAAGTGTCCAAATGTTAGGCTTTTAAACCTTTGTTAAATGTTTTAATTTGCTCGGGTGAAAATGATGTTATTAAACCAACATTTTAAGTAATACGTATTGATTCTGTAAACTGATCCCCATCATATTAGAACAGTTTACATCATTGACCTTAAAGAGATTGTATTGGCATATTACCGTCAATTCCACACGCCCAGCATGAAGATACACTTATAACTTAGAGATATGTCTAATTGCATAACCTCTTTATTACAAACATCGGGTTTCTGAAGCCACGTTTTTGTTTTTGTTTACATTTGCCATTTTCAACGAACCGCTTTCGGGTTTCCGATCAACCATCGGATATCTTCGTGAAGACTCGTTCACGATCTTCCCGTCCATAACGCGGGAAAACCTCATGCTAATTTTAACGCTATAGAAACGCTGACGTCACGCTAGATACACAAGACGTTTTCACGTTTGTTAATTCGTTCAGTAGAATAAAGTAGAAAAACAATAATTAGGCATGAAAACTTTTTTTTTAAAAAAGACGAAATACAAAAGTAAAATCATGAACAACTTTTATTGTTGTCCTGAAGACTATTTATTGCCCGGTTCTGTAATTTGCCCCGGAGTAGCGGCTGTTTCATAGCAACCGAGGTGACAATCATTGTCGATTATCTTGCTGCGCTCACGAATTTTTCTCAGTTTATATTTTCAGAATATTCACGACTCTATGGAGACGATACTCATCCCGCGTGTGTCAGTTTTTACAACTGACACTGAAATGTAAGTTGGACATGTTTATAATCTGTAAAGTTGACGTTTTTTTGTAAGAAATTATGATTTATGTTGAGCCAATATAAACAAATGTGGGTGGGGTTTGTATTGTTTTTTATTCCAGTTTTATTCTATTAGATCTATAAAAATAACTGATAATGTAATAGTAAAATTATATGTGATGGTTAGAATAATAATAATTGATATAATACTATAAATAATAATCAAAATCAATAATAATAACAACCGTAATGAAATAACTGTCCTCAAAAACTCTGGTCTCAAATTAAAAAGTTAGGGTACAGTAACAAGACTAAATCTTCTCCTAGTATTGTTTTGAAAATTGACGACGAAAATTGTTTTGAGCCTATGAAAATTGCCAATTATTTTAATAATTAAAAGTGACAGCGGTCACGGTCACCCATCCAAGTACTAACCCCGTACTTCGTTGCTTAACTTCCAATACAGTCAGTGCATTTCAACCATGTCGCTATAAAAACTAGCTTAACAGCGAGGATGTTGTAAGCGACCCATGTACATTCACCACACTCCTCCCCGCTTTAACCTTTAGGGTTTAGCCCCAACTGCACAGCCTGTGGCTCCCCGCAGTTCCTGGCCATATCCCGCCCCATCCCAAGGAAAGAGAGATTCGTGCAGACGCAGGTTCGAAAGTTAATCCCCGTCTCCATTAAAGTGACAGCGGTCACCCATCCGAGTACTAACCACGTACTTCGTTGCTTAACTTCCAATACAGTCAGTGCACTTCAACCGTATCGCTGTAAAAGCTAGCTTAACAAGTGACCTATGTACATTCACTACACTCCACCCCTCTTTAACCTTTAGGGCTTAGCCCAAACTGCACAGCCTGTGGCTCCCCGCAATTCCTGGCCATATCCCGCCCCATCCCAAGGAAAGAGAGATTCGTGCAGACGCAGGTTCGAAAGTTAATCCTCGTCGCCATTAAAGTGACAGCGGTCACCCATCCTAGTACTAACCCCGTACTTTGTTGCTTAACTTCCAATACAGTCAGTGCACTTCAACCGTGTCGCTATAAAAGCTAGCTTAACAGCGAGGCTGTTGTAAGTGACCTATGTACATTCACTACACTCCACCCCTCTTTAACCTTTAGGGCTTAGCCCCAACGCACAGCCTGTGGCTCCCCGCAATTCCTGGCCATATCCCGCCCCATCCCAAGGAAAGAGAGATTCGTGCAGACGCAGGTTCGAAAGTTAATCCTCGTCGCCATTAAAGTGACAGCGGTCACCCATCCGAGTACTAACCACGTACTTCGTTGCTTAACTTCCAATACAGTCAGTGCACTTCAACCATGTCGCTATTAAAGCTAGCTTAACAGCGAGGCTGTTGTAAGTGACCCATGTACATTCACCACACTCCACCCCTCTTTAACCTTTAGGGCTTAGCCCAAACTGCACAGCCTGTGGCTTCCCGCAGTTCCTGGCCATATCCCGCCCCATTCCAAGGAAAGAGAGATTCGTGCTGACGCAGGTTCGAAAGTTAATCCTCGTCGCCATTAAATTGACAGCGGTCACCCATCCGAGTACTAACCCCGTACTTTGTTGCTTAACTTCCAATACAGTCAGTGCACTTTAACAATGTCGCTATAAAAGCTAGCTTAACAGCGAGGCTGTTGTAAGTGACCCATGTACATTCACCACACTCCTCCCCGCTTTAATCTTTAGGGTTTAGCCCCAACTGCACAGCCTGTGGCTCCCCGCATTTCCTGGCCATATCCCGCCCCATCCCAAAGAAAAAGAGATTCGTGCAGACGCAGGTTCGAAAGTTAATCCTCGTCGCCATTAAAGTGACAGCGGTCACCCATCCTAGTACTAACCCCGTACTTCGTTGCTTAACTTCCAATACAGTCAGTGCACTTCAACCATGTCGCTATAAAAGCTAGCTTAACAGCGAGGCTGTTGTAAGTGACCTATGTACATTCACTACACTCCACCCCTCTTTAACCTTTAGGGCTTAGCCCCAACGCACAGCCTGTGGCTCCCCGCAATTCCTGGCCATATCCCGCCCCATCCCAAGGAAAGAGAGATTCGTGCTGACGCAGGTTCGAAAGTTAATCCTCGTCGCCATTAAAGTGACAGCGGTCACCCATCCGAGTACTAACCACGTACTTCGTTGCTTAACTTCCAATACAGTCAGTGCACTTCAACCATGTCGCTATAAAAGCTAGCTTAACAGCGAGGCTGTTGTAAGTGACCCATGTACATTCATTACACTCCACCCCTCTTTAACATTAAGGGCTTAGCCCCAACGCACAGCCTGTGGCTTCCCGCAGTTCCTGGCCATATCCTGCCCCATCCCAAGGAAAGAGAGATTCGTGCAGACGCAGGTTCGAAAGTTAATCCTCGTCGCCATTAAAGTGACAGCGGTCACCCATTCTTTACATGGTTGAACAAAAATTAGACTCGCGGTATTAGGTATGACCAGTATAATTACACTTTACCTTAAATCATTTCAGCTTCACCAACCTCCACAAGTTTTCTTCCATCACCGGCTACACTCCCCACCCACTTCCACTAGTTTCACAACAAACAACTAAAACAGCCAAGGACATATTCAAACAATCAGGTAAGACTACATGTTCGTTGATAACTAGTTCAGAAGTGTTCTTAATTTTTTTTTATTTCACTGATCTGCTTAATAATTTGATGCCTGCTTATGTGATGCGTAGAGACAACCAAGAAGATGGTTAAGTCACTCAGACATTCTGTTTTACCGTGATTACATATAGTCCCAGATATATGTGTGTGTGGGGGGGGGGGGGGGGGGGGGGGGGGGGGGGGGGGGGTATTTACTTTTTATGTCCAAAAGGTTTGAGACTTGTTTCTAGATGTAAACATTATGCTGAGTCCGAATATCAATTTCTTACTAACGGCTGTTGGGGCGTTTTGCCACAAATCCAAGATGGGCGCCCAAATGCAGCCAAATATTGAAATTCATGTTAAAATATAATATAATATAAAACACTGCAAAGTTAAAATTTAGGTTTATTGTGTTGTTGTTAGTTGTATGGCATGTTTAAGGGTAGAAATTAGTAAAATAGTGGTTGATTTATGTACAACAAGTATAAATGTGTAACAGTTTGCTCCGAACTTTAGAAGGGCCAACCGTGAAAATTGACAACATCACGTCCACATTTCACTAGCAGTGGTGGAGCTAGTCAGAAATGAGAATATTGTTTTCGAATCCAGTTCCATCTAAGTGAGAAAAATGACGGTTTTGAACGTGTACCAAACAAACATGTTATCATAAATGCTATAGACAAATTAGTTGCCACTAAACAGCAGAAGTATATAATAGCTTATGTGCACAAAATACTAATATAATAGTAAGAACAAACTTGTTTAATTATCACAAAACGTATATCTCATGCGCTATACCAACGTTGACGTTTGCTTTAAAGCGTTTTTTGACGTAGGGTAGGGTTAAATAATTGAATATCATAAAAAATCTAGTTTGTCAATTTTTTTAGAAATCTCACAATAATTGTACAATATATAGTAATAAAATCATATAAAAATTATGCAAAATACGCTCGGTTTGTTTTTTAGTAATTTTGATTTGAAGCCGTATTTTCGAGAAAATCGATAACAAAATAATTCCCGTTTTTCGCTAATATTTTCAGAATGTGGCGTTCGTCGTAATTATTGCATATGTAAATTTATATATCCGTTGAATGTGTACGTGGTGATATGTGTTTCTATTTTGTACATTAGGAATAACTCAACTGAGGTCGAAAAATACGCGATTTTGACGCAATACATTGGGACGTCAAAAAGGCTGAACATGGCCAAGTTTACGACGTCACATATAAATATATATTCTATTGACCGCTGCAAAAAATACATATTAACATTGGGAATTACTTCTAGTTTCTTAATATACTAATTATACCACTGATTTCGAAAATAATTTAACCTTAATCAACCGTCAAAAAACTTATTGAAAACGCGTGGAATTATGCAATATGTTGACGTCTTTTTTGATGTAGGGTGGGGTTAAATAATTAAAAAATTAAAAAAAATCTAGTTTGTCGATTGTTTTAAAAAACTCACAATCATTGTGAAGTATATTGTTTGAAATTACATAAAAATTATTACAAAATCGCTCTGTTTGTTTTTTGGTAATTTTGATTTGAAGCCTTTTTTTCGAAAAAATCGAGAAAAAATTAATTTCCGTTTTTCGCTAATATTTTCAAAATTTGGCATTTGTCGTAATTATTGCATATGTTAATTCATATATCCGTTGAATGTGTATGTGGTGATATGTGTTTCGATTCTGTACATTCGGTGAAACTTGACTGAGGCCGAAAAATACGCGATTTTGCTGCTATAAATTGGGACGTCAAAAAGACCAAACATGGCCATGTTTAAGGCGTCATAGGTGAAGAAGTGTTATATTTACCTTAGAAAAAAAAGCATATTCAAATTGGAAATTACTTCTAGTTTCATTACATACCAAATACTCCACTAATTTCGAAAATAATTTAAAAGGTATATTCCTCCATAAGCGGAACATTTGTCAGTTACTAACGGAGATGGGTGTGCTCGATTACTGGGTAACCTTCCAGAATCCCATGATATAGTTGTTAGATTAAGTAATTATCTGTTACATGTAACCCTCGATGGCATATAATGACTATAAACATTCAAACAAACAATCAAAACATACCGTTTATCGGTTCGAACACTCGGTTCAAAAACATTATGTGATAAGTGTACGAGTCACTTGTGGAGAGTTGCTTGTTCTACTCAGATTCATTCTGAGATCTTTCTGCATAAATCAATCTAGATATGTCATATCTAACCATTCATTTAGCTACCAACTGTGGTCTACTTCCAATTGTTTCTGAACTCGATATTTGTTTTTCAATTGAATCATGTGACGTGTAGAAGATATGTCACATTATTCAACGTGAAATGTCATCAAAAAATTACAGGACCGTGATTTGCAGTGTGTTGACTATATTGTTGGGGTCACAGATCCAAATACATGATTTCAGAATATGTGTATTCCTTAGCCAGTTGCGGAAGGACGGAGATTCTATTAAGAATTATGTTCACGAGACTGAAGAGTTGTTTTCCAATAATCAAATCGTTTGACATATACATGTATAACGTACATTTGTTGAAAATGTCGTTAAACCCCATTTTAAAAAAGTTGTTCATTGTTTATTTTTGTACAAATTAGGAAATGTCCAACAGATGATTCGATATTATGTGTATTCTTTAGTCGATCTCCTTCAACTTGAATGTCCACGTCTACATCAAACTGAAGTGCTTGTGTTTGTATGTACACGTTTGTCTGTCTTATAGTTACTTTGTGTATATTTGCTCTTAGGTTTATTCATATATTGATACATGTATATGTTTTTATTACATTTGAACACGTTTAGCTACTGGATTCACCAATTTCTTTGGCAAGATTCAACGAGCTGCACTCAACAGAACCAGAGGCGACTACGAGATTCTCGAGGACAACGAGATGTGTAATACTCTGTAAGAATCACACTTCTATAATTTGTTTGCTATTGATACGTGCATTATTTTGCAGCAGTCGCGGTGTAATGGTATCTCTTGGACGAATGTTGAGTATGTGTTTTTATGTGCATTATGCAATAATCGCTTATGTTTTTTAAGTCGGGACAAGCGTCTGGCATATATGGTTGTGTCATGCATGTAACATCGGTCAGCGTCCATAACCGTTTATGTTTAATGTCATGCTCAACATAAAGCTATAACGCGCAATCTGTATCTATTAATACATAAATGTTTATAACATTCAGATTCTCTGAGGAACTGCAGAATTCCTGGAGACATGACAAGAAAAAGTTGGTAGAACTTATAGCCTGGCACGAGGCGACTATCAGGTCCATGCAAAGGTCACAAGAGGTAAGTAATGTTGTACTTTGTATATATTCATTTGTCGGCAGGTTACTCTCCGTCTTCTACAAATAACAAAAGAGATGTATACAACAGGTATATCATTAAAATTAATACCAAATTCCGGTTATGCAAATGACACGTGCGTATCGGGGTGTTGAGGTTCGATAATGTCCTTGGGAAAGACACTTTATCCGCTCATGCTTAGCACTTAATCTACCCAGAATTACATCGAAGTGATATGTCTAATGTGTAATCATTTTCACAATCAATGTAAAATATATAACTTTCAACTTTTGTATCTTTATGAGACCGCCAATATGTTCATGGAAAAGACATTTATACATAAAGTAAATGCACCATATACGTGAACATATGACATGCACACATGTGTGTTGGCGCTCAAACATCTGTTCGCTGTGTTCTGTAGTTTTCTTACACACATGTGTGTTGGTGCTCAAACATCTATTCGCTATGTTCTGTAGTTTTCTTATGTTCTGTAGTTTTCTAACACACATGTGTGTTGGCGCTCAAACATCTGTTCGCTATGTTTTGTAGTTTTCTTACACACACCAATACATAAAAAGGAAATACTAATTGGATAAATAATGTACTATAATAAGTTATGCTATATGGTTAAACAACTGATAAAATAAAAATATGGTCATATACATGATATACTAACACTATAGTTGGACATAACCTATAGAAATGCTGGAGAACAAAGGCAAAGGTCAAGAAATATCAGTTGATTATCATGACACAGTCATCAGCGTTGGAGTATAACCAACACGACCGAACAACCAGATTAAATGCCAGAAATGTACGTTACTTCCTGGTCAATAAGTATACTTTATAGCTCGTTATGACCCTGACCTCGGCGTCGTTGTCGTCGTCTGGTTAAAGTTTTATGTTTGGAACAGTCCTTCCTTTGTTTCAGAACACATTACTTATGTTATAGTTACTAAACCTCATAAACACATTTATGTCATGTTATATAGCGAAGTCACCTAAATTTCCATATTTTTGGCTCTTAAACCCGAGGTTAAAGCTTTTGGTTTAGTTCGGGTTTGGATAGTTTTTAATATTTTTTAAATCAGTTATATGCATTGATTCTGTTAACAGATCACCGTCATATTAAAACCTTTAAAAACGACGAGCGTCTGTACCCGCTTGAGCTGCTCTTGCTAATAATTTGATGATAGGCATGTTTTTGTTTGAACAAAAACTTATAGATGGTGACTGTGTCCTGTGAATTATATATTTTCTGTTGGAAATTCTAATTATCTTTCTATTCAGACATAATACGTACAATTTATTGATGTATGCATTGTTAAAAAAAGAATTTTGCTTTGACTTAATACAATCTACTTCCTTGTAATGACACAATTCGTAAATACTGAACATTTTTTTTTTTACTTATCTTCGATTGAAACATGTATATATGATTGAAACGTTTTTATCCTGACACTAGCTTGTGCAAAATATGTAATAAATACCGTGTTGAAAATTTATAGCATATATTATAATGTTCTAAATACGCTTCAGTGTGAATATATATACTTCAGTGTGAATATATATACTTCAGTGTGAATATATATATATATACTTAAGTGTGAATATATACGCTTCAGTGTGAATATATATACTTCAGTGTGAATATATATATATATACTTCAGTATGAATATATACACTTCAGTGTGAATATATATACTTCAGTGTGAATATATATACTTCAGTGTGAAAATATACGCTTCAGTGTGAATATATATACTTCAGTGTGAATATATATACTTCAGTGTAAATATATATACTTCAGTGTGAATATATACGCTTCAGTGTGAATATATATACTTCAGTGTGAATATATATACTTCAGTGTGAATATATACGCTTCAGTGTATATACTTCAGAGTGAATATATATACTTCAGTGTGAATATATATACTTCAGTGTGAATATATACGCTTCAGTGTGAATATATATACTTTATTGTGAATATATATACTTCAGTGTGAATATATACGCTTCAGTGTGAATATATATACTTCAGTGTGAATATATATGTGAATTTATATACTTCAGTGTGAATATATATACTTCAGTGTGAAAATATACGCTTCAGTGTGAATATATATACTTTATTGTAAATATATACGCTTCAGAGTGAATATATATACTTTAGTGTGAATATATACACTTCAGTGTGAATATATATGAATATATATACTTCAGAATGAATATATATATACTTCAGTTTGAATATATATACTTCAGTGTGAATATATACGCTTCAGTGCATATACTTCAGTGTGAATATATATACTTCAGTGTGAATATATACGCTTCAGTGTGAATATATATACTTCAGTGTGAATATATATACTTCAGTGTGAATATATACGCTTCAGTGTGAATATATATACTTCAGTGTGAATATATATGCAAATATATACGCTTCAGTGTGAATATATATACTTCAGTGTGAATATATAGGCTTCAGTGTGAATATGTATACTTCAGTGTGAATATATATACTTCAGTGTGAATATAAAGGCTGCAGTGTGAATGTTTCAGTGTGAATATATATACTTCAGTGTGAAAAAAATAAATTAACCTTTATATAAACTTGAATTGATAAAATGTATAACTGTATAGAAGAAGCAAGAGTTGTAAGTCTAAATACTCCTGCTGATATATTTGTTACCTAATTTCATTATTATAATATTATTAAAAGGTTAATACAATTATGTGTATCAAATTGTCCGGTTTTGTTCATTTTTGTCATATTTATATGTATATATTATGCCAATGGATTGAAATTTTGTCGATTGCTTATTAACTTGAACAATGAAAATGACTTGCAGTTAAATGTTGATAATTAAAGTATTCATTAAAACATTAAGATTTGGTGCATTTTTGACATGAATATTCTATAGTAAACAATAAAGATTCGATGGGAAAATAACTTGATTGACATCAAGATTGTTATTTCTCCAACTATTTAATTATGAACATCATGGCATATTTTGATTTTTTTTTGCTGTGTATACAAACATAGATATGAGTAGGGATTTGTGTTCCCGTCATGTTTAACACATGTATGGTTATTTGAGTCGGCTTCCTTCAAAGCTAGACATTCAATATGCACGCATGCCACGCCCATGAACTGACGACAGAGGCATGTAGATATTGATTACAAGGTAATAAGGTGCTGACAAACCAGATATACTGAGTTACGGCAGACCTACATTAATGTTTCTGTAACTTCCTGTTATATCTTATGTAGAATATTGAGGAGACCCTCCAGGAAAGATCATCCATGCATGACAGGGATTACAAACACTATCAGAAACTCGTGCTGAAAGAGATCAACTACAGGGAGAAAATAGACAGGGTGAGTTCATGAACTAGTGTAAGGCACATCGTCAAACTTTAAGATTTTATTATTATATGTACAATGTAACAAAATGTAAATCAATTTTATTAATAATGTCATCTTCTTTGTATTATTCAATGTTAAAGTATGCAGTATTGGTCATTATTATATATTACTTATGAATAAACGGTTTTGATTGGCTGAATAAAGAACGTTTCGTGTCGATATTTTTCTTGCACTGAGGCAATAATTCGACATTTATTTTTTCGGCGCTTTGTGTAAAACAAAACGTATTGAAGAAGCTACAGTGACATATATGTTGCATATATAATAAATCAGTTATTTACTTTACTGAGGTCAATAGATGCCTGTTTCGGGCCAATGGTCAGTAGATAGTTTTAAGCAATGATCTCAATGAGGGAAATATGCTAATTTTTCTTTCTTGTATCATTTTGTTTAATTCCGTGCATATAACATCCCTTCATTTTACAATGCAGCTTGCCTTTTCCCTCCAAAGTGATATTGAAAACAAAATGAAAGAAGCCATCAGGCACATGATGAAGGTTAATAAACAGCAAACATTGTAAGTAAAAATACCATCATAGCAGATTCAACAACCATGCTTATTGCTAAATTATATAAGTATCGTATCTAAGTCAGTCTTGCCAATGTGAATAAATCAAACTGAATTCGGTTTAAAACGAAACGTGAGATGGATGTTTTTTCTTACAAAGAATGGATACCAATATGGGTATATATTTTTGTTTCAAACATAATATTCTATTAAACTCTGAAAACAATAGCAATACTATGCGAGAAAAAAATACTCGTTACCTGAAATCCCTTGCACGGGTATATCTTTATAGTGTATATACTCGATATATACTAGCAGATTGACTAAACCTGTATTCATATATACCCTTTGCAATGTACTGTACATGTAACGAGTATAGACTGGGCAATTATAGGCTATGTATGATATATGTGCACAGATAGAATTGTTTGATGCTCAATGTATGCTTGTGGTCCATAACCATGTTGTGTCAGCTCATTGTGAATATTTAACATTAAAATGGCCATTTTATCAAACAACATCAGGTGGGTTCAAGTATATTTTATCTTAAGTATTATTAAATTATTACATTTTAACCATATATATCAATACGTGCATGTACAATGTATATAGATAAAGGTATAATAGTATTGTTACGTATTTTCAGTAATGTAGATGAACAGAAAATGGCACAACAGCTGTACAAGTACACGTGCAGAACTTACCGTTACCAGTGTCCGACAGTAAGTTTTTGTCTATCAATTCTTTTTCGGGTACTATTTTTTCTTCGATTCTGGCTTCAGGAAAAGTATAACATTAATGATTTTGATTTCGATATTGTCAATTTTCCTAGTTTGGATGGGAATGTGCCCCGAACTACATCACGTGGGATTTAAATGTTTAGCTAGAGGATGCCTCTCTGTTATGGATTTTAATAAAATGTGTCACGTTATTATCAAAAGATAACTCTTATAACAGAGCAACATTATCTCAAATTATATGCTTTAATTGTCACTCCAAAAAGAAAAACATGTCTGTTGAATCTTTTCAAATTTAGTCATAACGCTTAACTCTTTAATTGAGCGATAACCGGGCGACTGGTGACTCAATGATGGCGAACTTTATCAAAACAGCTGGTTTAATGCAAGAATTATTAAAATGTAAAACCCAGATAATTTTTATTAACTTGCATTTGGTGTTTGTTTATTAGGCCTGTGTTATATTGACCAGTGTTATGATTTTATCAACATTGTTTCTGATGTTAGGGTAGAGTATGTAATTTTATATTTTAATAGTGGTTAATTAATGAAATGGGGATGGACACTATGCTTAATCAATTAGCAAACAGCTAGTTTAACTCAAGACTGGGTCAAGATGCAGGATCCAGATAATAATTTATTTTAGCTTATATACTGTGTTTGTTTATCAAACTTGTATTGTGTTGTCCTTGTTATAATTTTATGAACAGTGTTTGTATTTCTAATGTTTTGGTTAATATTTCCTCTGTTGTAAACAACACTATTTCCATACACACACAGTTAGAACCGTGTTTCCCAGAAAGAATACAGACACCAGTATATGGAGATAGTCTCCTCCACAAGAAAGACATACACAATGGTGAATATTGAATTCAAACAATTTGTTTATAAACTATGTATGGACACAAGATGATTTAGTTCACCATTCATTCACTCCTCACTATAAACCGTGATTGACTTGTATGTTTCTCAGCAAACGTAAGAAACACTATAACGTGGCACACGGACATTAACTATTATCTCTCTCTCTCTCTCTCTCTCTCTCTCTCTCTCTCTCTCTCTCTCTATCTCTCTCTCTCTCTCTCTTCTCTCTCTCTCTCTCTCTCTCTCTCTCTCTCTCTCTCTCTCTCTCTCTCTCTGTGTTGTTGTTGAACTATAAAGTGGCTAAGATCAAGGGATGGATATTCTATTTAAATTCTAATATATCAAAGACATGTTTTCAATTAAAAGATGACCGATTGTTGGACATACTGGTCTTATTGGACATACTGGTCTTTTTGACATACTGGTCTTGTTGGACATACTGGTCTTATTGGACATACTGGTCTTGTTGGACATACTGGTCTTGTTGGACATACTGGTCTTATTGGACATACTGGTCTTGTTGGACATACTGGTCTTATTGGACATACTGGTCTTGTTGGACATACTGGTCTTGTTGGACATACTGGTCTTATTGGACATACTGGTCTTGTTGGACATACTGGTCTTGTTGGACATACTGGTCTTATTGGACATACTGGTCTTGTTGGACATACTGGTCTTGTTGGACATACTGGTCTTATTGGACATACTGGCCTTGTTGGACATACTGGTCTTATTGAGTGATGGTGGCGATGACGTGTCAACTTTAAACAACAGGCTGTCTTTTACTATAATTGTTTGTGTTTTGTATTTTGTTGTTAGTGAATTGTCACTAGAATATCTTGTCCCGTGTTTGATAAATATTGTCTTACTGTCTTACTGTCATCTTTAACCAACATGCTGTCTTTCTTTGCAGTACAAACTCAAGTTAAAGATTCTCGGGTGGAACAAGTGGACTGTAGGTGGAGGAGGAACCGGTGGGGAAGAACTAGGAGGATGACGAGGATTGATGGGATGATGGAATAGACAGTTGTGGAATGGCCCGGGGCTGTGCAATATGGCTGACTGGCTGACTTATTTCATAATAATTAGTATTCATTAATTTTTACCAATTCTCAGTTAATCTTTTTATCATTTTATAATAAACAAAGAGTGTTATCATCTACCATTATATCAGTTTTATATCTTTAATAGTTGTTAATTTATCTGCGTTGTACAAAAATGTAGCGTGTTCACGGTTATTTGCTATGTACGTATTTGCGGTGTATGTTGTTTATCAAATTGGTTATCCACGTGATATGGTATATTTTGTTAAATGCTCTTGCTATATATATTATACGGAGCATATTGGGCATTAATTTTGATATCTACGTGGTACAGTATATATTGGTCAATGCGTCTTCTATATATATTATACGGAGTATATGATTCATTAGTTTGCATATCTGCGTGGTACAGTATACATTGGTCAATGCGTCTTCTATCTATATTATACGGAGTATATGATTCATTAGTTCGCATATCTGCGTGGTACAGTATACATTGGTCAATGCGTCTTCTATCTATATTATACGGAGTATATGATTCATTAGTTTCCATATCTGCGTGGTACAGTTAGCGTTTTAACTGTTATTTGCTGTGCGTATTTACGGTGCATATTGCTTATTAATAAATTGGTTATCTAGGCGATATGGTATAGTTTGTTAAGTGCTCCAGCTATCTACGTGATACGGTATTTTTGTTAAATGCTCTAGCTATCTACGTGAAACGGTTTATTTTGTTAAGTGCTCCAGCTATCTACGTGATACGGTATTTTTGTTAAATGCTCTAGCTATCTACGTGATACGGTTTGTTTTGTTATGTGCTCCAGCTATCTACGTGATACGGTATTTTTGTTAAATGCTCTAGCTATCTACGTGATACGGTTTGTTTTGTTAAGTGCTCCAGCTATCTACGTGATACGGTATTTTTGTTAAATGCTCTAGCTATCTACATGATACGGTTTATTTTGTTAAGTGCTCCAGCTATCTACGTGATACGGTATATATTATTTATTGGTTTTGTTATTTATGCGATACGGTATATTTTGTTTAATGCTTCTGCTATCTATATTATACCGAGTATATTGTTCATTAGTTTTCATATCTATGAGGTACAGTTTAGCGTGTTAACTGCTATTTGCTATGTAGGTTATATGGTGTATATTGTTTATAGGGTTTACTATCTAGGTGATACGGTGTATATTGATCATAGGTTTTGCTATCAGTGCAGCAGGGTGACTGCTTTTTTATCTACGTAATACGGTTATTTATTCGATGTGTATCAATTACTGTTATTTTGTTATCTACGTGATACGGTGTGTTGTTGTAACTGGATGTTGCTATGTACTTAATACGGTGTATAGTGTCCACTGGTTTTGCTATCTTAGAAAGGCGGCGTACATAGTTATTTTGAATCATCGGATTTTATAAATGATCAGTAATGTCATATTATGACTGTTGATGCGTAGAGAACTGTCATGTTATGGACATGCTGTTTATGGATATGTTAACACAGACATGTCCATAACATAACCGTACTATACAGTCCAAAAGCCATTGCAGCATAAGCCAGTACGCTAGGTTGAGAATGACATTTCTACCATTTTTATATTAACGTTTCGTTTCAATGTTTGTGAATTTCGGCTTTGTGTCAGTAAGTTTTAGCTTTGGATTTGTAATATCAGATAAATTCGTTATTATCTAAATTATTTAGATACTTTAATAAAAGATTTTAATTTGACATTGTTGTTTGTTTATTATTTTTGAAAGAGACTATTGTTTGTGTCTTTTAATAGAATGGTCCTTTCGTCCGACAGTCAACAGAAGAAACATTAATTCACCTCCAACAAGAATCATGCCTTTTCATTGGATCAGAGCGGTCACATGGTGACCCCCTATTTTCTATATGATTCCATTTAGTAAATTTCTAGTCTAAAAACTGGAAAATTATCAACAAGAGAGCCAGATTGGCCCTAATTCGCTCACCTGTGGAAGAGAAGACAATGTCAAAGAAGGCAATTTATGCAGGTGCTAGGGTGTATATAAATATGCATTTTTTGTCCATTCAAGGACCATGACACCCGACATCAATTATCTAATTTGGCCAGTTCAAAAACCTGTCGAAGAAAGTATGGTCACCACAACTGTGTAAGTTTAATGAAGATCAAATATAGACTGTGAGTGCTAAAGTGCACACAACTTCAAATACATACAATTTTTGACAATTCAAGAGCCATAGCTCTGACAATATTTATCCGATTGGCCAGTTCAAGAACTCGTTCAATATAGTATGGTTATAGAATAACTGTATGAGACTGTCAAAGATTAAATGAAAACTGCAAATGCACACAAGGTCAAATAATGAATTTTTTTTAATGTTTCAAGGGCCAGAACTGTGACATTAATAATCCAGTTTGGCCAGTTCAAAAACTTGTCCAACTTGTTTATATAACTCTTGTGCAAGTTTAATGAGGATCAAATGAAAAATGTGGGTCCTAGAGTACACACAAGATCAAATATTGCATTTTTAATGTTTAAAGAATCATACATCTGACATTGATAATATGATTTGGCCAGTTCATGAACTTGTCCAAGATATTATGGTTATATAACTACTGTGTGAGTTTTGTGAATTAAATGAAAAATGCGTGTGCCAGAGTGCACACATGGACACATAGTGCATTTTTTTAATGTTTCAAGGGCCAGAACTCTGACATTAATAATCCCGATTTGGCCAGTTTAAGAACTTGTCCAAGATATTATGATTATGGTTATATAACTACTGTGTACGTTTGGTGAGAATCAAATGAAAACGCGGGTGCTAGAGTGCAGACAAGGTCAAATAGTGCAGTTTTTAATGTTTCAAGAACCATAACTCCGACATTGATAATACCGATTTGGCCAGTTTAAGAACTTGTCCAAGATATTATGATGATGGTTATATAACTACTGTGTACGTTTGGTGAGAATCAAATGAAAATGCGGGTGCTAGAGTGCACACAAGGTCAAATAGTGCAGTTTTTAATATTTCAAGGACCATAACTCTGACATTAATGGTAAGATTTGGCCACTTCAAGAACTTGTCCGAGATATTATGGTTATATAACTACTGTGCAAGTTTAGTGAATGAAGATCAAATTAAAAATGCGGGTGCTAGAGTGCACACAATGTCAAATAGTGCATTTTTTATGTTTCAATGGCCATAACTCTGACATTTACAATCCGATTTGACCAGTTTAAAAACTTGTCCGAGATATTATGGTTATATAACTACTGTACAAGTTTGGTTAGGATCAAATGAAAAATGCTGGTCCTAGAGGGCACACAAGGTCAAGCGATTTTTTTAATGATTCAAGGGCCATAACTTTGTCATTAATAATCCGATTTAGCCAGTTCAAGAATTATGGTTATATAACTACTATATAGGTTTAGCGAAGATCCAATGAAAAATGCGGGTGCTTGAGTGCACACAACAAAAAAAAAGTTAACGGACGGACGACAGACGACCAGAGTAGCTCACTTTGAGATTTGCTTAGGTAAGCTAAAATAAAGAATCAAACACGTTTGTACGTTATCAGTTTATTTTTTCGTACATTGAAAAGTTACTTTCATCTGACAAATACATACAAATCACGAACTACTTTCCTTTGAGGAGTTCAAAACGATGAGGAAGTAGTTAAAAGGTGCATATGAAATGAGATAGATTTTCAGTAACCAACATCCCAAGATACTAAAAAGTCGCCAGAAGGACTGGCGACTCAAAAACACAATTTTCTGTTTTCCCATAGTATTCCTATGTAAAATAAATCAACTTTCTGGGCCCATATCGATTCTAGCCCCTCTCTTTGAACACATTTGAAATTCCTTATCATAGGAATCATTTATATGAACGAATTTGATCGGAGGTTTCTTGAGAAGATTTTTTAAATGTAAATGTCCGTATGTTCAACTGACAAACCCACTGGGTGGGACCAATTTTGACCCTAGTCATGGCTTGAAAAACTTCATAGAAACTCATTAGGCGGTACAACATGCAAAATACCAAAGCTACAGACCGTGCGCTTTCGGAGAAGATTTTTGAAATTTTGAAAAAAATACTGATAAATCCCTGGGACGGGGCAAAATTTGACCCCAGAGTCATCATTTTAACAAACTTGAGAAAGTTTGTGTAAGAATGCTTCACACAAAACTTTATGAAAATTTGTCAAGCGATTTCAAAGAACAAGTCATTTGAAGAATTTAACGACGGCCGACAGACAACGGACACGGAATGATCACCATAGATCAATCATCCTGAGCTAAAAACGACAACTGATATTGACAAACCATTCACAAGTTACTGTATACATGTATACCTTTTTATTGGTACTTGAGCTAAAACTGTAAATGACATATTACATACATTTATATAATTATTAGAAGTGTTACAAGATCGGCTATTGTTACTTTGCGGAACGGAATAGAATGTAACAGGACCTATGTTGGAGTACCAGAAGGGGTTCATTAAAATACTCAATTTACATCAATTGACTTATATTGAATTTATTGTAATGTTATTAAATGTCAAAAGATGATAATATGATTTTATTTTGAAAGTGTGTCTCAAATGTAGAAAGTTACGTTTTACCAAAATTAATGTCATTTATAAATGGTTCCGTTCCGTTCCATTAAATAAAAATATCTAGGGGTTACCCGCGGATTATTGGTATTTAGCGGAAGGGAACAGAACGGAACACGACAAAAAACATATACGCCAATGTCCAGAATCTACATTGCACCTTGTATCATCAACTGGAACGTTCCAGTTTCCAAGTGCATATATTCAGTGTGTGTGAAAACAGGACTGATGTCGCACATCACTACAACCGCAATCCTTCAACAATTGTTCGCCTACTCAAGGAATTATATAGATAAGGCTTCTATATAAAGATTTACCTCGCTAACTTACGTTGACTACATTGAAGATTTCATTTCCGATCAACCACCCTCAGCGCCAGACGAACAGTTGCTGTCCGGAGCTACAACAGAGACCGAATGAGGCAACTATTCAGACACACAGGCATAGGGCGGCGAGCAATTTGGACCCAATCTCATGTGGAATTGAAGACAATGGCAATCAGTTTTGTTCTCAGACGAGTCAAAATCCAATGTTCAGAAGGCGAACGATACCAAGTAAATGTGGGAATAAATGTAACCGTTGAGGTGGATGGGGGAGTGGGGAAGTACAAGTGATGGCAGGGATAACTGAGTTTGAGCTGGGTGGGGAGGGGGGAAACACTAGTGATGGCAGGGATAACTCAGTTTGAGGTGGGTGGGGAGTGGGGAAGTACATGTGATGGCAGGGATAACTCAGCTTGAGGTGGATGGGGGGGGGGGGAGGGGAAGTACAAGTGATGGCAGGGATAACTCAACTTGAGGTGGATGGGGGATGGGGAAGTACAAGTAATGGCAGGGATAACTCAGCTTGAGGTGGATGGGGGAGAGGGAAGTACAAGTGATGGCAGGGATAACTCAGACTCACAAGACTCCGCTTGTTATCCTAAATGGCAATGTGACTGCTCGGTCAGCGTTTTACGTCCTATTGCACTACCGTATTTGCGACGTAATTACTGGGGAGTTCACGTTGTCTTTCAATATGATTATGCGCAGGCACATACGACTCGCGTCACCACAGGTTGACTGTCTTTGTTCCCAGATATGTTATAAAATGAGAATGTCTGGTATGTGTTGGGGAAATACGTTAACGCTTGTCGGCCACCATCGAGAAACATAAATGAGCTTCCCCACACCTTGGTTCAGGAGGGAAAAACATTTCCCAACAATACATTATTAATATTGTGCTTTCAGTGAGGCGGATATGTGTTGTTACACTGCTGATCACTGCTGCAAATGGTAGTTAGTTCCGCTACTTATTGCAAAGTTTGTGATTTGGGGTGTCGCTGTTTGAAACGCTATTGTCAGTGAGTTGAAAATATTTTCCAAAAAAATTCACACAATTTATTAGATTAATGTGGATGATTATTGTTCAGCCAAACTTTATCTTAATTGATACACAAAAACTCAATTAGTTTACAAAGTCCGACGTTTTTAATGTCCCTCAGTGTAGGCTGTGTTACAGTGTTTGCCAATAATGTTCACCGAATTATCAGTAAACAAAATATGTGTCCATAATACACGGATGCCCCTGGAAAAGTGCAATTACACTTTATTTTACAAATGTATAACTTGACTATGTTTCCTCCGAATGGAAGATTATATATAACAATGTCTATATTTAACTATCTTATTTATATTTTTGACTTATTTTCATCTGTTATTTTAGTAAACTCAGTAAAAGGGCCCACTCTTTCAATTATAACAAACGTGGCCGGAAAATTCCGACAATATGCGCTTGTTCAGATGATGGTGACGTTATCTACCAAGCTTGATTAGAATCAGATGAAATCTGTAGGTGAAGTTGAGGTCACAAGGTATATACGTATATTAAATATTTTTAAGTCAGAAAAATGGGGCATAACTCCTTATATAATAATCTGGCTTAAAAATCCTGACAATTTGCGCTTGTTCAGATGATGGTGATGATGTACAGCAAGTTTGAATTGAATCAAATGAAAGCTGTAGGACGAGTTGAGGCCAAAAGGTATATATGTATATGAAATATTTTTAAGTCAAGAAAATGGGCATGACTCCTTAAATAAAAATATTGCCGGAAAATCTGACAATATGCGTTTGTTCAGTTGATGGTGATGATGCATAGCAAGTTTGATTACAATCACATGAAAACTGTAGGAGGAGTTGCGGCCGCAAGTTACATAATTATGAATATGAAACAGTTTATGTTAGAAAAAAGGGGCTTTACTCCTTAAATAATAATCTGGCCAGAAAACCCTGAGGATATGCGCTTGTTCAGATTTTGGTGATGATGATGTATAGCAAGTTTAATTAGAATCAGATGAAAACTGTAGGAGTTGATGCCATAGGGTACATATTGTCTATATTCGGACGATGGACAGACGAATTGACGGTAAGACAGACAGTTCAAACACTATATACCCTCCGGGTCTTCGACCCGTGATGGCATAAAAAATAACTACAAACCATTCAGTCCATATATATATGCGAGCTTTAAACAACATCGCTGCAGCAACGAAACAGAAACAATTGTAGACGCATCACTTTCTGCAAAAAGAACTTGGGGATTTAGAATATAAATAACACAGAGAAGGCTTGATGTTGTTAACTATATGCTCACTGACATTATACAATTTTTGAAGACATGAATAACAAGAAATGTATCCATATTACATGGATACCCCCGATAAAGTGCATTTACACTCCTTAAATAATACTCCGGCCCAAAAAACTGACATTATGAGCTTGTTCAGATGATGGTGATGATGTATAGCAAGTTTGATTAAAATCAGATAAAAACTGTAGGAGTTGCAGCCACAAGGTGCATAATTATGTACATGAAATATTTTTAAGACAGAAAAAGGGGGGGGGGGGTGGAGGGGGCATAACTCGTTTAATAATAAACAGGCCACGATATGCGCTTGTTTAGATGATGGTGATGATGATGTTAAGCAAGTTTGATCATAATCAGATGAAAACTGTATCAGGAGTTGAGGCTACAAGGTACCTATGTGTATTCGGACGGACGGACGGACAGACAGACAAACAGTTCAAACACTATATGCCGTCCGGGTCTTCGACCTGCTGGGACATAAAAAAAAGCCCAAATGTCTCTTAGTCACTCATCTGATATCACATGTCATTTTCTTAAAAATTTTGAAGAACTTAGTTGTAGATTTGAAAAATTCCCATAGCGTTTCCATGTAAAAAAAATCGTCCAACTGCAGATCTGTCAACCTGATGACATGAAAAAGAGTAAAACTGCGAGCAAAGCAAGCAAATATAGCCGGGGTATGGGGGCCTATCTCCCATGACGAGGTCTAGTGCACGGATGTGAGTTCTTGCTTATTCTGAGATGTATTTTTATGAGATTACCAACAGCAATTTAACACTTCTTTTAACAGTTATTAAGTATTTTATAGGTGGAATTTTTTGCTCTAATCAGAAATTCCTGATCAAACTGCTGTGTAACAAAAAACAAGTCAACTTGTCGCAATTTTAGACTTAGTTCATACTTCGTCGTTTTTAAATGTTTTTTTCCCCATCAAATTCTCCACCATGCGATATCAAGAATTCAAACACACACACCTTACACCGTGCATATCCTTCTCCTTTTACAGATATGGCAATATCTGAGTATTTCTGTGAAAATTCTTTTCAAAAGATTTTCATTGCCGTAACCTTTTTCATGTTTGATGGAGCTGTGTCTAAATGCTGTGACTGTATTTTCCCGCCACTTTGGTTGAGCTCTATCGATCCCAATTTAATCGCTCGATATTGCATAAGTTTGAGTTTAACTGGCCTAGTAAATAATTTCTCATTTGTCATAATTAACAAGAGAATTTCTCAAAATCAAATGTCTCGCCTAAATTATAACCTTATCACAAAGTGAGGCGTTGATAAAGTCTAGCTTATCAACTGATGCCAGGCCAAGCTAGATAAATAACATCAACAGAAATGCAATACTATAATCATGATATTTGTCTGTTAGATTTTCAATGTCATTTCTACACAAAATCAGAGTTAATATTGTGTATGTCAAGGTTTATAATTTAACTCTACAGAACCACGTTTGCATAATGCTGCATATCTAAGAAGCTCTACCAGCGATTTAATTAGACATCTGCAGGCTAATATCAATTAAGTGTACATGAAAATGTATGATCATTTCTAATTACCAATCATTTAATATTTCTTCTTAATTAACATATTACAAATTAAAAGGCAAACTGTAGATTTTTAAAAAACAAAAAGGCTAATGTACTAGTATAACTGACTAAATTTCTGTTTTAGAGATGCAGATTTTTCGAGATTCACAACATTATCCATCTTGGGCCCCTGCTGCCTCCTTGTGGAAACCAAATTCCCTTTAAAGAGCCTCTCAACTTTAATGACTAAACAAGATGGCCCAAGTATGCCTACAATGCTCAGCGGTTTTCACCTGTTACTTCTTTTTTTTAATTTTGAATTGATTAAGCCAATGAAGAAAAATGAGAATTAACAGTTTTCCATAACATCCCTATGTCAGAATCGAAGTCCTCTTTAATACTGGGCCCAATGAACCCCCTAACCTTTTTTTTTAACAAACTTAAGACCATCTGTTTTATCATACGTGTTGGGAACGTGTTATACATGGTTGTGAATAATCAATATGCAATTTTCTCAAATATTTTCGAAGTAGTCATGCGTCTGAGCACAAAAACAATACATTACTTGTGTGCAATTATATCCGATCAATTCATTACTTGTGTGCAATTATATCCGATCAATTCATTACTTGTGTGCAATTATATCCGAACAATACATTACTTGTGCGCAATTATATCTGAACAATACATTACTTGTGCGCAATTATATCTGAACAATACATTACTGGTGTGCAATTATGTCCGAACAATACATTACTTGTGCGCAATTATATCTGAACAATACATTACTTGTGCGCAATTATATCCAAACAATACATTACTTGTGTGCAATTATATCCGTTTCTTCATAAACATGTTTTACAACGACAAGAAATCAATTGTACCTTAGCACAGATAAAAAAACAACACAATTCCATTTAGCGATGCCTAGTCTTACTTAAACTGAGTCAGCACTCAGTCAGCACTTTATGTCTTTTCAAATGTAAAGTGATCATTTTCATTTTTCTCGAATTTTCATTTCAACCCTTCTTCACTTAAATCTTTAGAACAAAAAATGCGACATCTGATTTTGCCAGTAAATTACACATAATCATTTATATAGCCATAAAACTTCGATGAAAAAAAATGCTTTAACCATGAATATACAATTAACAGCAAAATATGTACTTTTGAAGTCAATGTAAAGTTTCCATTTTGGGTCAGTGTAGATTATTTACAGCAACAAGAGCCATGTTGGACATGGCCAATCCCCCCGCCGAAGCAAATTATTGTACTGTCTACTTCCTGTCAATGCTCTCTATCATTGTATGCAGTTTCAAAATATTCACTTCGAAACTTTTCAATGTATGCTTCAAACAAGGGAAAATAATAAAGGGGAATAATTCTGCGAAGACATAAGAAATATTTATGCTTCCTGCACACTGTACTTCCTCTCAATGTCATCTGTCATTGTGTGAAGATTCAACAAAATCCCTTGAATAGTTTATAAGTTATGTTCCGGACAAGTAAATTTAATAAAGGGAGATAATTAAGAAAATAAGAAAGGAGTTATGATTCTTGTACACTGTACTTTCTCTCAATGTCCTCTGTCATTGTGTGAAGATTCAACAAAATCGCTTGAATAGTTTTGTAGTTATGCTCCGGACATAAGTGTTACGGATGGATGGACAGATGAAGACCATTACCATATCCCTCTTCGCCTTCAGCGGAATGATAAATATGAACACATTTGGCTTACTAGTTTTTGAGAAATAGTTTTTTCAATTTTACAACAAGTCCTTTTTGGGCTCATGCTGCCCCTTATGGATATTAAATCCAGGCTTAACTGTTATGACTAAACAATGCTCATGGCATCAATACGATTAAAATAATACATAAAACAGACAAGACAAGGAAAATATGATCCTGAATTCCTTTTTACATCTCAAATAATCACCATTTATCTGTTTTATTTTATGTGTTTAATGAAATAACAAAACGTTCTTTGATAATATAAAGCACAATAATCCTTAATTTCTTACATTTTGATTCGTCATTATTGAATATAAATTCGACATTGTATTTAATATATGAAAAAATGGACATTTCATGAGACAACAAAATGTTCTCCGTTTGAAAATATATAGAAATTATTAGGGGAAATAAAAAAAAAGAGTAATTAAATGATTACATGGTGCATAACTTCTGTTGATTATATCCTGGTAAAAGATAGGTATTTATCAAATAACAATTGTGTTTGCACTATCCTTCCCATCAAGCTCATCACTTGCTCCTGCATCATACAGGCTCCCTAGCAGTACATTATGGACAAATAACTTTATACCAAATATGAACAAATTTGGCTGGTCAGTTCTTAGAAGAAGATTTTTGAAAATTCACATTTTCATTCTTCTCATGGTGGTGAACTGACAGATAATAAAATGAACAAAGTACAAACCAATATACCTCTGCTTATTCCGTATATGATTCTGTTTTGTAAATAGTGGTTGGACTTTTATGTAACAAATTCGCCTAATCAGTTCTTCAGACAAATATTTTTGAAATTTCACAAATTCAATCCTTTTTCGATCCCTCCTCCAGGCTCCTAATGGAATTTCAATCCTCTCTTTTAACAAAAATTAATTTGCTAATTCAACACAATGCATTAAATCTCAAATTCAGAATTATATTCGCACGAATGGTGGAGAAAATGAAAATTTTCCGTTCTCCCTATAGTACTCATAGATGTAAATCTCAAAGTCCCCATACAAAGCCCCTATCCATTTAAGCCTCTTGATTTGTACAAATATCAAACGCCTACCCGAAGGGATAATCTATATAAAATTTAAACCAATTTGAATGACAGGGGGTTTTTTTTAAACAATTAAATTTTAATCCTTTTGTGACCCCACCTGGCCCCTTATTGAAATTCAATCCTGCTTATTGAACCAAATATTATGTTTTGACTAGATGATGCTTCAGAACTCAAATTGAATAATATTTTTGCACAAATGGGTGAACAACTGAGAATTTTCCCATAGAAATCCTATGTAAAACTAGGTTCGCGTTACTGATCGCCAAAATCGCCATTGATTATTTGTAATTTCAGACGACGATTGAAAAATGCATTTTCATGCATTTGGCGATTAAAAATTTCGGCGATTAAATAAAAAAAATATTAAAAAATAATCTTTTTTTCTGCTGTGAATAATGACAAGGACTACGTATTCCTGTAAAATAATCCCAATATACCTCCAGGCACCGATAGCCTGCCATCATCTGGTCATAAAACCCTACGACACAGGTCAAACTGTAACTAATCAGTAGAAACAATTGACGCTCGTGGTGTTATCACACCACATGCGACTTTAGAAGACCTCTCATGCATATTCAGTAATCTATTTTTATTCCTCTAATGCGATTGGTCGATAGCTTTGAATATAAATTAATCTATTTTAATAACTGCTACGGTTGGTCGGATATATACGACCAAGGTACGCGCATCTTACCACGCACCTGAGCAAGTAATTAAAAATAGATGATGACGTGTTCGCAGTGTTCCTCAAAAGTTAAAAGGGGAATAACTTGAATTGCGTAAACATATTATCCCCTTTGTCAAAATGGTGGCAATTTCTAAAATCTGATTATGTTTTTGCAGATAATTCGCAATAAACTGCATTATGTATAATGTCAGCGTTTGGTTCTGGTAATTAAAATTTTCGTAGATTTAAAATAATTGGAGCTGTATGTATGTAATTTTCTGCTGTGAAAAACGAGAACATTGATATTCAAATCGAGTTAAAGGTAAAGAAAAATGTGGGTGGGGTATTATAGTAATAAACTTATTGCTTTTTGATAGAATAGTTTCAGTGTATAATTTTCTTTGGCAGTCATATCATGAATATATGAGCATGTATAATGGATATGTATTGCCAATACAACTTAATACACAACACAAAACATATATAATATGCTGGGAACATGGTAATACACCTTTTCTTTGACACCAGAATGCACCATTTCAATTCATTAAAAATAAAATCGCAAAACAGTGGGAGGGGGTAGCATCCTCTACCACACCCATCCTCGCCATGACAACAAAAAATTGGCTACCAAGAATTTTTCCTTAGCGCCAACCTAGTAAAACTTAAAGTCCCTTAACATGGCCCCTATAAATACTAGCCCTTGATTTGTACAAACTTCAAACTCCTAGTCACAGATATAATTATATATATTATAAACAAGTTTTAAACTATTTTTAATGATGGTGGTGATCTTGAATATTATAACAAAATAAATATATCTTCAGTATAGTCTCCTATTCATGAGAAACATCCATGCTGAGTTTGAGGTTATTTAACTGGCCTAGTGGTTTTAGAGAAAATGCTAACAGATGACACTCTGACGACGGACAACTCACCATCGCTATACCCTTCTGGCATATTGCCAGTAGAGCTAAAAATTGATAATAAAAACATTTGATTTCCATTACAAATTATCATGTACTGGTTTAGTTTTTATGTATTTTCAATTAAGGCATTTGTATTAAGATAATGAAAAGCTTTGCTCACAGACACATTGTCATTAAAGCAAGCCAAGCTGCTCTCTTTTACTTTCCATATGTATCGGTTGTTTCGTCCTTGCCGTCTAACTTTAATATTCATCAATCCTTCAGAGGTCACAAGTAGCCCATGAATGACTGTCTGGTCTACAGAGAGAGAAGAAAGACAGGAAAACAATAACTGGTGAACACCATATGACACCTTTCGTCGAAAGTTTACAGTTGGGTAACTTCGATTTTCCATAATTTTAGGACTTTCATATAAAGCTTTAACAATACTGTGATTAGCATGCTGCCTGTCAATAGCTTGCCTTTCTACGATATCCTCTCTAGTTACGCCATCACCAGGTCTCGGTGAATTCGACCTAGACCTTGATCTTGATTTGTCACCTGTTGTCTTTTCCCTTATTATTCTATGCCTTGCTCTTCCCCTAACACTGTCTGGTAGTTCACGTAATTGATCATCACCAGGTCTCGGTGAATTCGACCTAGACCTTGATCTTGATTTGTCACCTGTTGTCTTTTTCCTTATTATTCTATGCCTTGCTCTTCCCCTAACACTGTCTGGTAGTTCACGTAATTGATCATTACCAGGTTTCGGTGAATTCGACCTAGACGTTGATATTGATTTGTCACCTGTTGTCTCTTTCCTTATTATTCTATGCCTTGCTCTTCCCCTAACACTGTCTGGTAGTTCACGTAATTGATCCACTCCATATACCACAGGCAATGAGGAACACCAAATGACAAAGAAGCCCTTGATGTTTCAGCAGGTCCTCTCTCAACTGATAAGCTTATATCCATGACGGATGGAAGACATTTGTAGAGAATATCCTCTATCACTGCTGCTGAACATCCTTCTATGAAACCAGATGTTATTGATTTAACATACATTTTTGACAAATGTTGTTCTTGAAGACTGGCAGGCTGAAACAAACAATAATACAATATATTAACAAGCGTCGCTCATCTGATTTCACATGTCACTAAACCTCAGTAAAGTTTTAGATGAGAATCAGAGTCGCTATTTGTTAATTTGTTTGAATATTTAGAGACATTCTATGCCATCTAGGGCTAACAGACGAACAGTGAACCTTACCACTCTTTCCTGGGATCCTGGAATGTTAACCAGTACTCGAGTACATCCAACTCAGCAATACACTGATAACGATCCCGCTTGTATCAGAGTTGAGAGATGAATGTCAGTGAGACGTAATGTCATATACCCGGTATCAATCATCAGAGAGACTGTGGCCCGGTGTGGATTCAAAGTAAACATTACCAACTGAACTAACTGTCCTGGCACAGGCGACAATGATATTAGTCTGGGCTCGGCACAGGTGACAATGATATAAGGCTGGGCCCGGCATAGGTGAAAATGATATTAAGCTATCTCAAATGTGTAAAAACCATTTACATACTTATTTTAACCATTTAATAAGCAATTCTTGTAAGAAAATCGTAGCTAATTCAATTAAAACCCATATATACATTACAGTGTTTCTAACAGAAATGCATGTTACAAGAAATGAGATGAGTATCCCGTCCAGTGTTGAAAAAGTTTGAGTTTGACCTTCATTAATGGTGCATTTTCAATTATATGTTTCCATTCTATATAAAATTATATTAAAGGAGTGATTTTTTTAATGGACTGTTCGTCCTATTTCAAAAATGTATTCTGTAGTGAAGAAAATTATATTTTTCATTATTTCTAAATAATTTTTAAATATCAATTTTATAAAGATAAAAAATAATAGTTAATTCTAAAGGCGATCGCAAAGGGGCCCTTGAGACAAAGTCTCAGGTGACCTAACAAATGGATAAAAAAAAACAGAAAAATTTACGAAATAAGTACAAATGGACAGGCATTGTCCACCTCCACATTTTTGATGACGACTCAATAAATAATGACAATGCTACTTACAATATCCTGCAGGTTGGTGTGGATGGTCGTATATGCTTGCAGAAAGGTATTAGCGTCCACACTATTCAGATCTGTTGTAATATCATGAAGATTTTCACCCCTGTCACCGTACAGAATTGAATCAATCAAACAGAATATCTCATTTGTTTTGGCTTTACATGCATACTTTTTTTTAAGATGAAGCATTTTTGTATGTCGAGCTTCAAATAATATCAATGTCAGATTTTTTAACAGATGAGATTCTGCTTGGATGTTCTGAAACTTGAAAATGAAAACTCCACAGCAAGAAGCAATACCAGATCACTAGATTTGTACACCTGAAAGGGAGAATTTCTCAATTTTAGGCTTATTGTTACCATGGTAACAGAACAAATACTGACAACAAAAATGTTTGGTAACAAAAGGCACTACTAGACCACTAGGTCGTGGTACAAATTTTCAAAGATATCTTGAACACGTTTGGAGTTCCCGAAACGGAGAATTTGGTAATTTTGGCTAATGTTTCCACAATAATATAAGACCATTCCTCAGACATTTAAGGTTGGTCTGTTGTTAAAATATTATATATACACCCGGTAATATATATACTCCCAACATTAATTTTCTGATTTGATCAGTTCATATAACTCTTGGAAATTTTGTCCACTAATCTTATGTTAAATATTTACTTTAAGACTAGTATTGACTTTATCTTATAATAATTTATTTTAAACCTTTACGATTTTATGTTAAACATTTACTATAATACTAGTATTGACTTTTTCTTATAATAATTTGTTTTAAACCTATACGATTTTATGTTAACTTACTGAACAGAAACAACAACAAAACAAGAAATGTCACTGGTAAGTGTCGCATGGCCCCCAAATGGTCTGTGAAAATAACGATATATTTTATAATAGGTAGCAATGTATCCATGAATATCAAGAGTCATGGACATAGGTTTCAGACTAGACACGCAATTTCATGGTGTTTTTTTTTTTGCATTAAAGTGTGACCTTGACCTTTGTGTAACATTGACCATAACCTCTAATGTAAAGGTCTGGGTATTTCTACAGGTTAATGCAGGTGACACATCATCATGACATGTTGATCACTTGTAATAAGCTATTTTAAAATCCCTCCATGTAAAACGAAGTTACAGACCAGAAATGAAATATCAAACTAACCGAAAGTGTGACCTTGACCTCTAAGGTAAGGTTCTGGGTCGTAACGCGACACTTTGTCATGTCATGTTGATCAATTGATAAATTGAGCCACGTGTTTTTGAATTTCAGAAATCTATCCATTTATGATAAAGTTACAGACTGGACTTCAAAGTGTTGTTGAATAAACTCAAAGTGTAACGTTGACCTTTGAGATACAGGTGTGGGTCTTATGCCTGACACGTCGTTATGTCATGCTGATGAATTGAGCCATGTGTTTTTGAAATGTATCCATAGGTGACAAAGTTACAGACCGGACACGAAATCTCAAACAGACTGAAAGTGTTGTCAAACAAAGATAAATTGTGACCTTGACCTTTGAAGTGCGAGTCTGGGTGTTATGTGCGACACGTCGTCATGTTAAGTTGATCATTTGTAGCAGGTGTTTATAAAATTCATCTATGTATGACAAAGTTACAGGCCGACACGAAATCTCACACAGACTCAGTGTTGTCGAACAAACTCAAAGTGTGACCTCAACCTTTGAGATACAGGTGTGGGTCTTACTCGCGACATGTCGTCATATTTTGTTGGGGAGGGGTTAGGGGGGGGGGGGAGAGGCATAAAATGTATAAAGGGAGATAATAAACTCACAAGATGTTTGACAATTCACCATTTTATCCCTTTTTGGGTATCTGCTGGACGTTTATGAATATAAAATATCCTTTAAAAGTCTGGGGCTCAGCTGCTATGACTAAACAATATTCCAGACCTCAATATGTTTAAATTAATGTTTTTCCATAGTATTCCTATGTAAAAATCAAAGTCACCTAACCGATGATAGACAACGAACAAAGGTAGATCACAATAGTTCATCCTGAGCTTTGCTTAGATGAGCTAAACAAATACTGATAAACTCCTGGGACAGGGCCAAATTGAACCCAAGGATCATCATTTGAACAATCTTGAGAGAGTTTTTTGTAAGAATACTTCACACAATATTTGGTGAAAATCTGTCAAGTGGTTTCAGAGAAGAAGTTAACGACGGAGGACGACGGACGAATGTAGATCACAATAACTCATCTCAAGCTTTGTTCAAATGTGCTAATAAAGATCAAATATAAACTGCAAGTGCTAATCAAAAACACACATTTTTTGACAATTCAAGGGTCATAACTTAGACATTAATTACACAATTTCGCCAGTTCAAGAATCGGTTCAAGATATAATAGTTAAATAACGACTGTATAAGTTTAATGAGGATTGAATAAAAAAAAATGCAAGTGCTAGAGTGCACACAGCATCAAATAATGCGATTTTTATGAAAAGCCAAAACTCTGGCAATATCTATCTGGTATGGCCAGTTCAAGGTGAAACACAACCATTGGAAACAGGAAGTGCTTCTGTGGGATAGTCGCATAATGGTGGTGATGAATTATCCTTATTTCTTCTTGTTTAAAAGACATTGTCCCTATTCTAATGCTCATTTAGTGATTTGAATGACATTAGTGATATATTTGGAACATTTTGAAAGCATTGCCATGTTTGAATTGTGAATTTGGAAAAATAACTTGATGCTTGGAAACTGGGGTATCATAATACATTACATCTGAAGTCTGCTTTCACTGTGTCAACAGTGTACACACTGAACAGAAAAAATCTCTTAGACAACACAAAAAAGTCATGGCCCCTACTTTTCTAATGATATTTTGGCACTGCAGATGTCAACTAACAATAAAATGTAAGTTTCCCTTCTTAGATTTGGGTCTTCTATGAATGACAAGCCTTTAAAATGTTTCATTCACTATAGAAATAAGTAGGAAAATCAAAGGTGGGCTTACACCTTAAAGAGAGACTTCAGTGAGATGGGGTGATTTTCCAAAATGTCAATTGTAGGTAAAATAACATCTTCTTTACACTCGCATGGTCTTAAATGATTTACTGGATACATTTCCTTTAAATTCACAAACATTTTAAATGTTTATGCGTCAAATAAAGTATATACATGCATTTTTAAATTGAAATTTCGTGAAAAATCACTAAAAATAGAAGAATGTTTTTTTGAATACTTGGAAAGTGAAATTTCAGCATTTAATTAATTTTGAACTGTTAATGTATTTTGGTAAGATGATGTCTTCAATGTGTCATGAGACTAATTTGGTGTACAGTTTTGGTTGGAATTAGGTTAAAAAACAAACAAGACCTGTCGATAATAAAACGCACGACTATTCAAATATTTGTTACAAAAGTACGAATTTGATTGAGACTGATGACAGATCGAAGAGCTATGTAACTTACTAAACTGGGTAGGTCTTATAACTGCAATACCTTGTATGAAGTTTCAATCCAATACATGCAGTGGATGTTGAATTATAGAATTTCTAAGTCAGCCATAGGCCATAATTTGGAAAAAAATCTGGCAAAAGTTATCTCACTTGATTAATTTTGTTGGTTTCATGACTTCAAAGCCATATGTTAAATACGTTGAGTGGTTGTTGTGATATGGACTTGGTGGTACTTGCACGCAAAACTTTAACCAAAATTTCTAAGTAAAAAAGGAGCCATAATTTTCATTATATTCATGCAAGAGTTATCTCAGTTAGTTATTTTAGTAGGTTTGATGACTTGAAAGTCTTGTGTGAAGTTTTGATAAAATACATTGAGTGGTTGGTGAGATATGGACTTGATGGTACTTACATGCAAAACTTTAACCAGAATTTCTGAGTCAATCAAGGGCAATACATTTCATTATATTCATGCAAGAGTTATCTTACTTTGTTATTTTAGTAGGTCTGATGACTGAAAAGTCTTGTGTGAAGTTAATACATTGAGTGGTTGGTGAGATATGGACTAGATGGTACTTGCACACGGATCTTTTACAATAATTTCTAAGTCAAACAAGCGCAAAAACTTTCATTATATTCATGCAAAAGTTAACTAAGTTCATTAATCTTTAACTTAGTTATAGAAGTATGTTTGATAACTGGGAAGTCTTGTGTAAAGTTCCAAGTCAATACATGCAATGGCTATGGCAATGGGATATGGAGTTGCACGCAAAACTTTAATCAAGGTCTGACGCTAATGCCCGGATGAGTAGAAAAGCTCTCTTTAATTTTCGAACAGTCAAGATAAAAATCAAAGGCCTCTAAACGGCCTGGGGAAGGCTTGCTACTTGAGCCAATTCATTAATATTAGCATTTGGGAAATTGAAAAGCTGTTAGATGTTATTGATCTCGGGGAGATTATTTTGCATGTCTTGCTTGTGAATAAGAAAACCTTTTGCAGAATTTCAAAAAAAAAACTTCATCATCGCTAACAGAACTATGAATCACTATCATCAGAAAAAAGCTTTCATGGAAAATATGCTCCAAAAACACCATTAATATTCATTCTTCTTTCATTTTGTGTCATGATCCATACTTTCTGGCTATAATTTACACCTAGCTTTTGTTTTGAGCTTATTTTGGACTGAAAGCGACCTCTCACTGAGGACACTTGTAATTGCAAATGCATGAGCAACTTTACACAGTATTATTACGATAAGCATGAAAAAAAATCATTTTTTAACAAAGAGATTTGACCCTCAACATTTTGAATGTTCCTATGACCATAGTCTTATTTGATGATATATAGCAAGTTTGATTGGAATCAAATGAAACATGTAGATAGAGTTGAGGTAACATGGTATACGTATATGAAATATTGTCATTTCAGAAAAAAGGGCATAAATCCTTAAATAATATTCTGAGAGGAAATTCTTGAAGATACGTGTTTGTTAAGATGATGGTGATGATGTACTTGGTGACCAGCTGTGTTGTTATTCTCGTGTTTACTCAAGTTTGGTTTATGTGTGATAATAAAATATAAGATCACATATGTTTTGATAACTAATTTTTTTTTACTTCTCAAGTATATATATCACACTTTTTATACTTACTTCATTTAGGATAGCCCTGTAGACACTTTGGAACAATTAGAAATCTCATTTATGGATGCAGGTATCTGTCTCACGTTAGTTGGTTGGAATTGTAACCTGTCAGGTTTTGGATTGTGTAGATGTGGCGCATTTGACCAAACAACACTGCTAAATTAGCTTAGTCAGGTTTAAGTACCAGTGGCTCCCCATTTGGATATACATTCTCAAATGACAGACTTGTTATTCAATCATGTGACTGGCCAAAACTCCCAATACCTATGACAGGAATTTTGCCTTGGTTCCTGAAAAAAAGAAATATTAGTTTTATAAAAGTAACAAGAAGCCCATAGGCCTTAACAGTCAACTGATTGTCCTTAATGACATAAAGCTATATGAATCTGTTTTCCAAGTTTTGTCCTTCAAATGGATCACTTTTGGCCGCAATTTAGTGATATTCTAGTGTTTATTTTATGAAAATCGCATAAACAATGATCAAATGCGAGTAAAAACCGCACCGACATTTGGATTTTCCGCCCATTTTTTATCATAACATTATTTACAAACTTCTTATTCTAAATCTGGTTATAAAACCTCATATCTGCTGAATCGGGAGAGCTGCATGTGGCTGTTCTACAGACTATTCTATGATCCAATAAAATATGCTTTCAATGTTGCCTTCACGCATCAGGTATATTTAATTTTAGTTCAGACTGAGAACCAGTCTGCATACTCTTTGGTATATTTTTCAAAACCAGTGAGCACCAATTCGCATATAAAATGACCAAGCGTCACCCCCAAAATTGTAGATTTTCTTATTTTGAAACTGAAACTAAATTCTGCCGTTTTCAAGAATCAAAATAAGAACTCGCTCACTCACAAAATGAGAAATGATTTTAGAAAATGCAAGTTGAAATTCCAAGCACATGAAAAAAAAATATGCTGAGACGGAAAAATAAACAATATTCAAAAACTCAAAAAGAATGACCCAAAGTCGTTTCTGAAGTCATTATTTATTGTTCCTTTATTTCATCATCAAATTATTTGTAAATTTGATATACGAGTTCATCAACAATAAGTTTAACATGAGCCATTTCCGGTCTCCGAGAAAACTTTTCATTACAAAGTGCTCCCAATTCTTGATGACATAAAGCTACAGTAGAACTTCAATGGCTCAAACCCGATGGGACTGCACAAAATAGTTCGGGTTAAGGGTTGTTCGAGCCAAGTATTGTTCAACATCGAAATAGATAAATGGTTCCAGCTATATGTGGTGTTCCAGTCTGCCGCGTTCTAGCCAACGAAGTTCTACTATACATGAATCTATTTTCCAACTTTTGTCCTTCGGGAAGCAGCAAAAATCCAAACATGGATTTTGAATGTCATATCTGCATCAACAAATCACATCATTAATTATGGTTACAATTTGTTTTCCAGTGCTTCCTATAATAAGAAGGTTTTTAAAGTTTACCTTAAATGTGACTGTTCTGTCTCAGGCCCAAGGTTACAGGGAGTGCGTGGTCACTCAACAAGAGGCAACGGTCACCTGATTATCAATACAACATTCACATAAGTCTATTCAGTCATAAGAAATAACGCGTTTGTCAATTTCTCTTATATAGAATTAGCAAAGGAGGCCCCGTCCCAAGGGCCAAACCCTGAGACCCAGGGACATGCAATTCACAATTTTTATAAAGGACCAATATACGTCCATAATCATGCTCACCGTTTGTTTCCCAGTGCTTCCTATATTGAGAAGAAGATTTTCAAAGTTTACTTTGAATTTGACTGTTTTGGCCCCGCCCCCAAGACCCCAGGGGTGTGGGGACCAAGCCATTCACAATATTGATTCGCCCTTAGGTACCAAAGCTGCATACAGCATTTCATTACGATTGAGCTTACTGTTTTTGAGAAGAAGTCGAAAATATCAATTGTTTACGGACGCACGACAGACAAAAAGGCGATTGCAAATGTCTCAGGCGACCTAATAAAACATAAACATTTTCTCTTATATAGATTTAGTAAAATAGGGCCAAAACGTAATACCCAGGGACATGAAATTCACAACTTTGATAAAGGATCAATAAATGTCAATAATCATGTTTACCAAATGTTTGTTCTTACAATAAGATGAAGATGTTTGAAGTTCATCTTGAATTTGACTGTTTGGCCCCCTCCCTAAGGCCCCCATGGGGTTGGGAACCATGAAATTCACATAGATATTAACCGTCGTGTCAGCAGCAGCAAATCACACCAAAATACATGTTTTCGTCATTTTTTCTTATATAAACTCCACCCCCAAGGCCAAACCGTGAGACCCAGTGACATGAAATTCACATTTTTTATAAAGGATACACATATGTGTCCATAATCATTCTCACCATTTGTTTCCCAGTGCTTCCTATAGTAAGAAGAAGATTTTTAAAGTTAACCTTGAATTTGACGTTTTGGCCCTGCCCTCAAAGGCCCCAGGGGGTGTGGGGACTATGCAATTCACAATTTTGATTCACCCTTAGGTACCAAAGCTGAATACAACATTGCATTCTGATTGAGCTTACAGTTTTAGAGAAGAAGTCAAAAATGTCAATTGTTTATGGACGCATGACAGATGATGCATGACGGACAACAACAGACAACAGGTGATTGCAAAAGGTCATCTGAGACTTTGCCACATCAAAGGGACAATAACCTTTCAGTCAGACTTTAAAATCAATAAAAAAATATGTTGAAAGTTTTTTTTACAGACTTTGACAAATTTAGTTAAATCTATAAAAACATTGAAATCTTATTTTGAATTATAGTTACACTTGCATGAAAGTACTGACTAAACTTTCTGTTTCGGATTATGGACAACTCATCCAAAGACAACTCGTCCCACATTTTGAGGCAACTTGTACCATATTTAAAGACAACTTGTCCCATCAAAAGACAAGTCGTCCCAAACAATCTAATTGATTAAATGAATATCAATTTTAAGTAAAACATGGATTGAACCACATGCCGAAAGTTTTAATTTCACTGTTGAGATGATATCAATTTAAAGTTATTAAGAAATCTCATCAAAGTTTAATTGGCTTTAATCTGCCTAATTAAGCTATTATTTAACTGAAATATCTTTAAAAAAAACGTAAGTGCGTGTACACCAAATGTGATAGAAGACGAATATCATTTTACCATTGTTTGTCCATTCTACAATCAAATTAGAGATGAATATATACCAACCAGACGACCAAGTATGGTAAAGTTCATAGACTTATTAAATACGAACCGAAAAACGTTGTTAACAAAATAAGCATAATTTTGGACAAAATATTTCAAATGCAAAAACAATCGGATAAATTATGTATAACATTTCACATTTTTTATCTTATTTGTTAAGTGTTAATCTTTCATGTTTGTAATTTTTGTGTTTGTTCAATAAAAATAATGTGATACAATATGCTCTAAGAAAGGAAATTGTTTGAATATTTTTAAATGAAAGTGTGTGTAGTTTGTGTGTGTCTTCTTTTTCTGCTTGTGTATTGTAAATCGACTTCTAAAATAATATCAATTAAAAATATTGATATCAAATTTTGTGTACCCAGGAATGTGTCCGTCTCTCTTACCTTGCTACGTTTATGCAATTTATTTCACAATATTTCTCTGTTCTTTATTCACGCCACGCACCTTGTGAATTAATTAATTGCACCGGCTATATACAAACAGAGTACTTAAGTCACCGATTGTATTTTAAATGTCTCAAACTAATCCAATCAACGGTGTTATAAAAGTTAATCCTATTTGACAGGTGTAAGAATTAATTGGGACAACTTGTCTTTTGATGGGACGATTTGTCTTATTAAACATGGGACGAGTTGGTCTCAAAATGTGG
The DNA here is from genome assembly GCA_029582155.1 of Panopea generosa. Taxonomy (NCBI): domain Eukaryota; kingdom Metazoa; phylum Mollusca; class Bivalvia; order Adapedonta; family Hiatellidae; genus Panopea; species Panopea generosa. Next base: position 28,070,990 of record CM055907.1, read on the forward strand.
GACGAGTTGTCTTTGGGATGAGTTGTCCTGTACCGTTTGTTTCAGGCAGTAAAATCTTACTTCCAGATTCAAACGTTTCTTCTGCACAATTTGTCAAGACGTTTGTCTTTTAGAAAAGCAAGCGTAGCATATGATCAAGACTATCACCAAACTCGTCCAACACTTCTGCCGTATTATTCAAAGCATATTCAATCGCCTGTTGTGATGACATTTGATTATTTAGAAAAACAAAATATACAATACATATCGGAGCATAACTTTGCATGTGGACACGCTATCATTTCTGATTTTTGGAGTATTTATTAATCTCCTCTTGTCATGCTTATTTAAATTATAAACGTAAATAATGTTATAAAGCTGTCACGAATAAAACGTTAATAATATATCGTTGTCGTCTCTCTATATGTAGCGCGACATAATTCAGAGTAAAATGCACGTCTTAGTACGATTGTATATATAGTGTATAACATTGAAAACAAAGACATAATTTATTATTTGTACGTATTTACACAGGCTTATTCATCTCTCCTAGCGGAAGACGATAATGGAACTTTAGCAGACTACAGAAATAGCAGCTCCCGTCTGCATACCGAAGGACGCATCAATATTAAGAGAAAAATATTCTTTTTTTTTTTAATTATTTTAACAATTAAGTACACGAGTTCTTCCAACATATTTATATGTTGGACTAGCTTCATTACATTCTATAGGGTGAGACACTGAATGATATTTAAACACAAATTTTAACATTTCATTTTAAGGTGTTTGTCCTCGTTTTTTATCATATTTCCACCACTAATATGACGATGGTGTCAACTTAAGACAGTATTCCAAACCCTGTCAGACCCGAATACACTGTACCACAGTCGGTAGCGTTTAGAGAACTGAGTATCAATCATGCCAGGGGTTGTGAGTTCGAATCCCTACCCGGCCGCAGTCTCCATGAAGATTGATATACGACATTGCGTCTCATTGTCATCCATCTCTAACCGCTGATTCAAGTGGGAAAGTTATCAGTTACTTGCTGAGATGGGTGTGCTCAAGTACTAGTCAACCCTTCAGGATCCCAGGATAGTGTGACTAAGTTAACTGATATTTTGCTTGCTCTCAATGGCATAAAAGTGATGCTAACTATCCAAACAATCACACCGCAGACATGTTAGGATACTCAATCGAGTAACATGTTTCGGCCAATAGGCTGACCATATTTTCTTCTAAATGCCGCGTGAATCTAGTACGCTTCTTGTACCATTTTACCATTATAACATACGACAGGGTATAACCCCATGACCTTCCTCGTTGAAGGGAGACGCTCTACCGCCACTGCGGTACATATTACGAGTTTACATTTCATTCCCTGGTCAAGTGTCCCATACTAAATTTACAAATAAAAAGTTACTCGGGTAGTTTTTTCACATGTAATAATGATAAAAAAGGGGAATATCAGGTGGACAAATAACAACATTCTAGAATTATATCATATTATCAAATTTATTTTTCATCATATTCTTTGGTATGATAGGTGACAATCGTCAAATAACAATTCAGTTATATATAACAATTGAAAAGTTCCAATTCTTTCTTTCTAAACTTATATAAAGCAAACCAATTACAACTTGGTTTAAATATATTAATAATTACTATTATTATAGTTATATCAATAGAAGTACCTTTACATATGTTACCATAACATACAAATACAGTAAAACCCCTCTAATAAACCATTCTTGGAACCAGGCAAAAGTGGTCTTAATAGCGGGGTGGTCTTAATAGCGAATCATATATTGGCAAAAGTTGTAGGCCTATGTAACCGTTATAGTAGATTGATGTATATTATATGCTGCATGTGTGTGCATAAACTGTTATACCAATGATAATAATATTAAATGAATACATCATTTTTTCTGATTGTGGACTTGTTGCTGTTATTACTTTAATTATTATTATTATTATTTCATCATTATTTTATATGTATGCATATGCAAGGACGTGTATAGAAGGATAGGAAACTTGTAGGTATTGGCTAAATGTTGATAAAATAGCACACGAAGGATTAATTATTTCACAGGCAACTGATTTCTTTTACATAAACTGTAAGTTGTATCTAATCTTAGGTGTTTAAACAGGTTTCAACCACGCAAAATGATCTGAAATTAAAGATATTGAGGTTTGAAGTATAATGTCTGAGTAGGTCTGAGTATACAAAAGATAACAGTTGGCATACTGATGGAAAAGGTAAAGAAACATATAGATATGCAGAATGAACATAAAACCTTAATACAAATTTTATCCAATATTTCAGTATAAAACAGTGTTTTCTAAAGGCACAGTAATAATAACAAATTACATTTTTAATTTTGTTAGATGTTCAAAATTGCATTTGGCAATTTGTACAAAAATTGAAAGATAAAAGTAGTTGCATCTTTAGGATCCGAAGAACTTTGTTCCATGCTGAACTCTATAACGAATGGACTAATGAACCATGAAAATTGTGTTTGAGTACGAATTTTAGTTAAGCACAAAAACTATTTTTATAACCTCTGGAAATGTATTTTTTTTATATTTGCGAATAAATATTAATCAAATTACGCCGAATTCATTAGAATGAATTGTGGTTATACATCATCAAATATTTGTACGGTAAAAGGCTTCAAACAGTAAGACATTCATCTTCAGCATTTCATGTTTTGCATACCCATTCGGATCTTAATCTTTCAGGTCCCATATATCTACTTATTTATGAAACATTATCTATAATTCTTTGCAGTAATTAAACCTTGTTATTGCTATGGAACACCAAGTACTCAAGACTGATATCAGACACATATGAACATCAGTCGCAGCTGATATAAATACATATACCGGTACATAAGTAACTAGTTCGTTAAACAATGCTCAGGTATAGGGTACAATGTGTTTCAATCGCACAGGTAAGTTTTTTCTATATAATAAAACCCTGTATTGAATGTTTATATCTCTTCCTGTGTTGGGTTTTCATATCTCTTGAGTGTATGTCTACATATTCCTCTGGTATGAGTATATGCTATGATAACATACTAATGCAAAGGTACTTCTACTGATTCTCCTGGTACCTCTACAGAATCCATCAACAGAGATTAGTATATGTTATCAGAACATATGCAAAGGTGCCCCTACAGATTCCCCTGTCCTTTTACAGATTCGCCTCAACAGAGATAAGTATATGTTACTGTAACATATTGTTATGGTAACATTATGCAAAAGGTACTTCTACACATTTCACTAGTACCTCTACAGACCCCTCTCAACACAAATTAGTGTATGTTATAGTAACATATGCAAAGGTACATCTACAGATTCCCCTGGTACATGTATCTCTACAGATTCCCCCAACACAGATAAGTGTATGTTATGGTAACTTATGCAAAATACTTCTACAGATTCCCCTGGAACCTGTACAGATTCCCCTCCAAACAGATAAGTATATGTTATGGTAACAAATTCACAGACACTTCTACATATTACCTTGGTACATCTACAGATTCCCCTGGTACCTCTATAGGTTCCCCTCAACACAAATTAATGTATGTTATAGTAACACATGCAAAGGTAATTCTACATATTCCCCTGGTACCTCTTCAGATCCCCCTGATACCTCTATAGGTTTCCATCAACACAAATTAGAGTATGTTATAGTAACAAATGCAAAGGTTCTTCTATAGATTCTCGTGATACCTCTACAGATTCCCCTAGTACCTCTATAGATTCCCCTTAACACAAATCAGTGTATGTTATAATAACACATGCAAAGGCACGTCTACAGATTCCCCTGGTATCTCTACAGATTCCCCTGGTACCTCTATAGGTTCCCATTAACACATATCAGTGTATGTTATAGTAACACATGCAAAGGCACTTGTACAGATTCCCCTGGTATTTCTACAGATTCCCCTGGTACCTCTATAGGTTCCCCTCAACACAAATCAGTGTATGTTATAGTAACACATGCAAAGGCACTTCTACAGATTCCCCTGATATCTCTACAGATTCCCCTGTACCTTTATAGGTTCCCCTCAACACATATAAGTGTATGTAATAGTAACAAATACAAAGGTACTTCTATAGATTCTCGTGATACCTCTACAGATTCCCCTGGTACCTCTATAGATTTCCCTTAACACAAATCAGTGTATGTTATAACAACACATGCAAAGGCACTTCTACAAGGGTACTCCTACAGACTCTCCTGGAACATCTACCGATTTTCCGGTACCTCTACAGATTCCCCTCAACACATATTAGTGTATGTTATGGTAACATATACAAGGGTACTCCTACAGACTCTCCTGGAACATCTACCGATTCCCTGGTACATCTACAGACTCCCCTCAACACATATTAGTGTATGTTATGGTAACATATGCAAGGGTACTCCTACAGACACACCTGGAACATCTACCGATTTCCCGGTACATCTACAGATTCCTCTCAACACATATTAGTGTATGTTATGGTAACATATAAAAGGGTACTCCTACAGACGTTACTGGAACATTTACCGATTCCCCGGTACCTCTACAGGTTCCCCTCAACACAAATTAATGTATGTTATAGTAACACATGCAAAGGTAATTCTACATATACCCCTGGCACCTCTTCAGATCCCCTTAGTACCTCTATAGGTTTCCATCAACACAAATTAAAGTATGTTATAGTAACAAATGCAAAGGTACTTCTATAGATTCTCGTGATACCTCTACAGATTCCCCTGGTACCTCTATAGATTCCCCTTAACACAAATCAGTGTATGTTATAATAATACATGCAAAGGCACTTCTACAGATTCCCCTGGTATCTCTACAGATTCCCCTGGTACCTCTATAGGTTCCCATTAACACATATCAGTGTATGTTATAGTAACACATGCAAAGGCACTTCTACCGATTTCCCGGTACATCTACAGATTCCCCTCAACACATATTAGTGTATGTTATGGTAACATATAAAAGGGTACTCCTACAGACTCTCCTGGAACATCTACCGATTCTCTAGTACCTCTACAGATTCCCCTCAACACATATTAGTGTATGTTATGGTAACATATACAAGGGTACTCCTACATACTCTCCTGGAACATCTACCGATTCCCTGGTACCTCTACAGATTCCCCTCAACACATATTAGTATATGTTATAGTAACAAATGCAAAGGTACTCCTACAGACTCTCCTGGAACATCTACCGATTTCCCTGGTACCTCTACAGAGTCCCCTCAACACATATTAGTGTATGTTATGGTAACATATACAAGGGTACTCCTACAGACTCTTCTGGAAGATCTATTGATTCCCTGGTACCTCTACAGATTCCCCTCAACACATATTAGTGTATGTTATGGTAACATATGCAAGGGTACTCCTACAGACTCTCCTGGAACATCTACCGATTTCATTGGTACCGCTACAGATTCCTCTCAACACATATTAGTGTATATTATGGTAACATATGCACGGGTACTCCTACAGACTCTCCTGGAACATCTAACGGTTTCATTGGTACCTCTACAGATTCCCCTCAACACATATTAGTGTATGTTATGGTAACATATGCAAGGGTACTCCTACAGACGCTCCTGGAACATCTACCGATTTCCCAGTGCCTCTACAGATTCCCCTCAACACATATTAGTGTATGTTATGGTAACATATGTAAGGGTACTCCTACAGTCTCTCCTGGAACATCTACCGATTTCCCAGTACCTCTACAGATTCCCCTCAACACATATTAGTGTATGTTATGGTAACATATGCAAGGGTACTTCTACAGACTCTCCTGGAACATATACCGATTTCCCGGTACATCTACAGATTCCCCTCAAAACATATTAGTGTATGTTATGGTAATATATGCAAGGGTACTCCTACAGACGCTCCTGGAACATCTACCGATTCCCCGGTACCTTTATAGGTTCCCCTCAACACATTTTAGTGTATGTTATGGTAACATATGCAAGGGTACTCCTACAGACGCTCCTGGAACATCTACCGATTCTCCTGGTACCTCTACAGATTCCCCTCAACACATATTAGTGTATGTTATGGTAACATATGCAAGGGTACTCCTACAAACGCTTCTGGAACATCTACCGATTTCCCTGGTACCTCTTCAGGTTCCCCTCAACACATATTAGTTTATGTTATGGTAACATATGCAAGGGTACCCCTAGAGACGCTCCTGGAACATTTACCGATTTCCCCGGTATCTCTACAGATTCCCCTTAACACATATTAGTATATGTTATGGTAACATAGGGAAGGGTACTCCTACAGACTCTCCTGGAACATCTACCGATTTCCCGGTACCTCTACAGATACCCCTCAACACATATTAGTGTATGTTATGGTAACATATGCAAGGGTACTCCTACAGACTCTCCTGGAACATCTACCGATTTCCCTGGTACCTCTACAGATTCCCCTCAACACATATTAATGTATGTTTTAGTAACATATGCAAGGGTACTCCTAAAGAATCTCATGGAACATCTACCGATTTCCCCGGTTTCTCTACAGATACCCCTCAACACATATTAATGTATGTTATGGTAGCATATGCAAGGGTACTCCTACAGACGCTCCTAGAACATTTACCGATTCCCCGGTACCTCTACAGATTCCCCTCAACACATATTAGTGTATGTTATGATAATATATGCAAGGATACTTCTACAGATTCCTCTTTACCTAGATGTGAATATGTTGTGGTTACATATACAAAGGTACGTCTAAAGATTACCCTGGCTCCGTTCAAACTGGATATGTATATGTTATAGTAACATGCACAAAGTTACGTCTACTGATTCCCGTTGTACGTCTACTGGTTCCCTTCAACCTGGCTATGTATATGTTATAGTAACACGCGCAAAGGTACGTCTACTGATTCCCGTTGTACGTATACTGGTTCCCTTCAACCTGGATATGTATATGTTATAGTAACATGCACAAAGTTACGTCTACTGATTCCCAGTGCACGTTTACTGGTTCCCTTCAACCTATATATGGAAATGTTATAGTTACACGAACAAAGGTACGTCTACTGATTCTAGTTGTACGTCTACTGGTTCCTTTCAACCTAGATATGTATATGTTATAGTAACATGCACAAATGTACGTCTACTGATTCCCGTTGTACGTCTACTGGTTCCCTTCATCCTGGATATGTATATGTTATAGTAACATGCACAAAGGTACGTCTACTGATTCCCGTTGTACGTCTACTGGTTCTCTTCAACCTGGATATGTATATGTTATAGTAACATGCACAAAGGTACGTCTACTGATTCCCGTTGTACGTCTACAGATTCCCTTCAACCTAGATGTGTATATGTTACAGTAACATGCACAAAGGTCCGTCTACTGATTTCCGTTGTACGTCTGCAGGTTCCCTTCAACCTAGATGTGTATATGTTACAGTAACATGAACAAATGTACGTCTACTGATTCCCATTGTACGTCTACTGGTTCCCTTCAACCTAGATATGTATACGTTATAGTAACATGCACAAAGGTACGTCTACTGATACCCATTGTACGTCTACTGGTTCCCTTCAACCTAAATATGTATATGTTATAGTAAAATGCACAAAGGTACGTCTACTGATTCCCATTGTACGTCTACTGGTTCCCTTCAACCTAGATATATAAATGTTATAGTAACATGCACAAAGGTACGTCTACTGCTTCCCGTTGTATGTCTACTGGTTCCTGTCAACCTAGATATGTATATGTTATAGTAACACCAACAAATGTCCGTCTACTGATTTCCGTTGTACGTCTACTGGTTCCTTTCAACCTAGATATGTATATGTTATAGTCACATGCACAAAGGTACGTCTATTGATTCCCGTTGTACGTCTACAAGTTCCTTTCAACCTAGATATGTATATGTTATAGTAACATGCACAAATGTACGTCTACTGATTCCCGTTGTACGTCTACTTGTTCCTTTCAATCTAGATATGTATATGTTATAGTAACATGCACAAATGTACGTCTACTGATTCCTGTTGTACGTCTACTGGTTCCCTTCAACCTGGATATGTATTTGTGATAGTAACACGTTCAAAGGTATGTCTGTTGATTTCCGTTGTAAGTCTACTGGTTCCCTTCAACTTAGATATGTATATGTTATAGTAACTGGCACAAAGGTACGTCTACTGCTTCCCGTTGTACACCTACAGGTTCCTTTCAACCTGGAAATGTATATGTTATATTAACATGCACAAAGTTACGTCTACTGATTCCCGTTGTATCTCTACTGGTTCACTTCAACCTAGATATGTATATGTTATAGTAACATGCACAAAGGTACGTCTACTGATTCCCGTTGTACGTTTACTGGTTCCCTTCATCCTGGATATGTATATGTTATAGTTACATGCACAAAGGTACGTCTATTGATTCCCGTTGTACGTCTACAGGTTCCCTTCAACCTGGATATGTATTTGTGATAGAAACACGCACAAAGATCCGTCTACTGATTTCCGTTGTAAGTCTACTTGTTCCCTTCAACCTGGATATGTATATGTTATAATAACACGCACAAAGGTACGTCTACTGATTCCCGTTGTACGTCAATTTGTTCCCTTCAACCTTGATATGTATATGTTATAGTAACATTCACAAATGTACGTCTACTGATTCCCTTTGTACGTCTACAGGTTCCCTTCAATCTAGATATGTATATGTTATAGTAACATGCACACATGTACGTCTACTGATTCCCGTTGTACGCCAATTTGTTCCCTTCAACCTGGATATGTATATGTTATAGTAACATTCACAAAGGTACGTCTACTGATTCCAATTGTACGTCTACTGGTTCCCTTCAACCTAGATATGTATATGTTATAGTAACATGCACACATGTACGTCTACTGATTCCCGTTGTACGTCAATTTGTTCCCTTCAACCTGGATATGTATATGTTATAGTAACATTCACAAAGGTACGTCTGCTGATTCCAATTATACGTCTACTGGTTCCTTTCAACCTAGATATGTATATGTTATAGTAACACAAACAAATGTCCGTCTACTGATTCCCGTTGTACGTCTACTGGTTCCTTTCAACCTAGATATGTATATGTTATAGTCACATGAACAAAGGTACGTCTACTGATTCCCGTTGTACGTCTGCAGGTTCCCTTCAACCTAGATATTTATTTGTGATAGTAACACGCACAAAGGTACGTCTACTGATTCCCGTTGTATGTCTACAGGTTCCCTTCAACCTAGATATGTATATGTTATAGTAACATGCACAAAGGTACGTCTACTGATTCCCGTTGCACGTCTACTGGTTCCCTTCAACCTAGATATGTATATGTTATAGTAACATGGACAAAAGTAAGTCTATTGATTCCCGTTGTACGTCTACAAGTTCCTTTCAACCCAGATATGTATATGTTATAGTAACATGCACAAATGTACGTCTACTGATTCCCGTTGTACGTCTACTGGTTCCTTTCAATCTAGATATGTATATGATATAGTAACACGCACAAAGGTACGTCTACTGATTCCCGTTGAACGTCTACTGGTTCCCTTCATCCTAGATATGTATATGTTATAGTAACATGAACAAATGTACGTTTACTGATTCCTGTTGTACGTCTACTGGTTCCCTTCAACCTGGATATGTATTTGTGATAGTAACACGCACAAAGGTATGTCTAATGATTTCCGTTGTACGTCTACTGGTTCCCTTCAACTTAGATATGTATATGTTATAGTAACTGGCACAAAGGTACGTCTACTGATTCCCGTTGTACGTCTACTGGTTCCCTTCAACCTAGATATGTATATGTTATAGTAACATGCACAAAGGTACGTCTACTGCTTCCCGTTGTACACCTACAGGTTCCTTTCAACCTAGAAATGTATATGTTATAGTAACATGCACACATGTACGTCTACTGATTCCCGTTGTACGTCAATTTGTTCCCTTCAACCTGGATATGTATATGTTATAGTAACATTCACAAAGGTACGTCTGCTGATTCCAATTATACGTCTACTGGTTCCTTTCAACCTAGATATGTATATGTTATAGTAACACAAACAAATGTCCGTCTACTGATTCCCGTTGTACGTCTACTGGTTCCTTTCAACCTAGATATGTATATGTTATAGTCACATGAACAAAGGTACGTCTACTGATTCCCGTTGTACGTCTGCAGGTTCCCTTCAACCTAGATATTTATTTGTGATAGTAACACGCACAAAGGTACGTCTACTGATTCCCGTTGTATGTCTACAGGTTCCCTTCAACCTAGATATGTATATGTTATAGTAACATGCACAAAGGTACGTCTACTGATTCCCGTTGCACGTCTACTGGTTCCCTTCAACCTAGATATGTATATGTTATAGTAACATGGACAAAAGTAAGTCTATTGATTCCCGTTGTACGTCTACAAGTTCCTTTCAACCCAGATATGTATATGTTATAGTAACATGCACAAATGTACGTCTACTGATTCCCGTTGTACGTCTACTGGTTCCTTTCAATCTAGATATGTATATGATATAGTAACACGCACAAAGGTACGTCTACTGATTCCCGTTGAACGTCTACTGGTTCCCTTCATCCTAGATATGTATATGTTATAGTAACATGAACAAATGTACGTCTACTGATTCCTGTTGTACGTCTACTGGTTCCCTTCAACCTGGATATGTATTTGTGATAGTAACACGCACAAAGGTATGTCTACTGATTTCCGTTGTACGTCTACTGGTTCCCTTCAACTTAGATATGTATATGTTATAGTAACTGGCACAAAGGTACGTCTACTGATTCCCGTTGTACGTCTACTGGTTCCCTTCAACCTAGATATGTATATGTTATAGTAACATGCACAAAGGTACGTCTACTGATACCCGTTGTACACCTACAGGTTCCTTTCAACCTAGAAATGTATATGTTATAGTAACATGCACAAAGGTACGTCTACTGATTCCCGTTGTACGTCTACTGGTTCCCTTCAACCTAGATATGTATATGTTATATTAACATGCACAAATGTACGTCTACTGCTTCCCGTTGTATACATACAGGTTCCTTTCAACCTGGAAATGTATATGTTTTAGTAACATGCACAAAGTTACGTCTACTGATTCCCGTTGTATCTCTACTGGTTCCCTTCAACCTAGATATGTATATGTTATAGTAACATGCACAATGGTATGTCTTCTGATTCCCGTTGTACGTCTACTGGTTCCCGTCATCCTGGATATGTATATGTTATAGTGCACAAAGGTACGTCTACTGATTCCCGTAATACGTCTACAGGTTCCCATTAACCTGGATATGTATTTGTGATAGTAACACGCACAAAGCTACGTCTACTGATACCCGTTGTACGTCTACAGGTTCTCTTCAACCTGGATATGTATTTGTTATAGTAACACGCACAAAGGTACGTCTACTGATTCCCGTTGTACGTCTACAGGTTCCCTTCAACCTAGATATGTATATGTTATTGTAACATGCACAAATGTACGTCTACTGATTCCCGTTGTACGTCACTTGTTTCCTTCCACCTGGATTTGTATATGTTATAGTAACACGCACAAAGGTACGTGTACTGATTCCCGTTGTACGTCTACTGGTTCCCTTCAACCTGGATATGTATATGTTATAGTTCCACGCACAAAGGTACTTGTACTAAATCCCGTTGTACGTCTACTGGTTCCCTTCAACTTGGATATGTATATGTTATAGTAACACGCTCAAAGGTACATCTACTGATTCCCGATGTACGTCTACTTGTTCGCTTCAACCTGGATATGTATATGTTATAGTTACATGCACAAAGGTACATCTACTGATTCCCGTTGTACGTCTACAGGTTCCCTTCAACCTGGATATGTATATGTTATAGTTACATGCACAAATGTACGTCTACTGATTCCCTTTGTATGTCTACTGGTTCCCTTCAACCTGGATATGTATATGTTATAGTTACATGCACAAAGGTACATCTACTGATTCCCGTTGTACGTCTACAGGTTCCCTTCAACCTGGATATGTATATGTTATAGTTACATGCACAAATGTACGTCTACTGATTCCCGTTGTACGTCTACTGGTTCCCTTCAACCTGGATATGTATATGTTATAGTTACATGCACAAAGGTACATCTACTGATTCCCGTTGTACGTCTACAGGTTCCCTTCAACCTAGATATGTATATGTTATAGTTACATGCACAAAGGTACATCTACTGAATCCCGTTGTACGTCTACAGGTTCCCTTCAACCTGGATATGTATATGTTATAGTTACATGCACAAAGGTACGTCTACTGATTCCCTTTGTACGTCTTCAGGTTCCCTTCAACCTGGATATGTATATGTTATAGTAACATGCATACATGTACGTCTACTGATTCCCGTTGTACGTCTACTGTTTCCCTTCAACCTGGATATGTATATGTTATGGTTACATGCACAAAGGAACATTTACTGAATCCCGTTGTACGTCTACAGGTTCCCTTCAACCTAGATATGTATATGTTATAGTAACATGCACAAAAGTACGTCTACTGATTCCCGTTGTACGTCTACTGGTTCCCTTCAACCTGGATATGTATATGTTATAGTTACATGCACAAAGGTACATTTTTACTGATTCCCGTTGTACGTCTACAGGTTCCCTTCAACCTAGATATGTATATGTTATAGTAACATGCATACATGTACATCTACTGATTCCCGTTGTACGTTTACTGGTTCCCTTCAACCTGGATATGTATATGTTATGGTTACATGCACAAAGGTACATTTACTGATTCCCGTTGTACGTCTACAGGTTCCCTTCAACTTAGATATGTATATGTTATAGTAACATGCACAAAGGTACGTCTACTGATTCCCGTTGTACGTCTACTGGTTCCCTTCAACCTGGATATGTATATGTTATAGTAACATGCACAAAGGTACGTCTACTGATTCCCGTTGTACGTCTACTGGTTCCCTTCAACCTGGATATGTATATGTTATAGTAACATGCACAAAGGTACGTCTACTGCTTCCCGTTGTACACATACAGGTTCCTTTCAACCTGGAAATGTATATGTTATAGTAACATGCACAAAGTTACGTCTACTGATTCCCGTTGTATCTCTACTGGTTCACTTCAACCTAGATATGTATATGTTATAGTAACATGCACAAAGGTATGTCTACTGATTCCCGTTGTACGTCTACTGGTTCCCTTCATCCTGGATATGTATATGTTATAGTTACATGCACAAAGGTACGTCTACTGATTCCCGTTGTACGTCTACTGGTTCCCTTCATCCTGGATATGTATATGTTATAGTTACATGCACAAAGGTACGTCTACTGATTCCCGTTGTACGTCTACAGGTTCCCTTCAACCTAGATATATATATGTTATAGTAACATGCACACATGTACATCTACTGATTCCCGTTGTACGTCTACTGGTTCCCTTCAACCTGGATATGTATATGTTATGGTTACATGCACAAATGTACATTTACTGAATCCCGTTGTACGTCTACAGGTTCCCTTCAACCTAGATATGTATATGTTATAGTAACATGCACAAAGGTAGGTCTACTGATTCCCGTTGTACGTCTACTGGTTCCCTTCAACCTGGATATGTATATGTTATAGTTACATGCACAAAGGTACATTTTTACTGATTCCCGTTGTACGTCTACAGGTTCCCTTCAACCTAGATATGTATATGTTATAGTAACATGCACAAAGGTACGTCTACTGATTCCCGTTGTACGTCTACTAGTTCCCTTCAACCTGGATATATATATGTTATAGTTACATGCACAAAGGTACGTCTACTGATTCCCGTTGTACGTCTACTGGTTCCCTTCAACCTGGATATGTATATGTTATAGTTACATGCACAAAGGTACATTTACTGATTCCCGTTGTACGTCTACAGGTTCCCTTCAACTTAGATATGTATATGTTATAGTAACATGCACAAAGGTACGTCTACTGATTCCCGTTGTACGTCTACTGGTTCCCTTCAACCTGGATATGTATATGTTATAGTAACATGCACAAAGGTACGTCTACTGATTCCCGTTGTACGTCTACTGGTTCCCTTCAACCTGGATATGTATATGTTATAGTAACATGCACAAAGGTACGTCTACTGCTTCCCGTTGTACACATACAGGTTCCTTTCAACCTGGAAATGTATATGTTATAGTAACATGCACAAAGTTACGTCTACTGATTCCCGTTGTATCTCTACTGGTTCACTTCAACCTAGATATGTATATGTTATAGTAACATGCACAAAGGTATGTCTACTGATTCCCGTTGTACGTCTACTGGTTCCCTTCATCCTGGATATGTATATGTTATAGTTACATGCACAAAGGTACGTCTACTGATTCCCGTTGTACGTCTACTGGTTCCCTTCATCCTGGATATGTATATGTTATAGTTACATGCACAAAGGTACGTCTACTGATTCCCGTTGTACGTCTACAGGTTCCCTTCAACCTAGATATATATATGTTATAGTAACATGCACACATGTACATCTACTGATTCCCGTTGTACGTCTACTGGTTCCCTTCAACCTGGATATGTATATGTTATGGTTACATGCACAAATGTACATTTACTGAATCCCGTTGTACCTCTACAGGTTCCCTTCAACCTAGATATGTATATGTTATAGTAACATGCACAAAGGTAGGTCTACTGATTCCCGTTGTACGTCTACTGGTTCCCTTCAACCTGGATATGTATATGTTATAGTTACATGCACAAAGGTACATTTTTACTGATTCCCGTTGTACGTCTACAGGTTCCCTTCAACCTAGATATGTATATGTTATAGTAACATGCACAAAGGTACGTCTACTGATTCCCGTTGTACGTCTACTAGTTCCCTTCAACCTGGATATATATATGTTATAGTTACATGCACAAAGGTAGGTCTACTGATTCCCGTTGTACGTCTACTGGTTCCCTTCAACCTGGATATGTATATGTTATAGTTACATGCACAAAGGTACATTTACTGATTCCCGTTGTACGTCTACAGGTTCCCTTCAACCTAGATATGTATATGTTATAGTAACATGTACAAAGGTACGTCTAATGATTCCCGTTGTACGTGTACTGGTTCCCTTCAACCTGGATATGTATATGTTATAGTTACATGCACAAAGTTACATTTACTGATTCCCGTTGTACGTCTACAGGTTCCCTTCAACCTAGATATGTATATGTTATAGTAACATGCACAAATGTACGTCTACTGATTCCCTTTGTATGTCTACTGGTTCCCTTCAACATTGATATGTATATGTTATAGTAACATGCACAAAGGTACGTCTACTGATTCCCGTTGTACGTCTACTGGTTCCTTTCAACCTATATATGTATATGTTATAGTAACATGCACAAACATACTGGACTGTTTCAGACATTTCCCAAGAGTTATCCGATAATTGCCCATGCTCAGTTTGATAATATTGGAGATGAATCCAATTACTTCCCTTAGACCGGGATAAAACATACAGGCATCGTTCTGCTCCGGCAATCAAATTAAGTAGTCGTTACGTGTTTTATATGCCCTCGGGTACAATTTGAAAGAATCTTATATATGTCCTTGTTTTGATAAGCACGTTTGGGTGATTTTGATGTGTAGTATAAAATAAGAAATTATTGAATTTGACTGAAACGCTAAAATCATTTGATTAAATTTAATACACAAAATAAAACATAGATTAATGATTTTAATTACAAATTTCAATATTATTTTATATAGTTTATTTTATTTTCAATCAACAGATAAAGATTGATTATTTTGTGTTACTATAAATAAATAACATTATAACGGTTAATTAGACAGATTGACAATGAGACATAATGTCGTAACTAAACCATCACAGAGACTTTATTTTTAAACATATTTATTTTTATTACAACTTAGGCAAATCACGTTCGAAGTCTTCATGGGTATGACCAGTACTAAGCATATGCCAAAAAGGTGTCTTGCTCAAGGACACCACACATAGCCGTAGCGGAGGATCGAATCCACGACCCTCCGATCATGGTTCGGTTCTCTATCACTGGACCACGCGCTGCACTAATCACAGAGACTGGTGCCGGGCGAGGATTCGAATTCACGACCCGAGGAATGATAGATTATTACGGTTATATAATTATATAAATTTTTGTTTGAAACAGACATCTGTATATTAGCGCATGTGTTTTCAATAAAGCCTAAAACGGTATTTGACCATAATTCTTTTTAACAACTTCTTTTAAGAACCACGTGTTATAATGAGTTATGGAATATCCGGCCCCATGTAAATCCTGCCCCGTTATTAATCCGGCCCCTGGATGAAACGTTCTTTGAATATCCGGCACCATTTAGCATGGAAAATCCGGCCCCACATTAATTTTAAGAATAATATCATTTATTATTTGGTATTTCTAATGAAATATTGGAAAGTTATTAGATAGTTTGAAACGTACATATTAATTACTGTGGGATTGTTATTGAAATATTACTCATGACGGGAATTATATAATGCATACAATAACCAATGACTGTTAATGAAAAGTAGCTATTTTTGGGAATTAAACATGTATGATTTATAATTCAATTTAATAATTAATTAATTAATATAATCATAAACAATGAATATACTCATATACATCTCTATTCCTTGTTCTATCTTTCAAGACGTTACTTTTAAAAATATATATATACAGGAAAAAAACAACACAAAAACTATATTAAAATTAATAAATATATATATATATATATATATATTCATCTCTCTCTCTCTCTCTCTCTCTCTCTCTCTCTCTCTCTCTCTCTGATATCGGTTATAAGTTTGTCATTAATCCTTACAATTTCTTGAAAGAAGACAAGAATAAAATGGAACGCATATCTTCAGGAAACTGTAACACGGTAGTATGCAATTAATTTTAGTGAATAGCAACGTCAACATCTTAACGGGACCAAATATTCCTGATATAAAGGATTTTGCGTTCATTCAATACAATTGTATTGTAATTGGAAATAATGTCCCCACTGTATCCTCTTGATATCTATTGAGTGTGTCATCATGAGTTAGGTTGGTTTGTAAAATAGCATGTATTTATGCAAACCTTTAAATGCGTTTTTAGTATTAAAAGAAATTTTTTTTAATGATTGAAGTGCATTCTATTTTGTATATTAGTGGTAATCTGAGACAAAATTGTCAATCGTATTTGAATTTCGTCTTTCTGTCAATATGATAGAAAAAAATATCGGATATTTTTCCATATCGTGTAGTATCACAATAGCTCTCTGTTCAAAATACTTTTAGTTCAATGTTCAGCAGACAGTCGCGTGATTTGGGTATGTAATGTTAACGATTCAATGCCATGGGACACAACTAAACCTTACTGTGCAAATATTAGCAGTGTGTGCATGATCATACGTTATTGAATAAGTGTTGTACGTTGAAAAACTAATTCAAAATGTGATCTTAATAACTAGCTATCTGATAAGATGAGATAATCGTGGACACAAAGAACAGAAAAGATTATATTTGATACGAGTATTTCAAAGGTGTGCAATTTAGAGAGTGTATCTAAACTTCGTATTTAAATTTTGTATGCAATATCTCATGTTGAAAATGTAGTTTTATGTTAAACTGATGTGTGTTTTTTCTCAAAGGCAAATACCCACATATATATTAAAAAAAATGAATCACGTTGTTACCTTTGTGTAGCTTGTTATTAATAAAAGTAAATGTTGATGTTTTTGTTGTATAATAGCTTACAAAATCAAAAGCAAATTACTTTCCAATGTTACATTTCCACAGTTTCAATAATTGTGATGTATGAACAAACTGCTGATTTGTTTGTACTATGTGCTACACAAAATATCAAGTTTACCGTGTTTATGTGTATTTCATAAATATTTTAATGTAATCATATACATATTATGTATGTATGGTTTATGATAAATAACCGTAATATGCTATAAAAAATAAAAAATGTGGGGCCGGATGGACCGTGCTAAATGGGACCGGATTCTCCAGGGGCCGGATAATCTTGGGGCCGGATTCTTCATGGGCGTTTTGGTATGGGGCCGGATTTTCCAGGTTCTATTATAATATCATAAGATTATGTTGTTACAACAGATTAATATTTTTCGCATACCACTTCAATATACGAGAGGATCTATTTTTGAAAAATTAAACTTAAAACTGCGCGTAAGTTAAGTTGTTTAAAGAATTATCGCCAATACATTTCATTAATAAAGACATCGCATAATTGAGAAATACACAATTTTGAAAAACGCTAACATTTTTCCTCCCGTTCTATTATCTGTTTATAAAATTTGAATTTGTAATCAATTTATTTGAATATCTATGTTAAATCAAATAGCTAACTTTACAAAAATTAACAAACTTGTGTTGAAATATAATTACATCCTTGAAATCATGCTGTATAAACATAACTATCAACCAATTACATTATCAAATCTCTTTGTTCAAATAATATGCCTCGCGTAAAGTATTGTTGTTATTTAGTCACTGGTTTTGGTCTTTATTGATTATCCAAATTATACATACTCTTTAATCAATTTTCTTTCTGAATTATTTCATAGCAAAGACATTAAAACATAAATTTGTGAATATAAGTAAAATATATAAATACTTTAAAACTACACATAACTAATATCACCATGTGTATATAAACATGTCGGGGCTGACACACATCTTCCGGCTGATATAGCGACATACATGCTGTATTTAATTGGGTACAGTGATATGCTGTATTGGGTACAATAGTACGCTCTACTGAACATACAGAAAATAAATCAGAATTACATTTTTTATATAGAACATATAAGGAGCATATATTAAAAAAGGAAGCAAGAAGACGTAAACTTATTTTAGTTTTTATCTTAACATAATTAAGGTTACATTTTTAACTTAATGGCTAGACGTTGTAATAGGTCGACAATTTAATAATGAAACAGTTATAACGATAAAAATGAAATTTCTCCTATATGTTTCTATGTAAACCAAATATCACGGTTTAGCCAGGTAAGCAATAAAAACCGCCGATATTAAGGGGGATAACTGCTCTCGATAAGCCAGTGGGATGTCTGAAATAGTCCCACATGGGTACGTCTACTGATTCCCGTTGTACGTCTACTGGTTCCTTTCAACCTGGATATGTATATGTTATAGTTACACGCACAAAGGTACGTCTACTGATTCCCGTTGTACGTCTTCTGATTCCCTTCAACCTGGATATGTATATGTTATAGTTACACGCACAAAGGTACGTCTACTGATTCCCGTTGTACGTCTACTGGTTCCCTTCAACCTATATATGTATATGTTATAGTACATGCACAAAGGTACGTCTACTGATTCCCATTGTACGTATACTGGTTTCCTTCAACCTAGATATGTATATGTTATAGTAACACGCACAAAGGTACGTCTACTGATTCCCGGTGTACTTCTACTGGTTCCCTTCAACCATATGTTATAGTAACATGCACAAAGGTACGTCTACTGATTCATGGTGTACCTATACTGGTTCCCTTCAACCTATATATGTATATGTTATAGTAACATGCACAAAGGTACGTCTACTGATTCCCATTGTACGCCTAAAGATTAACATCAACCTAGATATGCATATATAATAGTAATATAGCACATGCTTTTGTAAACACAAGTACGTCAGCAATTTAAAATACATTTTGATGGGAATGTTTTCGTTTTGTAGAGAACGTGATTGTGCTAATAATAAAATAAAAAAGAGATTTTATGTGAGGGAATAAGCGAGTGCTCATGAAATCTCAACCAGTTGCTTTTCCTTTCTCTATATAAGTCCTTAATTGAACAATAAAGCAATATTTGATACTGGATTTTAAAAGTGGATTATAATCATGAAGACAGATACTGCGTGTATATACTGTTACTATTTATAGTAAGCAAATACAGATATCAAACTGATTTTCTATCATACCTGATCCAGCATTCATGTTCTATATTACTTAATTCAGACTAGATTTAAATTAAACACACATATATCAATTTAAACAAAACAAAAACGTTCTCTGTATTTAATGTTATATAAAGGAAATGGGGACGGTTACTTAGTCAGTTGAATAAGGTTAAAGGTCACTATTGTTTTAACATTTAATTTATTTCTAGAATACTAATATTCAACCCCAGCTTCTATTTTATCATGGCGTCCGCACGGCCAGATGGTGGGTGGGGTTGGGTTGTTGCTTTATCATTATTCATGACCAACATCATAGTTGATGGTGTAAAATATTCGTTTGGGATTATGTTTATAGACCTCCTGGATACATTCAATTCCAGTAACAGTGTGGCGTCATGGATATTGTCAATACAGCTAGGAGCATCGCTACTATCAGGTACAGACTAATGCAACTCCAGTGTTTCAAACCTTAAATAATGTACATGTACTTAACTGGTTAAATGTGACTACTTTTATTTACTGTGTCTCGTTTTATGATGTGAGGATATAAGAAGAGCGAGGTTGGAGTGATGCACACGTAAGCAAGATTAAAGTCTCGTTTTATGATGTGAGGATATAAGAAGAGCGAGGTTGGAGTGATGCAAACGTAAGCAAGGTTAAAGTCTCTTTTTATGATGTGAGGATATAAGAAGAGCAATGTTGGAGTGATGCACACGTAAGCAAGGTTAAAGTCTCGTTTTATGATGTGAGGATATAAGAAGAGCGAGGTTAGAGTGATGCAAACGTAAGCAAGGTTAAAGTCTCGTTTTATGATGTGAGGATATAAGATGAGCGAGGTTGGAGTGATGAACACGTAAGCAAGGTTAAAGTCTCGTTTTATGATGTGAGGATATAAGAAGAGCGAGGTTGGAGTGATGCACACGTAAGCAAGGTTAAAGTCTCGTTTTATGATGTGAGGATATAAGAAGAGCAAGGTTGGAGTGATGCACACGTAAGCAATGTTAAAGTCTCGTTTTATGATGTGAGGATATAAGAA
Source organism: Panopea generosa (assembly GCA_029582155.1). NCBI lineage: Eukaryota > Metazoa > Mollusca > Bivalvia > Adapedonta > Hiatellidae > Panopea > Panopea generosa. The sequence goes on from CM055907.1 coordinate 28,092,060, forward strand.
GAGCGAGGTTGGAGTGACATAAGCAAGGTTAAAGTCTCGTTTTATGATGTGAAGATATAAGAAGAGCAAGGTTGGAGTGATGCACACGTAAGCAAGATTAAATCCTCCTTTCACCCACGCGGTTATTTTGACACTGACCGTTCCAAGGTCGTGAACCCTTCGTTTTGTCGCTTCTTCGGACGGTTATTATTTGCATAGCGTATGTTATTTGTGCTGGTTGGCTGTTCTTGTTAACTATGCTGGGTGGCTTTATTTCAATGACACCTCTGCTGTTGCACGTTATATATTTTCTTATTTTTATTGCTTATAGATCTAAAATAAAGTTGTTATTCTCATTTATAGGGAATGACTACTGATACTATACATAAAACTACTTTGTATGATGGAAGACAAGTGGATACTATTTTTATACTAAAGAGTCATCGTTTTATTTTTACATGTTGAGTGACGTGTTTTTAGATCACAGTATTTAGTTATTTTCTCATACTGGTCCATGATTGTTTTAAAGTTCTAGTTTTCGCATAATCATACTCTGACAGGTCCATTAATCGGGGGATTTGTGAATCGATTTGGTTGCAGGCGTGTAGCTATGGTCGGGACCATCTTGAGCTTTGTAGGGTTTATTGTCAGCCCCTTTGCCAACTCCATCTACTATCTCTATATAAGTTTCGGGGTAGTGTCAGGTATGTATTATAATTATGTGTTTCTTATAATTATTTTATGGCTGTTTTTTTGATAATGAGACGTTATTGTGATTAAGGTTTAGTGGTAAACAATCTAGACTAAATATGCCAAATTTAATGAAAAACCTTATGTTTTTTGTTTGTCAAAATGATTATTTGAGTGTAAAACAATAAATGATATTTTACAGTTAATTCATCAAGAGCGTTACTGTCCTCAAATAGTTAAGCGACTTTACGCAAGTACTTTTTATGCATATTTTTATGTTGATTGACAGCCTAGCAAACTGTACTACGTAACACTGAAAAGCTTTGAAAATGCACAGGTTATGCTATTTTAGAATTTATTCAATCTGGTCAACATATTCCAACACATTGAGTATCACTTGATACTCTATATAAGTATCATTAAGTAGCACTTAGAATTTAATTTAACAAATATACAACACTGTCAGTGCCGTATCGTTGAACTTCTCAAGTCCCACTAATACCATGTGTAGGACCTATTTGCACGTATGGAAGACATCATGGCTAAAGCCTAAAAATACTAATATTATTACTGTTTAATTATTTTATTCCATGAAAATAATTCATAGTTCTGTGATTTGTAAGGATTCGGGTTTAGCATGATGAGTCTACCCGGGGGCGTTGCATTGGTGCGATACTTCGATAAGAGGCTTGCTGTGGCCTCCTGCATTTCATCCATGGGGACTGGAATCGGTACCATTGTGTTCAGTCCAATTATCAAGGTTAGCCTACGATGTATTAATCCGAATATTATTTCTTGCGTTAAGAGCATTAAAACAATATTTGACAGAAATATACTATCCCAAAATAAAAAATAAACTTTATTCAATATATCATGAAAGATATAGACATTTTCTTCTAATCATATGTTTAATCCGGGTACCCGTATTAACAGGAAGTCCCCCCAGAGCCCATCTTTGTTACATGTTTATTCATTATCACATACGTTCCAACTATGCATATTGTCTGCTGTGATATATAACGCGCAATTGCTTGGTCTCAGTATTTAATATAGTAAACCCGGGTTTTATTTTCAAAAACACGTTTCTATTTTATTTAGTCTCTCAAAAATAGTCAATACCAACCGTCTAATTCATACCGACGTTTATGCAAAGAAATCCGACTTTTAAACAATTAACATACAGACGACAATAGTACAGTAACGTCGGAGATTGCCGGTGTTGTCCCCAGCTCGACTCGATGTCTCTAAAAACACACTCAGCACTGGTTCTACGGTTCAGAGATTGCCGTTATTGTCCCCAGCTCGACCACACACTCAGCACTTGTTCTACGTTGTTGTCCCCAGCTCGACCACACACTCAGCACTGGTTCTACGTTGTTGTCCCCAGCTCGACCACACACTCAGCACTGGTTCTACGTTGTTGTCCCCAGCTCGACCACACACTCAGCACTGGTTCTGCGTTGTTGTCCCCAGCTCGACCACACACTCAGCACTGGTTCTGCGTTGTTGTCCCCAGCTCGACCACACACTCAGCACTGGTTCTACGTTATTGTCCCCAGCTCGACCACACACTCAGCACTGGTTCTACGTTGTTGTCCCCAGCTCGACCACACACTCAGCACTGGTTTTACGTTGTTGTCCCCAGCTCGACCACACACTCAGCACTGGTTCTACGTTATTGTCCCCAGCTCGACCACACACTCAGCACTGGTTCTACGTTATTGTCCCCAGCTCGACCACACACTCAGCACTGGTTCTACGTTGTTGTCCCCAGCTCGACCACACACTCAGCACTGGTTTTACGTTGTTGTCCCCAGCTCGACCACACACTCAGCACTGGTTCTACGGTTCATATAAACTTTGAGCTTTTTTCGCAATCCAGCTTAAATAAATTAGAACAGTCAACTTTATATGCCAGTCAAGAGAAGGATCAAAGATGGATGGCTGCTTAATACAGGTTACCTCTCTCTGAAAGCAAATTAATGGGAAATAGCAAATGAGGTTGTTAAGACAAGTGGCTGCTCAATAGTGGTGACCGCTTACTCAGGTTTAACTGTATAAACTAAATATATATATGCACGGCATTTTAGTCAAATAACATCTTAACATGAATATGTCCTCTTTGAAAACTCAAATTTCAATGAACATTATTATTCAACTACAAAAAGGGATATAAAAAGAACAAGAACTGTGTTCTATTAGTTTCTATTTTATATATCTGTATGTGTTTGCATGAAGAATGGCCATGACTGGTTAAAAAAATGAATATTTATAAATATTTAGAACATTAATAAATAAGTTATTAGTTACCCCGACAACGGATGTAACCTATGTTGAGCTAGCAAATGCCAAATTGAACTGTCAAATATCCGACAAAGTTGGAGAAACAGAACGACTGAATTATCACAAATTACTTATTCAGTTGTTATCTACACTGTCACAAATCGTCTCGACCCCGGCACCGGAAATCCAGAAGAAAACAGTCACTAGATGCTCGTTTTTACAATATATATTGATGAGGACTTTTATTTCCGACCCCGACATCGGATGTTGAGAAACGTTAAGAACGAATTGTCTGTCTCCCAACGTTGTCAATTTACACCAGCCATGACGGGAACTTGTTCAAACATTTGAATTGATCTTAGTTACATCGCTCCCTCCAGTGCTGAAATTATAAAATATAAGCAGAGCAAAACAGAACCTTTCGGGAGGGATAAGGGAGGGTAATAAATAAATGATAATCATTAGGTTATAATATAATTATTTCCTACTCTGAAATATTTAAACCCACCTCAACTTCTCCAGTTCCTATCGAAAGTGTTTGCCCAATCAAATTAGTCAACTGACGTCACTTCCTTTAGTTAAATGAGAGGCCCGTACAAGTGTTTTTTCCGTTGAATAAAAGTCTTAATCTTTATGAACGATTAATCCATCTATTAATCAACTACAAAAAGGATATAAAAAGAACAAGAATTGTGTTCTATTAGTTTCTATTTTATATATATGTATGTGTTGGCATGAAGAATGGCCATGACTGGTTAAGAAAATGAATATTTATAAATATTTAGAACATTAATATACAAGTTATTAGTTACCTCGACAACGGATGTAACCTATGTTGAGCTAGCCAATGCCAAAAAGGTTCGAAAGTGGAGTCACACGTAACGGAGAACCTTCCGCCACGCGAGCTAGCTATTCTTCACAAAAAGGGGCTAAAACCCTCACAATTTCTCCCTTTATATGTCCAATAAATATTCAAATGGCCATGCCTTTACCGGTCTTCAGCCAGTTGATGGGTATATATATATTTGTGTAAATGTGGTTGCGAAAGTATATAAAGCTGCAGACAATGTGTTTAACATTATATCGCAACCCAATTCAGACAAATGTGTGTCATCTAGGGAAGTCATACTTCGAGACTTTAATATCTGGGTACTTTATGTATGCCCCACCACGCTTGATACAATATGTACTTATACAACTGTTGATTATATTCCTGGTTTTGTTAGCTATGAAATTAAAGGGCAAATATCGCCATGACATCCTTGGTAGTATCTGTGACCAAACCACGATTGTCTGGCATTACTGACGAAATTTTGTTATGTAACCTTTTTATTTCCCATGTGACCTCTACCATGGGACGTAAACCTAAGTCATTACCACCACAGTGTAGCACTAGTAACGCGGAAGGTTCGTTAAATGTCAATAAAATATTGATGGCTGCCTCCAGGTCAAACACCCTCATTCCGCCTTTGAACTCCCATAGCATACTTCCACCTATGGCACGGAGTCCTAAATGTACCCCGTCTTGACGGTGATGAGCTCTCTGCAATGCATTCCTTATGATAGAAGATCCCACTATCCAAACCTTGAACTTGGCATGGTGACCTAAAATTTACTTAGTCACAGTTAGTACCTGCTGTGATTTATGTGTGCGCCACATATGTATCTGCCAGTAAATTAAAACTACACGTGACAAATCGTGTATAAAAGTAGTTATCATTATAGAGTACATCAAAACCACCTTAACTATTACATGTCTATCACACATAAGAACAACTGGTACCCGGATACATTAAACCCGCTAATGGAAAAACCCATATCTACATTACAATATGTTTAAAATCCAAGTGACTAGTCTCTTTATACACTGGTTCTTTACTACTTGTAAAATACACTCAAAATTAATAGTAATCGGCTTGTGGTTTAATTGAAAACACGCGCTCACAACTTTATCATTATTCCATGGTACCATTCAAACCATAAATATATCCGTTATTCTTTATGTATAATAAATGTACCAGACCCATCAACGGATTCACAGTACCCTTATTTGCTATATAATTTAGAAAATCGGATCGCCGGCTTTCACATTACAGCATATGGCGATCTTTAAATATGTAAATTAATTATTTTTATTTATTGATAAATCAATTAGGCTGTTCAAGTGGTCTGATAAAAAACATAACTTTATTTCTTATCTCCTGATATCTGTAAAACCATAATATTTAATTATAAACATGCGCTCACAAACTTTATCATTATTCCATGGTACCATTCAAACCATAAGTATATTCAATATTCATTATGTATAATAAATGTACTAGGCCCGTCAACGGATCCAAAGTACCCTTATTTATTATCTAATTTAGAAAATCGGATCGCCGGCTTTCACATTACAGCATGTGGCAATCCTTAAATATATAAATTTATAGAATGTTCTTCGAGCTAATAGCTAGTATTGCTATCACGTGAGCTGTATAAGGCACTGGTCATTGAAACCTACATTGTTAACACAAGCATATTTAATGTAACGAGGCCCGGCAACAGTTCCCTATTACCTTATCTCGAGTTTATAAATTTTCCCTAAATCATTAACGCAGTGAGATTAAAGTTGCCACGTGAAGGCTAGCGGGTGTAGGTTTTATAGGCATAAGATCTGCACTGACCTCTGTTTTTAATATAATCAACTGTATAACCACTCTTAAATATGGAAGATGCACCTCCAATCCTGAACGAGTGAGATAATATATTTCTGTTGCCCAGACCGGCAAATCCTAAGGCTTTTTTTAATACTGCATTAAATTAAAAAGTCGTGAGAGGACATCCGTCAAAATGACAAAACAGAGGCCCTTCAACATTAGTCCTGTACTTCATAACTGTTTAAAACAAAATTCGTTTTCTTGTGATTGGGGGATATCTACGTGTGTACCTAAACCCCTCTGGTCGATCTTTGATATTCTAAGATAAATCCGAATATAAGAGGCCCCAATGAGGTTCTCTATTTCTTGTTGAAAAGGTTGTGAAAAGCCCCTGGAACTATGCACGGTACCTTTGAGGCGTGACCTGGCAAAAAGGCTTTCTAGATTCTGCCACTGAAATCGACTTATAGCATCACAGATTTTGTTTTCTGACCCATAATATGTTTCGCTTTAACTTGAATGTTGTTATTCAAAATAAAGAGTACGAGATGTCAAATCAGACATAACTACTTTGTTTTTTGATGATTTTTTATTTATTATCTCTACTAATGCGTCAATGTCACTGTTTGACCCCAAGTGCAGAAGGCTAGCATAATTGGGACCAGCTCTAAATAGGTAATACGTCTTCCTCCCAGAATTTAGGCCATGCAAAAACAGACCAATCTCCTAGGAAATAAGCACCACCACAGCCCATTGATTTATTCCCTGCTGCATCAGTGTAAAGCTCTATAGATTCATTGGTTACCCAGTCCTTTTCATTGAACATAGTTACGCCATCGTAGCTCTCTAAGAATGTTAACCAGACATGTGTATCTTCTCGGAGTCCTTCATTTACCTTTATAAAATAATATGACTTAGTGGCCTGGAACATAGCATAATAGAATCGTCGGTTAAATGCTCTACCAGAAGGAATTGCCTTTGTTATAAAGTTCAACAGGCCAACTACTGACTGAAGTTGTCTTAGTCGAATCTTTTTACATTTAGTTATATATTTTAATAAATACATGTATCATGCCTTTTCAATTTTCTCCACAGATACCTTCACTTCCTGCTTGATTGAATTTATTTCTTAACCAAAGTATGTGATACATGTTACCAGGCCCACACACTTGTCTGCATTTATTGGTACCCTTAAGTACTTACGTATGGTATTAAACGTGTGTGTAAGAATTGTACCCCCGTCATATGTTTTATCAGCCATAATAAAGTCATCAAGCAAATGATCTACGGCTGCAGACTAAGTGCCACTGCAGAAATGTTGCGAATTTCTTAAATATATAACATGAACAAAATGCACCAATGGGAAGCTTTGTTTTATTATCCAATAGCCTTTCTCAGACTTTATACCCAGCAGTTAAAAGTCGCCTGGCCATGTTGGACAAATATTGAAAGCTGAAGAAATATCCGTTTTAGCCATAAATACGGCATTTCCTAAATCGCGTATCGTGCAGACTGCATTATTGAATTGAGAGTACTGTACATGGCTATAGTCTGTGTCTATGTAATCATTCACACTACATCCTTTTGGGTATGACAAATTTGTTATCAGTCTCCAACCACCTTTGCTTTTAGGAACTAGACCCGCAGGATTTAGTCTCAGATTTGGAATCGGAGGTTAGTCGAAGGGGCCTATAATTTGGTCTAACAACATATAATTGTATAATTTTTCATTTAAAATTTGCTCATTCGATTTTGCAGAAATTAAATTCGTAGAAATTATAGGGCTTCTCGGACCAGTGTATTGCATACTAAAACCATACTTAAAACCATTTAACAGATATGCAGCGTCACTTTTACTGGGATAAACAGATTAACTGTTTTCTAAATATGCCAAATTAATAGGAGTTTGGCCTAACTCCCATAAAATTTTCTGGGTGTGTCCTGCCTGATTTGTATCCTCGGTACCAGCTGCCTGAAAGGAACGGACTGCCTTATGTTTCTATTAAAATTTACAGGTGCTGGGAAACGATTTTGATACAAAAATATAAGTGCTGTTATTTTTTTGGCAAGTCAAAGCATGGTGAGCATCGCGACATTTAATACAAATGTGGTTAAACATGCATGATTTATTTGTACAGAAACCTTTGTTATTGAAGTAATAACATTTCCCCTGCACGGGTTTATTTAATTGTTGGTTTTGGTAGGAATATGGCTGCATGCAAAGTAGCCATAATTCTGGGTCAATTTCGTCCCATTTCATAGTTGTAATGGCCGATTTTTTAAGCCGATATTGTTTATCATAAGACAGCCAGCCAATATGCCGTGACGCGGCTAAACGTATGTTGCTCGGGTGTTGTAAAAGGTTCCGAGTCTCATCAGGGTGTTTCATAAGATGAATACTCATGAATATGATAAAAGCGTTTGACCAACTTTCAATTGTATCAATACCTATCAGCCAATTCCCTTTGAGTTAAAATTAAATCACCATTAACTATTTGTATTTTTTGCTTGTTCCCAGCATTTTGCTTGTTGAGAACAAGCCTTAGTTCGATGAACGTATTGTTCCAAATCTTTTCTTTAACAGACTGCGGAACGTGTGCAGTTAAATTATTATGCATGCATGTTGTGATTATCTGACTTGAACCTTCACCTGATTGCTCCATCGTTGGGGTTATGTCCACTTCTGGGGTATGCTGTCCACATCTTGAGCCAAGTTCAAATGTGAAGGCCCAACCATGTGCTTATTTTGTGGTTCCGCTTGAACAGGAACATCGCGCCGCGGTTGGGCGCCCCTCCTCGAATCCACCTACTCGGCGATTGATCTACTGGTCTTCTTTATAGCTTTTGGCATGTTTACCGTTATATGAAAAAGATAATATTTATATTAAAACATCGATTGTATACCGAACGCCTATTTTAGAGGATCACCCCACGTCTTCGATTAAACCTACTTTGCTCCTATTCTAAAATACATGTGAGCTTCAGTCTATCCTCTTTGTCAGCTTTAATCTTACTTGGTTGTGAATATGTAATGTGTTATGTTATGAAGTAGTAATAATAGCAATAAATCTTTATTTAACCAGTGACTCATTAAATAAACCAATCTTCAATGACGCCTTCCAACATAGCATTACTTTACAACAATGCGCTAGGTAAACACTTTTTTTTTTTTTTACAAATATATACGACAGCTTTTAGTACGAAAGTTAGATGAATAAAATAACTATACTAATATTACGTTCCTGGACGTACTCAAATAGGAATTTTACTCGATAATAGGCCCCACAAATTACCGTTAGTTTTAGAAAACAATGTTCTTGTCCACGTGGTCGTCGAAAACACGTTTTCATAATTCCGATATTAAACTTGTATTACCGTAACATGTAAATACAGAGTACTTATTAAAACCAAAAAAAAATTTAACTCATTCGTGCCCATTTGAATTGTAAATCCCGGTCGACCATGTGCTCGGTTTATAGGACCACGAGGTCGGCGAATGAACCAACATTTATTAATTTCCCAATTTTCGCTTGAGAGTTCTTTTCAGTAGATCCATACTTAATTTTACCACCGAACCTACAACTAATAATTATAAATCATAAATGACGAACGAATATTTTACGTGTCCTTTAAAATCTTTTTAAACGTCGGCAAACCAACCCGACAACGCTGTCGTTGAAGAACCACAATCTTTAATTTAATTCCGACATTTCTAATAAAATCACCATTGCATGTCGTTATAAGGAGAATATATAAAAACAAAATTTAAAACTTCACAACGACAAAACTTTAATTTAACTAGTTCGTGTCCCTTAAATCATAACAGCCATAGGAAACCATGTGCTTGTTTAAGTTTATCCTAATTCCAACATTTACAATAATGTTCCCAATGCATGTCATTACAAACAGGTTATATTACACAAAAATAATTAAATTAATAAATAAATCATAATCATTAGGTTATAATATAATTATTTCCTGCTCTAAAATATTTAAACCCACCTCAACTTCTCCAGTTCCTATCGAAAGTGATTGCACAATCAAATTAGTCAACTGACGTCACTTCCTTTATGTAAATGAGAGGCCCGTACAAGTGATTTTCCGTTGAATAAAAGTCTTAATCTTTATGAACGATTAATCCATCTATTATTTCTGTTTCAACATCACTGTTAATTATTACGTCATCACTGTTAATTAATACGCCGGTATGCATAAACTTTGTCTTAGAAAAAAAAGTACACATTTGTTTTCTAATGCAACTGTGTGCATATTCAATATAAGATTTCTTGAAGCATACTTCCTTTAGCCTCATTCGTATTTGGATATTTCTAGTAAGTTATCGAAATCAAGATACTAACTATTTAGAAAACAGTAGTATGTTGTTCCAAGGTTGTTGTTATCTGGTGTATAAATCAGGATTGTTTGTAGTTTGTATAATTTACATTTTGCTTAACATTTGAATTCGACAGGTACTCATTGATCGCTACACGTGGCGTGGGGCAATGATGGTAGAGTCGGCAATTGTCCTCAACGGACTGATTTGTGCTGCAGTCATTCGACCAGTGCAAAAAAACAATACAGTTGCCAAAGATCTGAGTGTCAAGATGGGCAATAATAATACTGAAAGTCCTATGCTTGCCATTCATCACGCAAATGTAAATGAAACACTATTAAATGAGATAAATGATAATGTTATAGACACGCGACATAATTATCAAAGAGAAGTAGATATACGTGAGGATGACATTTTACTGAAGGTCTGTGACAAAATTCGAAATGATGTAGATGAATTAACGACACCAAAATGTAGACAAACATTAAATGATCCAATAAAACAGCAGCAATGGATCAGTTTATCACCGTTGAAGGACCCGGGATTCATGCTGTTTCTCATTGCAAATCTAATGTTAGAGCTGGGTCTGTATGTTCCGTATACGTTCTTGCCAGACATGATGGTTCGGCGCGGATACCAACCCCAAGACGCAGTGTGGATACTGTTTTTGATGGGTAACAAAGTTTTTGAAAATTATAATTATACGAGTATTATTAGTTGCCACTGATTTCTCCTAGATTCTTTACAAACAGCAAATATTCAAATGTCATTATTTGTAGTTATCGTTTTGAAGGACTGTAATTACAATCCAACTTACATGCTGTAGACATAGCACTCATCTGGAAACACGAACTGCTTCCAAGGGTGATGGCGAATTGGCGGTCATAGGTAATCCTTTACTTTTATTTGAAATGAACTTCCCTGATTTATATGGTCATTTTGAATGTCATTAATGTACTATATGTCAATATGGATATAACATATAATATAGTTATTCCGAGGAGGCGGAACTTTGTTTACATACTTATTAATTATAGTATCGTAAAGGGAAACATTTTATTATTAATAATAGTATCCTAAAGGGAAACACATTTTTTATGAGCTCTTAAAACTTACATTCTTACTTCTTGTAGTCGAGACTGACGATTAACTGATCAAAAATGGACTTTAAGTTATATATTTTATAGGATACTTTTGCTATAAGATATGTAAAAGAAGGAATGATATGTATTTATGTTTTGAAGCTAATTATATTAGTGAAATGGCTGGTCCAGTTATACAGCATCAGACCCAGGATCGTAGGACCGTGAGCTCGATCCTCCCCTACAGCTATGTGTCGTGTCCTGGAGATAGACACTTTATCTGAATATGTTTACATGTAGTACTGGTTTTACACAGGGAATAGTACTGGTTATACACAGGGAATAGTACTGGTTCTACACAGGGAATAGTACTGGTTCTACACAAGGAATAGTACTGGTTCTACCCAGGGAGAAGTACTGGTTCTACCCAGGGAATAGTACTGGTTCTACCAAGGGAATAGTACTGGTTCTACACAGGAAATAGTACTGGTTCTACACAGGGAATAGTACTGGTTCTACACAGGGAATAGTACTGGTTCTACACAAGGAATATAACTGGTTATACACAGGGAATAGTACTGGTTCTACCAGGGACTAATACTGGTTATACATAAGGAATATTACTGGTTCTACCCAGGGACTAGTACTGGTTCTACACAGGGAATAGTACTGGTTATACACAGGGAATAGTACTGGTTCTACACAAGGAATAATACTGGTTCTACCCAGGGACTAGTACTGGCTCTACACAGGGAATAGTACTGGTTCTACACAGGGAATAGTACTGGTTCTACACAAGGAATAGTACTGGTTCTACCCAGCGAATAATACTGGTTCTACACAGGGAATAGCACTGGTTCTACCCAGGGAATAGTACTGGTTTTACCCAGGGAATAGTGCTGGTTCTACCATGGGAAGTCTTTCAGTGGGATTGGTCTTAGTTGTAATAACTTGTTTAAATAAAAAAATCAACTCATTATTAATATGTATGTTTCAGGTGTTCTTGGGACGGTTAGTCGTGCTGGGATAGGATTCATAGCTTCAATTAAGTGTATAAACAGAGTAAAATTATGCAACTCTCTCATTATCACCAGTGGCGTTATATTAATAGTATGTCCTTTCTGTGCGAGTTATGACATGTTTATTGCATTTGGTGTAACATTTGGAATAATTTCAGGTATGTATTTCACCTGTTACAATATAATATGTTTAGTACTGTTCATTGTATACAAGTGATATTCCTTATACGTAATTACTACCACAACAGTAATATCGACACATAAATGTGATATTCCTTATAGATAATGGTTACCACAACATTAATATCGACACATAACCATGATATTCCTTATACATGTAGGTAATTACTACAACAGTAATATCGACACATAACTGTGATATTCCTTATAGGTAATTACTACCACAACAGTAATATCGACAAATAGCCGTGAGTTCTAAGATAAAGACATAACAGACATCTCTGTCTGTGTCTGTATCACTGTCTTAATGTATGTCACTGTATGTGCCACTGTCTCAGTTTATGTCAATGTCTCTGTCACTTGTCTCATTGTATGTTACTGTTTTTGTCTCTTTCACTGCCTTAGTGTTTGTCGCTGCCTGTGTCACTGCCTGTGTCACTGTCTCAGTGTATGGCAATGTCCCTGTCTCAGTGTATGTCACTGATTTTTTCCATGTCACTGTCTCATTGTATGTCACTGTCTTTGTCTATTTCAATGTCAGTGTATGGCACTGTCTGTATCGCTGTCTCAGTGTATGTCAATGTCTCTGTCGCTGTCCCAGTGTATGTCACTGATTTTGTCTATGTCACAGTCTCATTGTATGTCACTGTCTGTGTCACTGTCTCAATGTATGTCACTGTCTGTGCCACTGTCTCAGTTTATATCAATGTCTCTGTCACTGTCTCAGTGTATGTCAATGTCTTTGTCACTGTCCCATTGTATGTAACTGCATATAGCTCTGTTACTGTCTCAGTGTATGTCACTGTCTGTGTCACTGTCTTTGTCTCTTTCACTGTGTCAGTGTATGTCATGTTTGTGTTTGTGTCACTGTCTCAGTGTATGTCACTGTCTGTGTCTGTGTCACTGTCTCAGTGTATGTCACTGTCTGTGTCTGTTTCCTTGTCTGTCTGTGTCACTGTCTCAGTGTATATCACTGTCTCTGCTGCTATGTCACTGTCTGCGCCTTTGTCACTGTCTCATTGTATGTCAACGTCGGTGTCACTGTTTTTGTCTCTTTCACTGTCTCAGTGTATGTCACTGTCTGTGTTTGTGTCACTGTCTCAGTGTATGTCACTGTCAGTGTCTGTGTCACTGTCTGTCTGTTTCACTATCTCAGTGTATATCACTGTCTCTGCTATATCATTGTCTGCGCCTGTGTCACTGTCTCATTGTATGTCACTGTCACTGCCTCGGAATATAATATTGTCTTTGTTCCTGTCTCTCATGTTGACAGATACACTGCCGATATTTAGTATATCTTAGTCACTAAGGTTTGGTTGCTGAGTATTACCGATGTTATGCAGTATGTATATATCCTCCAGATATATTTATTGTATGTGAATGGATAATACTCGTAGTAACAATAACATATAGGTATCAGAAATGTTTCACGCCAAAATGTATTGTAGTCGCTCGCGGATGAGGTGCATGAATTCAAGTTTTAATCGTTGTAGTCGATATTGTGATCATTACATGTATAATAGATATATAATCACTGTAGTCGATATTGTGATCGTTACATGTGTAACAGATAAATAATCACTGTAGTTGATATTGTGATCGTTACATGTGTAACAGATATATAATCACTGTAGTCGATATTGTGATCGTTACATGTATAACAGATATATAATCACTGTAGTCGATATTGTGATCGTTACATCTATAACTGATATATAATCACTGTAGTCGATATTGTGATCGTTACATGTATAACAGATATATAATCACTGTAGTCGATATTGTGATCATTACATGTATAACTTATATATAATCACTATAGTCGATATTGTGATCATTACATGTATAACTGATATATAATCACTGTAGTCGATATTGTGATCATTACATGTATAACTGTTATATAATCACTGTAGTCGATAGTGTGATCGTTACATGTCTAACTGATATATAATCGTTGTAATCGATATTGTGATCATTACATGTATAACTGATATATAATCTTTGTAGTCGATATTGTGATCATAGCATGTATAGCTGATATATAATTACTGTAGCCGATATTGTGATCATTTCATGTATAACTTATATATAATCACTGTAGTCGATATTGTGATCATTACATGTATAACTTATATATAATCACTGTAGTCGGTATTGTGATCATTACATGTATAACTTATATATAATCACTGTAGTCGGTATTGTGATCGTTACATGTATAACTTATATATAATCACTGTAGTCGGTATTGTGATCATTACATGTATAACTTATATATAATCACTGTAGTCGGTATTGTGATCGTTACATGTATAACTTATATATAAACACTGTAGTCGGTATTGTGATCATTACATGTATAACTAATATTTTAAGATTTTTAAGAATTAAATATACATGTATATCAATGAAAGTATATGTTGTTTTTTACACTCATTCTTGTTATATCAATCAAAATTATTACGAAATAGACGCAAAAGTCGTTCTTATTAATATATTGTAATACATTCTATATTAAAATAAATGTGTTTTTTAGGAAGTTCAAACTCTTTGAGGTACGTACTTATCCCGGATTTGTTCGGTGTGGACATGATTGCTGATTGTCTAGGATTAAATATGCTGTTTGCAGGTGTGGCAGCGCTCATCGGTCTTCCAATAGCAGGTACAATAATGCATGTTATTCGATTTACGTTCATGTGATATGAATATATTACATGCACGTGGAAAAGTATTAAGTGAACCAAAATGTGTTTCCATAATCTTTACTCGTAACATATGTACTAGTATACCGCAAAAAAACACGACAGGGCTGAGTATATCCACAATGTACCTAACTGACCGTCCATGGCTATACGTTCATGGAATATGAACCACAAAATTCTGCATATCTTCAGTTGACGGTGACGTCACGGATGCAAATATAAGACAATAACCAAATCGCAATATAGCTGAGTGCCGGCCGAGAAGGAATATATTAATATTCCAAATGCAATATAAAATAAGATATCAAATATAACAAAAGTTTTCACCATTACAATTTACGAAAGTATCGCAGCATAATGTTAACACATCACAAAACTAATTTGGAATTTGTATTTCATTCAATACTTAATACAACTGTTCCATAAAATAAGAACAAAAATTAAAAATAATGTACAAAAAGGACCTTAAACCATAAAATAAGATTGTTTCTATGTTATTATGGCCGTTTATTAAGCATATCCACATCAGCATAAATCAGAAAACTCTATTATAAGTATACAACTTATGTTACGTGTAGGATTTACATACGAATGTTTTATTTACAGATATATATGTTCACTTCGGAATGCCTTTCAATTTGTTTCCATGCATCAATGTGTTGAATGTATATCTATACATTGATTGTAATACAATCTTTATCAACGGTATACTTTTTTATACATCCATACGTTGCATGTATATCCATGTATATTTCAATGTCTACGTATTTGTTTTTTCATTATTCAACACATTGAATTGATGGAAATAATTGCATATGAAAATAAAAAATGTGTTTACAATATGCAACAGCCTCTAAATATACAGGGGTCCATTTCACTAACGTCCGTAGATTTAAGAAATATTAGTGTTAAAAGTTACGATAAAATGTCGCGAATTCCTTAAGGATTTTATTAACAACAATTTAGAACTTTATAAAGTCTTTTAAATAATGTTCCTTTTTAAAAATGCACTATCACGTGGTGTTAATGGAACATCTGTAGGTATTAACATTTGTTCGTACGGAACTCTTGAAATTACAAACGGTTTGTGAAACAGACACCAGCTGTATGTGTGTAGAATGTCATTTATTAATCACATTATTTTAAAACATATTTTTCAGGGGCAATATTTGATATATCTGGGAGCTACACGTTACCTTTCATCATCGCCGGTACAGAAATAGCAATCTGCGGTGTTCTTATATTTCTTATACCAATAGTACAAACAAAAACTAACGCACAGTAACTGGATTGCGGACATACTCGTTGCTGTTGTGTGCAAGATATATCATTTTGTAATTTAACACATTATATAGCTTTATTGGAGAAGTTACACGGTGACTGATGTATATGCAGACACATTTAGACTGCGGTCTGAATACCGTTACACAATGATTGATGTATATGCAGACACATTTAGACTGCGGTCTGAATACCGTTACACAATGATGGATGTATATGCAGACACATTTAGACTGCGGTCTGAATACCGTTACACAATGATGGATGTATATGCAGACACATTTAGACTGCGGTCTGAATACCGTTACACAATGATGGATGTATATGCAGACACATTTAGACTTCGGTCTGAATACCGTTACACAATGATGGATGTATATGCAGACACATTTAGACTGCGGTCTGAATACCGTTACACAATGATGGATGTATATGCAGGCACATTAAGACTGCGGTTTGTTTAGATCAAGGATTGTGGACCAAACTATAGAGAATTGGTCTAAACCTGCGTTAACGCGAATGATCAAGCGACAGGGCTTGTAGACCAAACTATGGAGAATTGGTCTAACCTGCGTTAACGCGATTGATCAAGCGACAGGGCTTGTGGACCAAACTATAGAGAATTGGTCTAAACCTGCGTTAACGCGATTGATCAAGTGACAAGGCTTGTGGACCAAACTATAGAGAATTGGTCTAAACCTGCGTTAACGTGATTGATCAAGCGACAGGGTTTGTTGACCAACATATGGAGAATTGGTCTAAACCTGCGTTAACGCGAATGATCAAGCGACAGGTCCTGTGGAACAAACTATGGAGAATTGGTCTAAACCTGCATTTACGCGAATGATTAAGCGACAGGGCTTGTGGACCAAACTATAGAGAATTGGTCTAAACTTGCGTTAACGCGATTGATCAAGCGACAGGGTTTGTTGACCAACATATGGAGAATTGGTCTAAACCTGCGTTAACGCGAATGATCAAGCGACAGGGCTTGTGGACCAAACTATGGAGAATTGGTCTAAACCTGCATTTACGCGAATGATTAAGCGACAGGGCTTGTGGACCAAACTATAGAGAATTGGTCTAAACCTGCGTTAACGCGATAGATCAAGTGACAGGGTTTGTGGACCAAACTATGGACAATTGGTCTATACCTGCGTTAACGCGAATGATCAAGCGACAGTTCTTGTGAACCAAACTATGAAGAATTGGTCTAAACCTGCGTTAACGCGAATGATCATACGACAGGGCTTGTGGACCAAACTATAGAGAATTGGTCTAAACCTGCGTTAACGCGATTGATCAAGTGACAGGGCTTGTGTCCCAAACTATGGAGAATTGGTCTAAACCTGCGTTAACGCGATTGATCATGTGACAGGATTTGTGGACCAAACTATGGAGAATTGGTCTAAACCTGCGTTAACGCGATTGATCATGTGACAGGGTTTGTGGACTAAACTATAGAGAATTGGTCTAAACCTGCGTTAACGCGATTGATCAAGTGACAGGGCTTGTGTCCCAAACTATGGAGAATTGGTCTAAACCTGCGTTAACGCGATTGATCAAGTGACAGGTCTTTTGGACCAAACTATATAGAATTGGTCTAAACCTGCGTTAACGCGAATGATCAAGTGACAGGGTTTGTGGACCAAACTATGGAGAATTGGTCTAAACATGCGTTAACGCGATTGATCAAGCGACAGGGCTTGTGGACCAAACTATGGAGAATTGGTCTAAACCTGCGTCAACGCGAATGATCAAGCGACAGGGCTTGTGGACCAAACTATAGAGAATTGGTCTAAACCTGCGTTAACGCGATTGATCAAGTGACAAGGCTTGTGGACCAAACTATAGAGAATTGGTCTAAACCTGCGTTAACGTGATTGATCAAGCGACAGGGTTTGTTGACCAACATATGGAGAATTGGTCTAACCTGCGTTAACGCGAATGATCAAGCGACAGGTCTTGTGGAACAAACTATGGAGAATTGGTCTAAACCTGCATTTACGCGAATGATTAAGCGACAGGGCTTGTGGACCAAACTATAGAGAATTGGTCTAAACTTGCGTTAACGCGATTGATCAAGCGACAGGGTTTGTTGACCAACATATGGAGAATTGGTCTAAACCTGCGTTAACGCGAATGATCAAGCGACAGGGCTTGTGGACCAAACTATGGAGAATTGGTCTAAACCTGCATTTACGCGAATGATTAAGCGACAGGGCTTGTGGACCAAACTATAGAGAATTGGTCTAAACCTGCGTTAACGCGATAGATCAAGTGACAGGGTTTGTGGACTAAACTATGGACAATTGGTCTAAACCTGCGTTAACGCGAATGATCAAGCGACAGTTCTTGTGAACCAAACTATGAAGAATTGGTCTAAACCTGCGTTAACGCGAATGATCATACGACAGGGCTTGTGAACTAAACTATAGAGAATTGGTCTAAACCTGCGTTAACGCGATTGATCAAGTGACAGGGCTTGTGTCCCAAACTATGGAGAATTGGTCTAAACCTGCGTTAACGCGATTGATCATGTGACAGGGCTTGTGGACCAAACTATAGAGAATTGGTCTAAACCTGCGTTAACGCGAATGATCAAGCGACAGGGCTTGTGGACCAAACTATAGAGAATTGGTCTAAACCTGCGTTAACGCGAATGATCAAGGGACAGGGTTTGTGGACCAAACTATGGAGAATTGGTCTAAACCTGCGTTAACGCGAATGATCAAGCGACAGTTCTTGTGAACCAAACTATGAAGAATTGGTCTAAACCTGCGTTAACGCGAATGATCATACGACAGGGCTTGTGGACCAAACTATAGAGAATTGGTCTAAACCTGCGTTAACGCGAATGATCAAGTGACAGGGCTTGTGGACCAAACTATAGAGAATTGGTATAAACCTGCGTTAACGCGATTGATCAAGTGACAGGTCTTGCGGACCAAACTATAGAGAATTGGTCTAAACCTGCGTTAACGTGATTGATCAAGCGACTGGGCTTATGGACTAAACTATGGAGAATTGGTCTAAACCTGCGTTAACGCGAATGATCAAGCGACAGGGCTTGTGGACCAAACTATAGAGAATTGGTTTAAACCTGCGTTAACGCGAATGATCAAGCGACAGGGCTTGTGGACCAAACTATAGAGAATTGGTTTAAACCTGCGTTAATGCGAATGATCAAGTGACAGGGCTTGTGGACTAAACTATGGAGAATTGGTCTAAACCTGCGTTAACGCGATTGATCAAGCGACAGGGCTTGTGGACTAAACTATAGAGAATTGGTCTAAACCTGCGTGAACGCGATTGATCAAGCGACAGGGCTTGTGGACCAAACTATAGAGAATTGGTCTAAACCTACGTTAATGCGAATGATCAAGCGACAGGGCTTGTTGACCAACATATGGAGAATTGGCCTAAACCTGCGTTAACGCGAATGATCAAGCGACAGGGCTTGTTGACCAAACTATAGAGAATTGGTCTAAACATGCGTTAACGCGAATGATCAAGTGACAGGGCTTGTGGACTAAACTATGGAGAATTGGTCTAAACCTGCGTTAACGCAATTGATCAAGCGACAGGGCTTATAGACCAAACTATAGAGAATTGGTCTAAACCTGCGTTAATGCGAATGGTCAAGTGACAGGGCTTGTGGACTAAACTATGGAGAATTGGTCTAAACCTGCGTTAACGCGATTGATCAAGTGACAGGGCTTGTGTCCCAAACTATGGAGAATTGGTCTAAACCTGCGTTAACGCGATTGATCATGTGACAGGGTTTGTGGACCAAACTATGGAGAATTGGTCTAAACCTGCGTTAACGCGATTGATCATGTGACAGGGTTTGTGGACTAAACTATAGAGAATTGGTCTAAACCTGCGTTAACGCGATTGATCAAGTGACAGGGCTTGTGTCCCAAACTATGGAGAATTGGTCTAAACCTGCGTTAACGCGATTGATCAAGTGACAAGTCTTTTGGACCAAACTATATAGAATTGGTCTAAACCTGCGTTAACGCGAATGATCAAGTAACAGGGTTTGTGGACCAAACTATGGAGAATTGGTCTAAACATGCGTTAACGCGATTGATCAAGCGACAGGGCTTGTGGACCAAACTATGGAGAATTGGTCTAAACCTGCGTTAACGCGAATGATCAAGTGACAGGGCTTGTGGACCAAACTATGGAGAATTGGTCTAAACATGCGTTTACGCGATTGATCAAGTGACAGGGCTTGTGGACCAAACTATAGAGAATTGGTCTAAACCTGCGTTAACGCGAATGATCAAGCGACAGGGCTTGTGGACCAAACTATAGAGAATTAGTCTAAACCTGCGTTAACGCGAATGATCAAGGGACAGGGTTTGTGGACCAAACTATGGAGAATTGGTCTAAACCTGCGTTAACGTGATTGATCAAGTGACAGGGCTTGTTGACCAAACTATGGAGAATTGGTCTAAACCTGCGTTAACGCGAATGATCAAGTGACAGGGCTTGTGTCCCAAACTATGGAGAATTGGTCTAAACCTGCGTTAACGTGAATGATCAAGTGACAGGGCTTGTGGACCAAACTATAGAGAATTGGTATAAACCTGCGTTAACGCGATTGATCAAGTGACAGGTTTTGTGGACCAAACTATAGAGAATTGGTCTAAACCTGCGTTAACGTGATTGATCAAGCGACAGGGCTTATGGACTAAACTATGGGGAATTGGTCTAAACCTGCGTTAACGCGAATGATCAAGCGACAGGGCTTGTGGACCAAACTATAGAGAATTGGTTTAAACCTGCGTTAATGCGAATGATCAAGTGACAGGGCTTGTGGACTAAACTATGGAGAATTGGTCTAAACCTGCGTTAACGTGATTGATCAAGCGACAGGGCTTGTGGACCAAACTATAGAGAATTGGTCTAAACCTGCGTTAATGCGAATGATCAAGTGACAGAGCTTGTGGACTAAACTATAGAGAATTGGTCTAAACCTGCGTGAACGCGATTGATCAAGCGACAGGGCTTGTGGACCAAACTATAGAGAATTGGTCTAAACCTACGTTAATGCGAATGATCAAGCGACAGGGCTTGTTGACCAACATATGGAGAATTGGCCTAAACCTGCGTTAACGCGAATGATCAAGCGACAGGGCTTGTTGACCAAACTATAGAGAATTGGTCTAAACATGCGTTAACGCGAATGATCAAGTGACAGGGCTTGTGGACTAAACTATGGAGAATTGGTCTAAACCTGCGTTAACGCGATTAATCAAGCGACATGGCTTATAGACCAAACTATAGAAAATTGGTCTAAACCTGCGTTAATGCGAATGGTCAAGTGACAGGGCTTGTGGACTAAACTATGGAGAATTGGTCTAAACTTGCGTTAATGCGAATGATCAAGCGACAGGGCTTGTGGACCAAACTATGGAGAATTGGTCTAAACTTGCGTTAATGCAAATGATCAAGCGACAGGGCTTGTGGACCAAACTATAAAGAATTGGTCTAAACCTGCGTTAATGCGAATGATCAAGTGACAGGGCTTGTGAACCAAACTATAGAGAATTGGTCTAAACCTGTGTTAACGCGATTGATCAAGCGACAGGGCTTGTGGACCAAACTATAGAGAATTGGTCTAAACCTACGTTAATGCGAATGATCAAGCGACAGGGCTTGTGGACCAAACTATAGAGAATTGGTCTAAACCTGCGTTAACGCGATTGATCAAGTGACAGGGTTTGTGTCCAAACTATAGAGAATTGGTCTAAACCTGCGTTAACGCGAATGATCAAGCGATATGGCTTGTGGACCAAACTATGGAGAATTGGTCTAAACCTACGTTAATGCGAATAATCAAGTGACAGGGCTTGTGGACTAAACTATGGAGAATTGGTCTAAACCTGCGTTAACGTGATTGATCAAGCGACAGGGCTCATGGACTAAACTATGGAGAATTGGTCTAAACCTGCGTTAACGCGAATGATCAAGCGACAGGGCTTGTGGACCAAACTATAGAGAATTGGTTTAAACCTGCGTTAATGCGAATGATCAAGTGACAGGGCTTGTGGACTAAACTATGGAGAATTGGTCTAAACCTGCGTTAACGCGATTGATCAAGCGACAGGGCTTGTGGACCAAACTATAGAGAATTGGTCTAAACCTCCGTTAATGCGAATGATCAAGTGACAGGGCTTGTGGACTAAACTATAGAGAATTGGTCTAAACCTGCGTTAACGCGATTGATCAAGCGACAGGGCTTGTGGACCAAACTATAGAGAATTGGTCTAAACCTGCGTTAATGCGAATGATCAAGCGACAGGGCTTGTTGACCAACATATGGAGAATTGGCCTAAACCTGCGTTAACGCGAATGATCAAGCGACAGGGCTTGTGGACCAAACTATGGAGAATTGGTCTAAACATGCGTTAATGCGAATGATCAAGTGACAGGGCTTGTGGACCAAACTACGGAGAATTGGTCTAAACCTGCGTTAACGCGAATGATCAAGCGACATGGCTTGTGGACCAAACTATAGAGAATTGGTCTAAACCTGCTTTAACGCGAATGATCAAGTGACAGGGCTTGTGGACCAAACTATGGAGAATTGGTCTAAACCTGCGTTAACGCGAATGATCAAGCGACAGGGCTTGTGGACCAAACTATGGAGAATTGGTCTAAACCTGCGTTAACGCGAATGGTCAAGTGACAAGGCTTGTGGACCAAACTATGGAGAATTGGTCTAAACCTGCGTTAACGTGATTGATCAAGCGTCAGGGCTTGTTGACCAACATATGGAGAATTGGTCTAAACCTGCGTCAACGCGAATGACCAAGCAACAGTTCTAGATATTTTAGGAAACATATTACTATAATTATTTTTTTAGCGGAATTTCGTTATTTTTTCCACAGTATATAAAACTATGAAAACAATTTGTGTTTGTGTTATAAGTATACTAGTTGCAATAAAATTAGTAAATACTAGAGACATTTTCTTGTTTTATGTTAAAAAGCGATTTGTAGGAAATTCGTGCGTCAAATTTTGTTTGGGTAATTATTATTTGTATTAATGTAATCAGCGAATGGTGATGTAAATGTTGTAAATCACTTTGGATTCTAGTTATACATGTCGAAACATCTAGGAACACGAGAACTGCCTTAAGGCTCGTAACCATCTGATGTATACCTAATTACATATTTTTTTTTTTTTTTTGTTTAAATAAGAAAAAAGTGAGGATACGCACGCGCGTGTTTTCGCATTTATGAGAGTTACAGTTTTATTGTTTTTCATCTATGCTCTATGCTACTTACACAATTCAAAATATATTGATTGTAATGTTATTGCCACGTCTTTGTCATGTTGTAAACGGTAAAAGGCATATGTTAACCTAAAGTTTACCAATATAAAAGTTGAATTGAAATGTTAAAGAAGCCATCTTGTCGTAAAGTTGTATACCAAAGCCGGGTATTATCAAAACGGGATAATTATCAACAGCGCCGTTCAGTTATGATTTGATTGAGGATTTGTTATGATATATGTCCTTATTATATAGCATTTATTTTTGCAATTTGTGTTTGAATGATTCGAATACAATACGAGATTGAAGGTAAAGTGTGTATTTGACTGTCAGCAGAATCAAAGTCGTGTAGGAACGGTAAATATGTGGCATAGCTCTGTTGTTGGTATATAAGTACTCGGATTAATATTTATATAAAATATATGATTTGTGACATCTATTTGAAAGGTTACTATACACTGAATAAATAAAACCGATGCGTATAGTACTTCAGTTGTCAATATAATAAAAATAAGCTCAGAAGTAGTACGAAAGGAAATCATATTGAAATGGCTGCAATTAGAAATGCACCTACCAAAAAATGAAAAAAAACAAAACTTATTAAACAAACTGTTTTTTCAGTCGAATATGACTTTATGATAACAACTCAAAATCACGTGTCCATCGATTCCGAGATTTTCTCTTGGTTTCCACGATATCACATGTATTTTGCTAAAAAGACGAAAGTCAAGGACAATGGAAGCAATATTTATTTTAAATTTTGATCAAAACATAATTGAAATGAATTAATCTATTCCTGGCTGTTCTATGCATGTGTAAAGAATGTACGAACGAGCCGCACTTACAAACACGGTTCATTTATGTGTTGACAAAGCTGAAAGAATAACTGTAGAAGGAACACTGTGTAGGTAGACTCGACCACTGTAGAAGGAACACTGTGTAGGTAGACTCGACAACTGTAGAAGGAACACTGTGTAGCTAGACTCGACAACTGTAGAAGGAACACTGTGTAGGTAGACTCGACAACTGTAGAAGGAACACTGTGTAGGTATACTCGACAACTGTAGAAGGAACACTGTGTAGGTAGACTCGACAACTGTAGAAGGAACACTGTGTAGGTAGACTCGACCACTGTAGAAGGAACACTGTGTAGGTAGACTCGACCACTGTAGAAGGAACTCTGTGTAGGTAGACTCGACCACTGTAGGAGGAACACTGTGTAGGTAGACTCGACCACTGTAGGAGGAACACTGTGTAGGTAGACTCGACCACTGTAGAAAGAACACTGTGTAGGTAGACTCGACCACTGTAGAAGGAACACTGTGTAGGTAGACTCGACCATTGTAGAAGGAACACTGTGTAGGTAGACTCGACCACTGTAGAAGGAACACTGTGTAGGTAGACTCGACAACTGTAGAAGGAACACTGTGTAGGTATACTCGACAACTGTAGAAGGAACACTGTGTAGGTAGACTCGACAACTGTAGAAGGAACACTGTGTAGGTAGACTCGACAACTGTAGAAGGAACACTGTGTAGGTAGACTCGACCACTGTAGAAGGAACACTGTGTAGGTAGACTCGACAACTGTAGAAGGAAGACTGTGTAGGTAGACTCGACAACTGTAGAAAGAACACTGTGTAGGTAGACTCGACCACTGTAGAAGGAACACTATGTAGGTAGACTCAACAACTGTAGAAGGAACACTGTGTAGGTAGACTCGACCACTGTAGAAGGAACACTGTGTAGGTAGACTCGACCACTGTAGAAGGAACACTGTGTAGCTAGACTCGACAACTGTAGAAGGAACACTGTGTAGGTAGACTCGACAACTGTAGAAGGAACACTGTGTAGCTAGACTCGACAACTGTATAATATTTTGTTTGATCTGAGATTTGTGCAACTGAACGATTGATTTAGAGTTTGATTGACCCAGGACATGGAGTGAAGGAAGGTATAATTGACCCAGGACACGGAGTGAAGGAAGGCATAATATTTGAGTAGATGATGGCTGCAATGTACGACCGATGGTTGACTGGGGAATTGGCATCTAACGACTCTAGAACAAAACCCCTATTACGTTGTTTCTGCATCGCACTGGGTCGTTTAGCACAACTTTAGAGTGATTCTTTGTGTTAATAGTCTGACATATACATAATGCTTCCACTTTCAAAGTCGGTATACCTAATGACGTCGATTGCTGTGGTTTTTTTTAGAATGACCAGTGTATCTTATGACCCAGCATTTTTGCAAATATCAGGCATGAAACTAGAATACTTCGTCATCTTAACCGAGGTAACTTAATTTCAGATTAGAGTTTTAGAATCAAGAAGAGTTGTTGTGTTTCATCGATCGAAAAATTTAGTAGTTTTCGAGTCAATTTTTGCTAAAATAACATTACACGCTTTACAGGACATATAGCCCCGCTACAACCCTACCCCGAGTAGCTCATACATTTCTCTCTCTTCACTACGATCAAATGGAGGGTATGTGGATGTCGTTACATATGTTTGTGTTTAAAAAAAAATTGATTGTGAAAAATAACAACCGCGTTACGCTTTAAGTTGTAATAAATCCTAGGGTATCACTTTGTCACCAGTAAAATCCTATTCCATCTAGGGTATCACTTTGTCACCAGTAAAATCCTATTCCATCTAGGGTATCACTTTGTCACCAGTAAGATCCTATTCCATCTAGGGTATCACTTTGTCACCAGTAAGATCCTTTTCCATGAGCAAATTAAAACATCATCTTTGAAGTCCACCAGATAACGCCATCTTACTACAAAATACCGCAGTTTTTCCGATTGTCAAAATTGTAAAATGTGCGTTACCTGCTGAATATTACGACGTCGTTGAAATTTACCTTTAAACAGTATTTCCAATTAATAATCAGCCTTTATGTTATATCCCAAAATGAATATTTCAAGGCTAAAACGATAATACACGACTCGAGTGATACACGAGATATCACAACGACATGCTAAGTATATCATTGACAAAGCTGACAATATCTTTCCTCCGTTGTCGCTCCATGTGACGAATTAATGTCAATACTAGAAGCCCCGCCAGGTTATCACCTTATATATATGTGTGTGGCAGTAATGGCCGATGAAGTATTCACTGACTGTCTTAGTGGATAGAGTGGACGCTCATGCCAAAGATCGTTGATTCGATCTTAACTTTGACCCGATGGCCTCTCAAAAGCACAGTATTCAGTGCTTGTTCTACCCGGGAAACGGACTTGAAAGAGATTCATAAAGGATCTGAGTCTACTTTGCAATCGAGCTATAGTATATCAGTACAACATAACGAGTCAAATATCTTCAAATGATTAATTAATGAAACCACCAGCACCATCGAAAATAAATAGGAATGATGGGGAAGTATGTTTTGTCATAGAAATATATGAAAAAATGATAAAGATATGTTAAATAGATACTGATGTAAAATATATAATGATGTAAAACAGATAAAGATGTAAAAAAGATAAATATGTAAAATAGATAAAGATGTAAAACAGATAAAAATGTAAAGAAGATAAAGATGTAAAATAGGTGTAAAATAGATAAAGATATGTTAAAAAGATAAAGATGTTAAAAAGATAAAATATGAAAAAAAGATAAAGATGTAAAATAGATACAGATTACATTTAGACGTACACACACACACACACACACACACACACACACACACACACACACACACATATATATCACTTTGTTTTTAAGTGTTTTGAGTTTTACTCTCTCTCTCTTTCTCTCTCTCTCTCTCTCTCTCTCTCTCTCTCTCTCTCTCTCTCTCTCTCTCTTTCTCTCTCTCTCTCTTTCTCTAGTTATTCTAGCCTTAACAGTTCAATTAAACACAAAGCTATCATTAGTAGGTTGGTCAATCGTTATGCTCATGAATATGTAATGTTTGTTTACAATTCTTCAATATAAATAGATAAGATATGATATTTTAATCAAGACAGTAGATTTGGTGATAATCGCTATCAGATTAAATCAGGACTTAATATATATATATACTCACGCTAAGCTCTCTTTATAAGGCAAATTAAAGACATGTTACATACACGAATATAAACTTGAATTGAACACATTTTCATAATGGTGTCTCCTCGACCCGATGGTGGGTGGGGCTGGGTGATTGCATTTTCGTTATTTTTTACAAATGTTATTGTTGACGGAGTTAAGTACTCATTTGGAATAATGTTTATAGAACTTTTAGATACCTTCAGTCGCAGCAACAGTGAAACCTCCTGGATATTGTCTATACAGATGGGAGCATCAATGCTTTCAGGTAAAATATGCAGTTTATAAAGATTTTACGCGACACATTGTTTACATTGACAAATAGCTCAAAATCCTTGTTTAGTTCTTAATGCATGTTATATGATTTATAGTGTACAGTAGATCTGATGTACATATGTTGGTGTAGTGTATGGTACTCACAGTGGCTCCTTGTCATAGCCAGACTGTCCTGACAGTGGCGCTGATGTCACTCCTTCTGTATGTATATACCTGTATTGTATGGTACTCACAGTGGCTCCTTGTCATAGCCAGACTGTCCTGACGGTGGCGCTGATGTCACCCTTCTGTATGTATATACCTGTATTGTATTCATTCGGATTTATTCCCTATACTATATCTGCATACTCTATTTTGGCGTCTGTACCAATTGAATGCTACGTCTCTGTTGGTAATGTTTCTTATATTTTAGATGGTGTTATACTGACATCGGAGGTATCTGGTCACAAATACGTGACGTGGTACCCGATCAAATAAAAAAGCACTTGGCGTGTTTTCATGCGAGTCTAATATTGTTTTCATGAATAGGAATTTATCTAATATTCTTTTCATTTTATTTACAAGAAAATAAGAAAACTAAGAAGAACAATTCTCCTTTTTTATATTTTTGCCAGAACCGAAGCATTCATATCTTGCTTAACTGTAACTATAACCATTGCATATAATAATGAAGCAAGAAAGTGAAAATTTCAACAAAAGAATTGGCAATAATTTAATGAGTACAATAAATAACTAATTATCTCCATAGCAGGGTGTGATCGCAATATCTTGGAAATTATTCGGAGTACGAAAACAAAGTACGCTGATAGAAAGTGGCAAACAAACTTTATATTTTATTATGTCATTATAATGTTAGATAATGCGTTTTGGTAATATAAATGCATTGACATGACTGTATAAAAATAACCTACCAATGTAAATGTGTATTGTACAGGTCCATTAATCGGGGCATTGGTGAATCGGTTCGGCTGCAGGCGCGTATCGTTTGTAGGAACTGTGCTGAGTACCATAGGGTTTATTGCGAGTCCGTTTGCAGCTTCAGTTTATCACCTGTATGCTACCTTCGGAGTTGTCGCAGGTGAGCTTATTCTGCAATTTATCTGTATATAAATATGCATAATGAAATCATTAAGGTTGAGTGCACACGTGCATTTAGGTTGAGTGCACGTGTAACTTAGGTTTTCTAAACGATAGAGTGTATTCTGGAAACAGTTCTATTGTTGTTAAGTTAGACGTTTTCCCTTTTCTATTACTGATACAACACTCATTTGAAAAAAACAAACAACTTAAATGTTTGCAAAATAAGTTGATCAGGAGGTTTTTCAAAAATTAATTCATTTATTCACTCAGTCATTCATTTATCCATCCATCCATCCATCCATCCATCCATCCATCCATCCATCCATCCATCCATCCATCCATCCATCCATCCATCCATCCATCCATCCATCCATCCATCCATCCATCCATCCGTCCGTCCGTCCGTCCGTCCGTCCGTCCGTCCGTCCGTCCGTCCGTCCGTCCGTCCGTCCGTCCGTCCATCCATCTATCCATCCATCCATCGATTCATCCATCCATCCATCCAACCATCCATAAATCCATCTACCCACCCATCCATGCTTCCATTCATTCATTCTGTTTATCTATCCACTCTTTACATATAGAGATCTGGTGAAATGATTTTGAAATTATTTAGAGCTTAATCAGCCAAGACATTTCCTGTTTTCATGAGTTCCAACTTTCCATAAGTTTAAATACGCCGTCAAGGGATGTAATTATTTGAACTTATATAAACAGCTGACGACGTAGTTATTTCCCTTGCATTAATATCTCTATACTTTGAGACAAAATTTAGTGTTACATTACTGCACAAAGTGTTATAGTATTACTGCACACTGCTCATCAGTCGCGTGTAATTTGTCACATTTCTAAAAAAAAGCCTTAATGATGGTCCGTTAGGAGAATGTGAAGGTGTTGAAGGCTCCCCAGTGCCGGTTATGCTACTGGCCGCTCCATGGTGGCGGCCACTGTTGCGCTGTTTTTGTATGTATATATTGTTCTCATTGTGGCTGCTCTTATTTACGTGCAATATAATAAATCAAAGATAATTGCTGAACTTGAGTTTAACGGTGTATAATTATAATTGCTTCTTCATGACTTGGGTTTAACAATGTATAACTATAATTGCTTCTTCAGGACTTTGTATTAACAGTGTATAACTACTATTGCTTCTTCATGACTTTGGTTTAACAGTGTAAAACTATAATTGCTTCTTCAGGACTTTGGTTAAACGGTGTATAACTATAATTGCTTCTTCAGGACAATGGTTTAACAGTGTATAACTATAATTGCTTCTTCAGGACTTTGTATTAACAGTGTATAACTACTATTGCTTCTTCATGACTTTGGTTTAACAGTGTAAAACTATAATTGCTTCTTCAGGACTTTGGTTAAACGGTGTATAACTATAATTGCTTCTTCAGGACAATGGTTTAACAGTGTATAACTTTAATTGCTTCTTCTTAACTTGGGTTTAACAGTGTATAACTATAATTGCTTATTGAAGACTTGGGTTTAATGGTGTATAATTATAATTGCTTCTTCAGGACTTTGGTTAAACGGTGTATAACTAGAATTGCTTCTTCAGGACTTTGGTTAAACGGTGTATTACTATAATTGCTTCTTAAGGACAATGGTTTAACAGTGTATAACTGTAATTGCTTCTTCAGGACTTTGGTTTAACGGTGTATAACAATTATTGCTTCTTCAGGACTTTGGTTTAACAGTGTATAACTATAATTGCTTCTTCATGACTTTTGTTCAACAGTGTATAACTGTAATTGCTTCTTCAGGACTTTGGTTTAACAGTGTATAACTATAATTGCTTCTTCAGAACAATGGTTTAACAGTGTATAACTATAATTGCTTCTTCATGACTTGGGTTTAACAGTGTATAACTATAATTGCTTCTTCAGGACTTTGGTTTAACAGTGTATAACTATAATTGTTTCTTCAGGACTTTGGTTTAACAGTGTATAACTATAATTGCTTCTTCATGACTTTGGTTTAACAGTGTATAACTATAATTGCTAATTGAAGACTTGGGTTTAACGGTGTATAATTATAATTGTTTCTTCATGACTTGGGTTTATTAGTGTATAACTATAATTGCTTCTTCAGGAATTTGGTTTAACAGTGTATAACTGTAATTGCTTCTTCAGGACTTTGGTTTAACGGTGTATAACTATAATTGCCTCTTCAGGACTTTGGTTTGACAGTGTATAACTATAATTGCTTCTTCATGACTTTGTTTTAACAGTGTTTAACTATAATTGCTCATTGAAGACTTGGGTTTAACGGTGTATAATTATAATTGCTTTTTCATGACTTGGGTTTAACAGTGTATAACAATAATTGCTTATTGAAGACTTGGGTTTAACGGTTTATAATTATAATTACTTCTTCATGACTTGGGTTTAACAGTGTATAACTATAATTGCTTCTTCAGGACTTTGGTTAAACAGTGTATAACTATAACTGCTTCTTCATGACTTGGGTTTAGCAGTGTATAACTATAATTGCTTCTTTGGGGCTTTGGTTTAACTGTGTTTAACTATAACTGCTTCATCAGGACTTTGGTTTAACAGTGTTTAACTATAATTGCTTTTTTATGACTTGGGTTTGATAATATATAACTATAATTGCTTCTTCAGGACTTTGGTTTAACAGTGTATAACAATAACTGCTTCATCAGGACTTTGGTTTAACAGTGTATAACTATAATTGTTTCTTGAGGACTTTGATTTAAAAGTGTATAACTATAATTGCTTGTTCAGGACTTCGGTTCAACAGTGTATAACTATAATTGCTTATTGAAGACTAGGGTTTAACGGTGTATAATTATAATTGCTTCTTCATGACTTGGGTTTAACAGTGTATAACTATAATTGCTTCTTCAGGACTTTGGTTTAACAGTTTATAACTGTAATTGCTTCTTCAGGACTTGGGTTTAACAGTGTATAATTTTAATTGCTTCTTCAGGACTTGGGTTTAACGTTGTATAATTATATTGCTTCTTCAGGACTTTGGTTTAACAGTGTATAACTGTTATTGCTTCTTCAGGACTTTGGTTTAACGTTGTATAATTATAATTGCTTATTCAGAACTTTGGTTTAACAGTTTATAACAATAATTGCTTCTTCAGGACTTTTGCTTAACATCGTATAACTATAATTGCTTATTCAGGACTTGGGTTTAACAGTTTATAACTATAATTGCTTATTCGGGACTTGGGTTTAACAATATATTACTATAATTGCTTCTTCAGGACTTGGGTTTAACAGTGTATAACTATAATTGCTTCTTCAGGACTTTGGTTTAACAGTGTATAACTATAATTGCTTCTTCAGGACTTTGGTTTAACAGTGTATAACTATAATTGCTTCTTTATGACTTAGGTTTGATAATATATAACTGTAATTGCCTCTTCAGGACTTGGGTTTGATAATGTATAACTATAATTGCTTCTTCAGGACTTGGGTGTGATAGTGTATAACTATATTTGCTTCTTAAGGACTTGGGTGTGATAATGTATAACTGTAATTGCTTCTTTAGGACTTGGGTTTGATAATGTATAACTATAATTGTTTCTTCAAGACTTGGGTTTGATAATATATAACTATTTCTGCTTCTTCAGGACTTGGGTGTGATAATGTATAACTATAACTGCTTCTTCAGGATTTGTGTTTGATAATGTATAACTATAACTGCTTTTTCAGGACTTGGGTTTGATAATGTATAACTATAATTGCTTCTTCAGGACTTGGGTTTGATAATGTATAACTATAATTGCTTCTTCAGGACTTGGGTGTGATAATGTATAACTATAATTGCTTCTTCATGATTTGGGTTTGATAATGTATGACTATAATTGCGTCTTCAGGATTTGGGTGTGATAATGTATAACTATAATTGTTTCTTCAGGACTTGGGTTTGATAATGTATGACTATAATTGCTTCTTTAGGACTTCGGTGTGATAATATATAACTATAATTGCTTCTTTGGGACTTTGGTTTAACATTGTATAACTATAATAGCTTCTTCAGGACTTGTGTTTGATAATGTATAACTGTAATCGCTTCTTCAGGACTGAGGTTTGATAACATATAACTATAATTGCTTCTTCAGGACTTGGGTTTGATAATATATAACTATAATTATTTCTTCAGGACTTGGGTTTGATAATGTATAACTATAATCGCTTCTTCAGGACTTGGGTTTGATAATATATAACTATAATTGTTTCTTCAGGACTTGGGTTTGATAATGTATAACTATAATTGCTTATTCAGGACTTGGGTTTGATAATATATAACTATAATTGCTTCTTCAGGACTTGTGTTTGATAATATATAACTGTAATTGCTTCTTCAGGACTTGGGTTTGATAATATATAACTATAATTGCTTCTTCAGGACTTGGGTTTGATAATGTATAACTATAATTGCTTTTTCAGGGCTTGGGTTTGATAATGTATAACTATAATTGCTTCTTCAGGACTTGGGTTTGATAATGTATAACTATAATTGCTTTTTCAGGGCTTGGGTTTGATAATATATAACTATAATTGCTTCTTCAGGACTTGGGTTTGATAATGTATAACAATAATTGCTTTTTCAGGGCTTGGGTTTAGCATGATGAACCTTCCAGGTAGTGTATCACTGATGCGCTATTTTGATAAGAAACTTGCTGTTGCGTCAGGCCTTGCAGCCATGGGGTCGAGCATGGGCGCCATAGTGTTTAGTCCCCTGATAAAGGTGATTAATTCTGAATTCTTTCACAGTGCTATCAAAGTAAATGTTCACAATTACATCATCTCATATGTTAATTACAAAACATGTCGTACATATAATTATGTATGTTTGCAATATCAATCGCTACAGTTGTGCTAAATATCAAACTTTTAATGTCATATTTCGGAACGTCTTTACAACAGTGCACAGTTTGTCAAACGATTAATAGTGCTAAATATAACGTAATAATCGAGTAAATGTATTGCGGATGGTAGTATAATTTTCATATGTTATAACTAACTGACATTACCTGAAATGGAAAAATGCAAACTTTGTTCCGTTTTGTATTACAGATACTCATCGATCAATACACATGGCGAGGAACAGTGATGGTAGAAGCTGGGATAGTAATGAATGGATTAATTTGTGCTCTAGTTCTTAGACCAGTGCAAACATCTAAACGCCAGCCAAATGAATCATTGAATTCAAAACATAAAGAAACAAACTTTATAGCAAAGAAAAGAGACATAAACACCAATACTGATGATATGTGTCTGAAAGAAATTCTTGTAAAAGGTGAAGATCATGACAAAATTGTAGAACACGTTGATGAAATTAGCATTGACTCTGCAAATAAGGAATCTGATATAAAACAAAAGACAAACACGAATTCGTGTAAAACTAGTGATAAACGTGGAAGAAGGTGGATAAGCCTAGCACCATTATCTGATCCCGGGTTTTGGCTTCTGATAGCGTCAACCTGTCTCATAGAGCTTGGTCTAAATGTCCCCTATACATATCTACCGGACATGATGAACCGTCAGAAATACGAGGGGCAGCAGGTCGTCTGGATCATCTTCGTCATGGGTACTATTGTATTTGTCTTTTGTTGTTGTGGTGGTGGTATGATGATTTTTTATGTTTAACGTTGATTTCAGCGTTGGTTTCAACAATTTGTCAGTAATATCGCAACAAATATATTCTTGAGACAGTATTGAAGCGCTGTCACAACAGAGTATCATGCCGCAAACACATGTTATGACCTGGAACTATCCTCTAAATGCTGAGCACCATGCGAGGAGGTTTCAAATACCAATTTCAAATCTTTGGTATGACCCAACTGGCGATCCAACCCACGACCTTCCACATGTTTATATGATGATAAAAGCACAGTCTGACCTGTCCTTGCGGCCACTTCAAAATCCCCCCGTGTAAATTGCCTATATAAAGTACATGTATTAAACGGTCACCTATTTAACGCGGTTAACGGCCAGTCTATTTCATTCTAAACAATACCAGTAAGCGGTCAGATGTAGTGGCCGACCCTTATCACTTTGCGGTCACACCTTTTGGCTGGCCACTATTCTAATCATATTGTATAATCCCGCGATCAATTAAAGGCTCATTAAACTTCCTTAACGGTCGTTTTTAGTTTTTAATTAAAGTGAGTTTTACTCTTCCAGATGATAGAATACATGTTTATTTGATCACTGAGAGACTTTGCAAACGAAAAAATAAATATAAAGCACGTTATAAGTACATTATTAAGAAAGGGTTTTGTTTACAAATTAATATTCGCCTCTTTCCGATAAACACCTTCGGCAAAAAACAGGGAGTTAAGAAGCTTGTTCGGAAACACGTCGGTCAGTAATATATGATCAATTCACTTCAGGGAGAAACATAGTATTATATGGGGAACTGTAGGGGATGCGGTTAAAACTTAATAACAGCTTGCGGTTAAAATGATTTTTAAGAACGTCCCCTTTATTCCCCTCAGTGTATTAATGAACTGGAACCCACGAGCACGTAAGCGACGAATCGTTCATATATAATCAAAAATAAAATTACTTTTTTAATAACTGTACTAAACAAACCACCCATGATAGTCTCTCAATATTGACTGCGATAAAGTGATTTGTGACGTAATAGCGCGTGTGATAGTATGCAAGGGAGGATCCTAATCAAGAGTTACTAGACCAAACAGTACGTATTTCCAAACAACTTGCAGGCATGGGCATGGTACATGTACCATGCATATGTGATCACTGTTTGTCTGTCACAATAAACATCATGACATCAGCTTTTTCAGTAAAAATATTGACCCTCTATATATCTCTATTAAGCAGCCACCTGTGTTAAGCAGCCAGTTTGGCCATTTCTCTTGGGTGGCTGCTTAATACAGGTTAGACGGTACTTATAGTTTAAGTACATCTAAATGTGAGCGGATATAAGGATATAAATAAGAAAAGGTGATACTACTTGAATGGTCTCATATCAGCTTAAACGCTACAAAAACATGTATTTGTAACTTTTTTATATGCAACTAAAGAAAAATATCAATGTAGTATTAGGTCAATGGTTCTAAAACGGCTATGACATTGGTTTCAGCTTTCTTTAAATTTCCCAATGGTACGTACATGTACAATTACATATATTGCAATATGTGTTTAACTAAATATAATAGATCTGGTAACACTTTACAACATCATTTAAGTGTACATAAATCATAAAATGTTATAGATCTGGTAACACTTCACAACATCATTCAAGTGTACATAAATCATAAAATGTTATAGATCTGGTAACACTTCACAACATCATTCAAGTGTACATAAATCATAAACATGTTATAGATCTGGTAACACTTCACAACATCATTCAGGTGTACATAAATCATAAACATGTTATAGATCTGGTAGCACTTCACAACATCATTCAAGTGTACATAAATCATAAACATGTTATAGATCATGTAACACTTCACAACATCATTCAGGTGTACATAAATCATAAACATGTTATAGATCTGGTAACACTTCACAACATCATTTAGGTGTACATAAATTATAAACATGTTATAGATCTTGTAACACTTCACAACATCATTCAGGTGTACATAAATTATAAACATGTTATTGTGCGATAAAACAAAACTAGATTTACACAGTCGACGATTGTCTCGTGCTAAAACGCTTATTGGTATAGTTAAAATGTACATGTATGTGTTATATTTAATACCAGGCACTATCTATTACATGTACCTATATTTATATACCTATGTACGTTCATTGATCTCATATTTAACGACTTCCTTAACACAAACCCTTGAGCGTATTTTACTCAGTATACACCAATGCATGTATGTCACAAATACAACAGGCCGCATTCAATGGAAATATTGTGAATTGGGTAAATTATGCACGGGTACTTGCCATTGATTATGTATGCTACAGGTGTAAGAGGCCGAGTTCGGTTAACTCAGTCGGTAGCGAGTCTGATTTTCAATAAAGGTCTCAAGGAGTTCGAATCCAAACCCGGCTAAAATTTTCATGATGATTGATATTTTGCAGCATTGCGTCTCGTTGTCATTCGTCTCTCACCGCTGATTCAATGGGGAAATTATCGGTTACTTGATCAGACGGATGTGCTTGAATACTGGTTAATCTTCCTGGGTTCCAGGAAAGAGTGGTAAGGTTAACCGATCGTCTGTTTGCTCTCAATGGCTGAACATGATGCTATATAATTAAAAACACAAACAGACGTGACAGGCATACGTATGGTTTAATGTTTTGTTGTTGTATTCTCAATTTGTGACGAGCACATTATGTTTTGTAATTGTTTTTTTCCAGGTGTGACAGGAACGGTATGCCGTGCAGGTATAGGCTTTGTGGCTACGATTAAGTGCGTAAACAGAGTACACCTGTGTATATCGACGATAATACTAAGTGGAATCCTGGTTGTCATTTGTCCATTTTGCATTTATTATGAAATGTTTGTAGCGTTCGCAATATTGTTTGGAGGAATTGCCGGTAATGTTTAGAAGTATTAATCTATTTTTTTCTCAATGACATGTACTTATCCAATTTCATTTCTCATACAAAAATACTATTTTATGGCGGAAATAAAAGCTTTAATATGACCTTTACGTTAGCTGATACCTTTTAAATAAGGAACATGAACACTCCGAGTTGAGCAGATCATCAAACCCTATTCACCTGAAGTGCTTGTATATGGACTTAAACCTTGGTTACATTGACGAAGACCAAATACGCTTTCATAGTAACTCTGCAGCGTACTTATTACGGGTATTTGTACTTGTTTTATAAAATGGGGTTAAACTGTTTAGAGATAGATTGGTGGAGTCGGGGGGAGACCTCAGACTAATTTAGAGTAGAAGCATTGTCCATCTGCAAGAAACTAAACTTCTTCACATCAAGTTTTTACAACACACATTTTTAATCTTCAAAATGAAATACGACTTAAAATATTTATTGTGTGATAATATACTTACTAACGTACTTGATACATAATTTTAAAATTACACATCCGAACGGGGCCAGATTATAACAAGTTGATATATTTTCTAAAAATATATGTCTTCATCTTATTTCGCAATACATCAAAAGCATTAACGCCATGTTAATATACACGTTTTGATGGCGAAGGTTATTTATCCGGAACATTCGAACATTCATAACAAACGTCCATACTATATATAGTTTTTTTACAAAACATAATTTATTTAGATATTAGCAAATAGACACACCATTGTATTTCATTGCACTTTAAACCATTTCCTAAAATGTTGAAATATATTCATATGATATGTACCTATTACTTCAGGCAGTTCTAGCGCTTTGAGATATGTTTTAATCCCAGACCTGTTTGGTGTTGAGATGATTGCAGATTGTCTCGGTTTAGTTCTGATGTTCCAGGGTATAACTGCCTTCATTGGATTACCTATTGCAGGTAATAAACACCAGTGTACACGTTATACTAAATCTTTTGCTTCTTATGTAATAGATCCTTGTCCCGAAGATCCCGTTTTGTAAGTCTTATAGTGATTGGTTAATCGATGGCAAGTCACGTGGAAATTGAAGTATTTTTCATTTTGTCCGCTAAAAATGATAAACCACATTTTTGTTCTATTCGTGGTCAAAAATATCACAAAATAATTTATTGCCGATACAAAGGAAACTATTTTATTATAGCGATTGAAGAAAATATTACTGCCCATTTATGTTAATCTACTCTTGTAATTCCAGCCATATTTCACTGCTTATTTTTGTTTTGTGTTCTACATACACTTTGGTCAGGCTCTTCCATTCTCTCGTACTATTCTACATTCAAACGTTTTTTAAGTATTTTCACATTAATGTGAACGTGTTCTCTCGTACAAATAACAATAATTGCATGTTGTCCACTTAGTTTTTTCAAAGACAATTAATAAATTTTGACAAAAAAATCAGTAACTAACTCCTTTTATATTCACACACATGTTAAGATTTAACAAATTTGATTTTGTAACCATGCATGTGTCGTTGATATACAAGCCATGCCAGCCTCTAAATATATGCACCAAGAAATCACGATCTCTATGAAACAATTTGAAGTTATCTAAAAGCAAGTTACACAGGACTATAGCGTAATAATCATTAACTATGGACAATACTTTGTAGTGAGACGTAATTAACACACTCACGAGGGGCATATTAAACATCGTTGATTAATTAAATGTCAGAAAGTTTAATACAGGTTTGTGGGCATCTGCATACAAAATTTTAGATGAAATTGAGGTATTATGTAAATGTTTATATAAGTTTAGACTAATTGAACGTCGACATGAACACAGTCATACACGTTGACGTGTTCCTTTATTGTCACTAATGCACTATACATGTACATCAAACACAACATTTCAGTATTTCTTTCAAGATACTCAGTCAATTTGATAGTTGTGTATTTTGATTTTCATAATGCCCTAAAGCATTTATTTATGGTATAGCATATTGCTGAACATCGCTGCACCTCTTTCGATATATCGTCTAAAACGTTTTAATTACCTTGGTTTGTCAGTTTTGTTTTGGCTTGAAGAAATGATAATACTTGCATGTTAGGTTAAATACAACTAAAACATATATACACTACAATCAAGTTACACTATATTAGTAAAAGTGAGCAACTACACAACATGTCCAGGAAAGACTGTAGTTGCCTCGGATTTACTGAGTATGTTCACGGCCGATAATGCAATATGCACAACACCTTTCAAAAGAACCATCACTCACAACAGATGTAAAGGTGTTCTTTACAATGACCTTCAATTGTATTTTAAACAATATTATTGATTATATTTTCAAATTTTAAATATATAAAACACGTTCACATTTATTTAATACGCCTTAACATGTGTATTAGACAGTGTTTTATACGCCTTAACATGTGTGTTAGACAGTATTTTGTACGCATTAACATGTGTATAAGACAGTATTTTGTACGCCTTAACATGTGTATTAGACAGTGTTTTGTACGCCTTAACATGTGTATTAGACAGTGTTTTGTACGCCTTAACATGTGTATTAGACAGTGTTTTGTACGCCTTAATATGTGTATTAGACAGTGTTTTGTACGCCTTAACATTTGTATTAGACAGTATTTTGTACGCCTTAACATGTGTATAAGACAGTGTTTTGTACGCCTTAACATGTGTATTAGACAGTGTTTTGTACGCCTTAACATGTGTATTAGACAGTGTTTTGTGCGCCTTAACATGTGTATTAGACAGTGTTTTGTGCGCCTTAACATGTGTATTAGACAGTGTTTTGTGCGCCTTAACAAGTGTATTAGACAGTGTTTTGTGCGCCTTAACATGTGTATAAGACAGTGTTTTGTACGCCTTAACATGTGTTTTAGACAGTGATTTGTACTCATTAACATGTGTATAAGACAGTGTTTTGTACGCCTTAACATGTGTATTAGACAGTGTTTTGTACGCCTTAACATGTGTATTAGACAGTGTTTTGTACGCCTTAACATGTGTATTAGACAGTGTTTTATGCGCCTTAACATGTGTATTAGACAGTATTTTATACGCCTTAACATGTGTATTAGACAGTGTTTTATACGCCTTAACATGTGTATTAGACAATTTTTTCTACCAGTTCACTGCATTGAAACTTTTACCTTTTCAGGGGCAGTTTTTGACGCATCAGGAACGTATACTTTTCCATTTGTAATGGCTGGTGTAGAGCTGATATTGAGTGGGTGCATACTACTGATTATTCCTGTAGTCCAGAAGAAACATGTTGCTAACTGATAGCATATATGTAGTATTCAAATTATGAATCCAATTCACGATACAATGAGTGGTTTGCTAGGTCAAACTATTCCATACCGCAGTTTTTTAAACCGTGGGTCCTCCGTTGTCGAGTAGTTTAAATTGTCTTCACAAGATCACCAATCACTCACCACTGAGGTCACGGGTTCAACAGAAATGCTAGAGACAGTTTACCAGTTACTTGCCGAATTACTGCTTATACTCAGATTCTCCGTTAAAGAGACTGTTATTATGAAACTGAAAACATGTTTGACAATTTTATACTTACATTTTTAATTTAAAATTTGATAAATATTAAACATTATTTTCTGCTACTTGCCTTTCTTTCCTTAATTTAATTGTATTTATTTAACCTTTAATGTGTTGAAAAAAGTGTAAATAAAACATATTTTGTTAAAAGTGGCTATTTAACCATCTGAATCATGTGTAATGTTTTGACTTCGTAGATGATTAGATAACACAACTTAAAGGTGTTTACCTATCGTTGACGAATGGTTGTGGTTAAGAATACTTCCAACACGTTACTGGTGCTTTCTAGTTTTATAAAACATTATTTTAAATAATCAGAATCTCACGTAACTTTATTGTTTATAGCTTGCACATCAAAGGATTTTACAAAGTATTTATTTAATAATACGATTTGAAATGAATTGAAGTAAAATGATGATATGTCTCACCTGTATTTATTTAATGATTTTTTCTCAACTTTGATATGATTTTAAGTTTATCTATTGAAATAAACCTACACTTTTATGAGATAAAACACGTAGTAAATCCTACCATACCGGACATTCTGAGGTGACATGTTCCTAGTAAAAAGGAGTCCTTGTAAAGGTTAGCCAACCTAGTATAGTCCCGACTTCGGAGCTCATGTCATATGTCAATCGGTTTAAATTTATGGTTTGGCATTTTGACATTTATTGACATAACGCTCATACTATCTATATATTTGTTGTGTATCGCTTATTGGGTGGCATTAATATGCCCTTTTACATAAATATTCAATTAAATAGTTAGTTATTATCACTTTTAAATATTTACTTTAATGTTCTACTTATATTTTAATACTAAATTAATTATTTTGACACTGCAGTCACTAACAAAACAAAAGTGCATGTATTTGCAAATTGAATAATACAGAAGTATATAAATATCCCGTGTAAAAGTTCCATTATTTAGGGCCAAGCGCCGAGTATTTTTTTATTTTGCGACACAAATCTAAAGGGAAAACATAAAATATATATGAATTGAATAATCGTTTAAGTGGTAAATAAAAATACATCATTCTACGATTTCAGTTAAAATGCATGTATCATAAAACGATGATTTTATTGGGCAAGTTTCAATGCAAAATTTTGATGAATATAAACTTTGCTTCTTTTTATATGTGCCAAATGCTTACATTACGACATGGCTGAAAGATCTATTAATTTTTTTATTTTGCACTTATCAAAAGTATATTTGTTTCCCCCCGTAAAATTTATTTTAGTTGACATATATTCAAAAGTAAAAATGCTTTTGCTTACCACTCAAAAGCCTTATCCCCTGCTATCTAATTAATTAGCATCCCACTGAAAAGCCGAAACAACGTTTGCTCAAACATGCGCTCCGAACAATAGGGTCATTTGAATATGAGTTTTTCATATTGTATTTGCTTTGCCTTTTTAATTTAACATAGATAGAAAACATAATACAAAATACAGAACAACATATACGCTGAAGTAAATTGTAGTGGTAATTTATATAAATTCTAACTTCTAAACCATCAGTGCTATTATGTCATTAATTTTCCTTTTAGATCACGGTGGATGGGAAACAAACTCCAGGGTCAAAGGGTAATAGAGGCATACCATGTAACATGATACTTTTGATCAGATCAGTGTATGCATCTCGTAGTAGTGACTTCATAACCCAATAACGAGCAAATATTTTGGGGTGCTACATATATACCTTTCTTTATCAATGATATTATCGATAAATTAACTAGGCCTAAATCTAAGTTTAACGAATATATGTAAAAAAGACCAACATATTTCTCCATACAATTTAGTTGCGAGAAATTGATCTTCATAATTATCTTGGTTTAATTTGTTATGCATCAAATTTTTGGATTGGAAAACTCAGATTGGTTTATAAATGAGGTAAACACAATTTTAATAGTTTACATATTCAGTTTTAATTTGTGGTTCTTTGAAATGAGGGAGCTCAATCAACATTACTTGTACATATAATACCTCTAATGCCGGTGCTAGTTGGATGTGAGGGGTGTTGCATAGTTCGTTATACTCGAAAAGAATACTCACTGAAATCGAATAGATTGTTTCAATTCTTGTTTGCTTTTTTGCGCTACCTTTTGTATCCTTTTATTATATATTTCACATATATCATACAATACAAATCATTACACAAAAAGACAATGTGATGACGACAAATCAATAGAATAGAGCTAAATAGAATAGAGCTAAATAAAATAGAGCTAAATGGAATAGAGCTAAATGGAATAGAGCTAAATAGTATAGAGCTAAATGAAATACAGCTAAATAGAATAGAGATAAATAGAATAGAGCTAAATAGAATAGAGCTCAATGGAATAGAGCTAAATAAAATAGAGCTAAATAGAAAAGAGCTAAATGAAAGAGAGCTAAATAGAATAGAGATAAATAGAATCGAGATAAATAAAATAGAGCTAAATAGAATAGAGATAAATAGAATAGAGATAAATAGAATAGAGCTAAATAGAATAGAGCTAAATCATACATTTTGTAGAAGTTTAAGGGCACTTGTCCACTGAATAAGTGTCACAATTTGACTGGGTTACATGTATGAAAGAATAACAATAGTACATTTAATTTAGATGCATTTGTTGTTTTAACGTATAATCATCATCAGATGAAAACATGAAACAATTAAAAGAAGCAAGTTTTTGCTTTAATATTATTGATGATTTTAAGTTTTTTATATTTATTAAAATACAATCATAAGTATCTTTTTTATGGAAAAATATTTGTTTAAACAAAATCATCATTATTTAACACATCAGAAAAATAAACCAACAAAAAACAACAACACAAAAACACTTGAGATATCTATTGGTCATATTTTGCATATATTGAACATTAGCTGTTCCGCGAATAAATATTATTTTTGTCTAATATTTGTCAAATGGCACATTCTATGATTACAATGAATATTTGTGGTAATTTCCTTAACTATATCAAGCCAGTTTGAATAACTAATAAACGATACGGTAATGTTGTAAATATTTATTGATATAAAAGTAAAATTAAGTAAAATGTTTGTTTATTATAGTGTCACCACTATTGAAAGGACCAGCCACATAGGGCTTATGAGACACCTTTGTGTTGTACGCAGTTATTTTCTGAAAGCTATCATTGCCTGGCGTCGGTACCCCCTGAATTTAAGTAGCTGCTGGGC
Source organism: Panopea generosa (assembly GCA_029582155.1). Taxonomy (NCBI): domain Eukaryota; kingdom Metazoa; phylum Mollusca; class Bivalvia; order Adapedonta; family Hiatellidae; genus Panopea; species Panopea generosa. Next base: position 28,136,195 of record CM055907.1, read on the forward strand.
GAACAACCGGCCACATCAGAAAAAAAACACAAGTTCTTGCACCGGAATTTGAACCTTTGACCTCTCGCTTCCGAAGTGGACGCCTTAACCACTAAGCAACAGAAGACGGCTTATAATGATGACAAGATATAATCATATTATTTTCAACAAAACAATGGCCGTATATGTAAGTCAGACATCATCTATTTAAACAATTATTTAAGGATATATCGGAGAAAGCATGGTACATTTAATACCCATTGCATGAGCTTAGTTCTGATTCGCTGAAACCATGGATTAAATATTACAAACGTTGATAATGTAAGGCATATGTAATTTACATTTTGTTTGATGCCAGATACTAATTTAACTATCAGATATTGCATAATATGCATTTTCAATTCCACCGAATGATGAATGCGTTGTGATGACAAGGCCAATTTGTGAGGTTTTGGGTAAATAGGATAAAAGCCAACACTGTGATTTTGCAATCAAGTTAGCTTAAGTCGTATTGTTATATCAGCGCTGTAAGGGTTGATAAGCACCAGTGGAAAATGCAATGTTAGATTATATATATGATAAAGTCAAGGATAGACGGACAGAAAGATATTAGATTGACACAAGCATGTTATCACAATAACTCGACTTTTTCTAAGATGAGCTCAATATTCGTGTACATGTAATAAATGATTTTTTCAGAACATAATATAAAATATGTTTCTTTCTAACAAATCGCCTTTAGCTTCCGAATCGAAATTATAGTTAATCATCGTTCCATATACTAGCCGTTTCGTTTAGAAATGGCCGGCGGAGTGAAACAATCAAAACAACAAGCTTCGTGCATGAACAAGTATATTAAACTCTAGTAAACTCCAGGTCTAATAACTAAAATACAGGCTGTGATATAGCGATGTTTTATTGCTGGCTGTCGTGTGCTGCACTATAAATACTATACTACTGTAATGCTTATGTTCATGTTCTCTTACTAATACTGCAAATGACTCTATAGTACTGTTATTTTCATGCTTTATGGCTGAAATATAAAATATTACATGTATAAATTAATAACATAACTTTTACTGATGAAAAACTATTTGACACCTCAAAAGTTATTATGCCATTTTATGACTACAACGTTTAACAGTCTGAAATTATTTTTCTCTGATCGTTTAGCCACAATATCAATTAAAACAAGTTATGGCTGCAACTGCTTTTATTATCTAGAATATTTGTTTCCTATATTGAGTTCATTAAATATTTTATATAAATCAACCCTCATTCATTGACAATGACATCGTGATCCGAACGGTCCATTTGCTTTAAATTGGCAAGTTATCAAAGTGTAAATACTGACCCTCGGAGTCATTATATGTGTCAATGCTGACGATGTTCAAAGGAGATAATATATTCAAATCCACGTGTATACTTTATCTTTCACCGTTGGAGTACGTGGCCCAGTGGTAAAGTATCTGGGCCAAGATGGGGGAGGGGTCGTGGGTTCGATCCTCAGAAGCCGCGTTTATATGCAGCGTACTGCTTTAGCAAGACTTTTATTCGTATATGCTTTATTCAGATATACTTCGGGTGTGATCTGTCTAGGTTGTAAGGAGTTGTATAACAATCTGTGTAAAATCAATAAGTCTTTCACCTGTCGGGTTTATACTTTAACGTCTCCCACCAATTTTTGGCAGACCACCTCCAGAACTTCCACTCAATACCGTTCCACCTGGAACAGTAGTCGTGCTATTTGTACTAGTTTCTGTGAACTCTCTGAGCACAAGAATAACCAACAGCAGTGTTCCGGCCCCTGTATATTACGACAAATTATTAAACTAACTATTAATTTCTTTTACAAAATGAAAATGGAAATCTCAATATTTCTGTATAGCATTTTGAGCAAAATAAATTTTGGTGACATATATCTTACAAAGCTTTAAGTATTACAAGTGTTGTGGTATAATTATTGTATTACAAATGCTGTGGTATAATTATTGTATTACAAGTGTTGCGGTATAATTATTGTATAACAAGTGTTGCGGTATAATTATTGTATTACTACAAGTGTTGCAGTATAATTATTGTATTACAAGTGTTGCGGTATAATTATTGTATTACAAGTGTTGTGGTATAACTATTGTATTACAAGTGTTGCGGTATAATTATTGTATAACAAGTGTTGCGGTATAATTATTGTATTACTACAAGTGTTGCGGTATAATTATTGTATTACAAGTGTTGCGGTATAATTATTGTATTACTAGAAGTGTTGCGGTATAATTATTGTATTACAAGTGTTGCGGTATAATAATTGTATCACAAGTGTTGCGGTATAAGTGTTGTGGCATAGTCATTGTACTACACGTGATGTGGAATAATTATTGTATTACAAGTGTTGCGGTATAATTATTGTATTACTACAAGTGTTGCGGTATAATTATTGTATTACAAGTGTTGCGGTATAATTATTGTATTACTTGAAGTGTTGCGGTATAATTATTGTATTACAAGTGTTGCGGTATAATTATTGTATCACAAGTGTTGCGGTATAAGTGTTGTGGTATAATTATTGTATTACAAGTGTTGCGGTATAATTATTGTATTACAAGTGCTGCGGTATAATTATTGTATTACAAGTGCTGCGGTATAATTATTGTATTACTACAAGTGTTGCGGTATAATTATTGTATTACAAGTGTTGCGGTATAATTATTGTATTACTACAAGTGTTGCGGTATAATTATTGTGTTACAAGTGTTGCGGTATAACTGTTGTGGTATAATTATTATATTGAATTTGATTTGAAATAAACTTAATCCAAGAGATTGTATAGGGAAGGACAGCGAGAAAATAATACATATATAAAGGCAGCAATAACAGCTAGAGAATATTACATATATAACGGCAGTAATAACAGCGAGAGAATATTCCATATATAACGGCAGTAATAACAGCGAGAGAATATTCCATATATAATGGCAGTAATAACAGCTAGAGAATAGTACATACATGGCGATCTGTAACAACAGCTAGAGAATATTACATACATGGAGATTTGTAACAACAGTTAGAGAATATTACATACATGGCGATCTGTAACAACAGCTAGAGAATATTACAAACGTGGGGATCTGTAACAAAAGCTAGATAATATCACATACGTGGGGATCTGTAACAACAGCTAGAGATTATTACACATGTGGGGATCTGTAACAACAGCTAGAGAATATACCATACGTGGGATCTTTATCAACAGCTAGATAATATCACATTAATTGACGATCTGTAACAACAGCTACAGAATAATACATACGTGGGGATCTGTAACAACAGCTAGAGAGTATTACGTACGTGGGGATCTGTAACAACAGCTAGAGAATATTACATACGTGGGGATCTGTAACAACATCTAGATAATATTACATACGTGGGGATCTGTAACAACAGCTAGAGATTATTACATACGTGGGGATCTGTAACAACACCTAGAGTATATTACATACGTGGGGATCTGTAACAACAGCTAGAGAAAATTACATACGTTGGGAATTGTAACAACAGCTAGAGAATATTACATACTGGGGGATCTGTAACAACAGCTAGATAATATTACATACGTTGGGATCTGTAATAACAGCTAGAGATTATTACATACATTGGGATCTGTAACAACAGCTAAAGAATATTACATACGGGGGGATCTGTAGCAACTGTTAGAGAAAATTACATATGTTTGGATCTGTAACAACAGCTAGAGAATATTACATACGTGGTGATCTGTAACAACAGCTAGAGAATATTACAAACGTAGGGATCTGTAACACCTGCTAGAGAATATTTCATACGTTGGGATCCTTAACAATAGCTAGGGATTATTACATACGTGGGGATCTGTAACAACAGCTAGAGATTATTACATACGTGGGAATCTGTAACAACAGCTAGAGAATATTACATACGTGGGGATCTGTAACAACAGCTAGAGAATATTACAAATGTGGAGATCTAAAACAACAGCTTGAGAATATTACATACGTGGGGATCTGTAACAACAGCTAGAGAATATTACATACGTGGGGATCTGTAACAACAGCTAGAGAATATTACATACGTGGGGATCTGTAACAACAGCTAGAGAATATTTCATACGTTGGGATCCTTAACAATAGCTAGCGATTATTACATACGTGGGGATCTGTAACAACAGCTAGCGATTATTACATACGTGGGGATCTGTAACAACAGCTAGAGATTATTACATACGTGGGGATCTGTAACAACAGCTAGATAATATTACATACGTGGGGATCTGTAACAACAGCTAGAGAATATTACAAATGTGGAGATCTAAAACAACAGCTTGAGAATATTACATACGTGGGGATCTGTAACAACAGCTAGAGAATATTACATACGTGGGGATCTGTAACAACAGCTAGAGATTATTACATACGTGGGGAAGTGTAACATCAGCTAGAGAATATTACAAATGTGGAGATCTATAACAACAGCTTGAGAATATTACATACGTGGGGATCTGTAACAACAGCTTGAGAATATTACATACGTGGGGATCTGTAACAACAGCTAGAGAATATTACATGTGTTAGGATCTGTAACAACAGCTTGAGAATATTACATTCGTGGGGATCTGTAACAACAGCTAGATAATATTACATCCGTGGGGATCTGTAACAACAGCTAGAGAATATTACAAATGTGGAGATCTATAACAACAGCTTGAGAATATTACATACGTGGGGATCTGTAACAACAGCTAGAGAATATTACATACGTGGGGATCTGTAACAAGAGCTAGAGAGTATTACATACGTGGGGAAGTGTAACAACAGCTACAGATTATTACATACGTTGGGATCTGTAACAACAGCTAGAGAATATTACATACCTATTGATATGTAACAACAGCTAGAGAATATTACACATGTGGGGATCTGTAACAACAGCTAGATAATATTACATACGTTGGGATCTGTAACAACAGCTAGAGATAATTACATACGTGGGGATCTGTAACAACAGCTAGAGATTATTACATACATGGGGAAGTTTAACAACAGCTAGAGATTATTACATACGTTGGGATCTGTAACAACAGCTAAAGAATATTACATACGTATTGATATGTAACAACAGCTAGAGAATATTACATATGTGGGGATCTGTAACAACAGCTAGATAATATTACATACGATGGGAACTGTAACAACAGCTAGAGAATATTACATACGTGGGAATCTGTAACAACTGTTAGAGAAAATTACATACGTGGTGATTTGTAACAACAGCTAAAGAATATTACATACGTATTGATATGTAACAACAGCTAGAGAATATTACATATGTGGGGATCTGTAACAACAGCTAGATATTATTACATACGTAGGGATCTATAACAACAGCTAGAGAATATTACATACGTGGGAATCTGTAACAACTGTTAGAGAAAATTACATACGTGGTGATTTGTAACAACAGCTAGAGAATATTACAAACGTAGGGATCTGTAACACCAGCTAGAGAATATTTCATACGATGGGATCTGTAACAACTGCTAGAGATTATTACATACGTGGGGATCTGTAACAACAGCTAGAGAATATTACATACGTGGGAATCTGTAACAACTGTTAGAGAAAATTACATACGTGGTGATTTGTAACAACAGCTAAAGAATATTACATACGTATTGATATGTAACAACAGCTAGAGAATATTACAAACGTGATGATCTGTAACACCTGCTAGAGAATATTTCATACGTGGGGATCTGTAACAACAGCTAGAAATTATTACATACGTGGGAATCTGTAACAACAGCTAGAGAATATAAAATACGTGGGATCTGTAACAACAGCTAGATAATATTACATACGTTAGGATCTGTAACAACAGCTTGAGAATATTACATACGTGGGGATATGTAACAACAGCTAGATAATATTACATACGTGGGGATCTGTAACAACGGCTAGAGAACATTACAAATATGGTGATGTGTAACAACAGCTAGAGAATATTACATACGTGGGGATCTGTAACAACAGCTAGAGAATATTACATACGTGGGGATCTATAACAACAGCTAGAGATAATTACATACGTGGGGAAGTGTAACAACAGCTAGAGATTATTACAAACGTGGCAATCTGTAACACCAGCTAGAGATTATTACATACGTGTGGATCTGTAACAACAGCTAGAGAATATTACAAACGTGTGGATCTGTAACAACAGCTAGAGAAAATTACATACGTTGGGATCTGTAACAACATCTAGAGAATATTACATACGTGGGGATCTGTAACAACAGCTAGAGAATATTACATGCTTTGGGATCTGTAACACCAGCTAAAGAATATTACGTACGTGAGAATCTGTAACAACAGCTAGAGATTATTACAAACGTGGGGATATGAAACAACAGTAAGAGAATAATACGTACGTGGGGATCTATAACAACAGCTAGAAAAATATTACATACTTGCGGATCTGTAACAACGGCTACAGAATATTACATACGTGGGGATATGTAACAACAGCTAGAGAATATTACATACGTGGGGATCTGTAACAACAGCTATAGAATATTACATACGTGGGGATATGTAAAAACAGCTAGAGAATATTACATACGTGGGGATATGTAACAACAGCTAGAGAATATTACATATGTGGTGATATCTAAATATGTGGTGATATCTAACAACAGCTAGAGAATATTACAGACGTGGGGATCTGTAACAACAGCTTGAGAATATTACATACGTTGGAATCTGTAACAACAGCTAGAGAATATTACATACGTGGGGATCTGTAACAACAGCTAGATAATATTACATACGTGGGGATCTGTAACAATAGCTACAGAATATTACATACGTGGGGATATGTAACAACAGCTAGAGAGTATTACATATGTGGGGATATGTAACAACAGCTAGAGTTTTTTGCATACGTGGGGTTCTGTAACAACAGCCAGAGAAAATTACATACGTGGGTATCTGTAACAACAGCTAGAGAATATATAAAACGTTGGGATCTGTAACAACAGCTAGAGAATATTACGTACGGGGGGATATGTAACACCAGCTAGAGAATATTACCTACGTGAGAATCTGTAACAACAGCTAGAGAATATTACATAGGTGACAATCTGTAACAACAGCTAGAGAATATTACGTACGTGGGGATCTATAACAACAGCTAGATAATATTACGTACTTGAGGATCTGTAACAACAGCTAGAAAATATTACATACGTGGGGATTTGTAACAACAGCTAGAGAATATTACATACGTTGTGATATGTAACAACAGCTCGAAAATATTACATAAGTGGGGATATGTAACAACAACTAGAGAATATTACATACGTTGGGATCTGTAACAACAGCTAGAGAATATTACATACGTGGAGATCTGTAACAACAGCTAGAGAATATTACAAACGTGGGGATCTGTAACACCAGCTAGAGAATATTTCATACGTGGTGATCTGTAATAACAGCTAGAGATTATTACATACGTGGGTATCTGTAACACCAGCTAGAGATTATTACATACGTGGGGATTTCTAACAACAAATAGAGAATATTATATACGTGGGGATCTGTAACAACAGCTAGAGAATAGTACATACGTGGGGATCTGTAACAACAGCTACAGATTATTACATACATGGAGATCTGTAACACCAGCTAGAAATTATTACATACATGGGGATCTGTAACAACAGCTAGAGAATATTACATACGTGGTGATCTGTAACAACAACTAGAGAATATAACATACGTGGTGATATGTAACAACAGTTAGATTTTATTGCATACGTGGGGATCTGTAACAACAGCTTCAGAATATTACATACGTGGGGATATGTAACAACAGCTAGAGAATATTACATTCGTGGGGATCTGTAACAACAGGTAGAGAATATTACAAACGTTGAGATCTGTAACAACAGCTAGAGATTATTACATACGTGGGGATATGTAACAACAGCTAAAGAATATTACACACGTGGGGATCTGTAACCCCAGTTAGCGAATAATACGTACGTGAGAATCTGTAACAACAGCTAGAGAATATTACAAACATGGGGATCTGTAACACCAGCTAGAGAATATTACGTACGTGGGGATCTATAACAACAGCTAGAAAATATTACGTACTTGGGGATCTGTAACAACAGCTTGAGAATATTATATACGTGGGAATCTGTAACAACAGCAAGAGAATATTACATACGTGGGGTTCTGTAACAACAGCTAGAGTATTACAAACGTTGGGATAAGTAACAACAGCTTGAGAATATTATATCCGTTAGGATCTGTAACAACAGCTAGAGAATATTACATACGTGGGGATCTGTAACAACAGCTAGAGAATATTACATACGTGGGGATCTGTAACAACAGCTCGAGAATATTATAAAAATGGGGATCTGTAACAACAGCCAAAAAAAATTACATTGTTGGAATCTGTAACAACAGCTAGAGAATATTACATACGTGGGGTTCTGTAACAACAGCTAGAGAATATTACAAACGTAGGGATCTGCAACACCAGCTAGAGAATATTTCATACGTGGGGATCTGTAACACCAGCTAGAGATAATTAAATACGTTGGGATCTGTAACAACAGCTAGAGAATATTACATATGTGGGAATCTGTAACAACAGCTCGAGAATATAAAATACGTGGGATCTGTAACAACAGCTAGATAATATTACATACTTTGCGATCTGTCAAAACAGCTAGAGAATATGACATAAGTAGGGATCTGTAACAACAGCTAGAGAATGTTACAAACGTGGAGATCTGTAACAACAGCTAGAGATTATTACATACGTGGGATCTGCAACTACAGCTAAATAATATTACAAACGTGGGGATCTGTAACAACAGCCTGAGAAAATTACATACGTTGGGATCTGTAACAACAACTAGAGAATATTGTATACGTGGGGATCTGTAACAACAGCTAGAGAATATTACAAACGCAGGGATCTGTAACACCAGCTAGAGAATATTTCATACGTGGTGATCTGTAATAACAGCTAGAGATTATTACATACGTGGGTATCTGTAACACCAGCTAGAGATTATTACATACGTGGGGATCTGTAACAACAGCTAGAGAATAATACATATGTGGGAATCTGTAACAACAGCTAGAGAATTTAAAATACGTGACATCTGTAACAACAGCTAGATATTTTTACATACGTGGGGATCTGTAACAACAGCTAGAGATTGTTACAAACGTGGAGAGCTGAAACAACAGATAAAGAATATTACAAACGTGGGGATCTGTAACGCCAGCTAGAGATTATTACATACGTGGGGATCTGTAACAACAGCTAGAGAATATTACATACTTGGTGATCTGTAACAACAGCTAGAGATCATTACATACGTGGGGATCTGTAACAACAGCTAGAGGATATTACATTCGTGGGGATCTGTAACAACAGCTAGAGAATATTACATACGTGGGGATCTGTAACAACAGCTAGATAATATTACATAAGTGGGGATCTGTAACAACAGCTAGAGAATATTATAAAAGTGGGGATCTGTAACAACAGCCCAAAAAAAATACATACGTTGGGATCTGTAACAACATCTTGAGAATATTACATACGTGGGGATCTGTAACAACAGCTAGAGAATATTACAAACGTAGGGATCTGCAACACCAGCTAGAGAATATTTCATACGTGGGGATCTGTAACAACAGCTAGAAATCATTAAATACGTGGGGATCTGTAACACCAGCTAGAGATTATTATATACGTGGGGATCTGTAACAACAGCTAGAGAATATTACATATGTGGCAATTTGTAACAACAGCTAGAGAATTTAAAATACGTGGGATCTGTAACAACAGCTAGATAATATTTCTAATAGATATGTGGGGATCTGTAACAACAGCTATAGAATATTACAAACGTGGAGATCTGTAACAACAGCTCGAGAATATTACAAACGTGGGTATCTGTAACAACAGCTCGAGAATATTACAAACGTGGGTATCTGTAACAACAACCCGAGAAAATTACATACGTTGGGACCTGTAACAACAACTAGAGAATATTACATATGTGGGGATCTGTAACAACAGCTAGAGAATATTACAAACGCAAGGATTTGTAACACCAGCTAGAGAATATTTCATACGTGGGTATCTGTATTAACAGCTAGAGATTACATACGTGGGGATCTGTAACACCAGCTAGAGATTATTACATACGTGGGGATCTGTAACAACAGCTAGAGAATAATACATATGTGGGAATCTGTAACAACAGCTACAGAATATAAAATACGTGGGATCTGTAGCAACAGCTAGATATTTTTACAAACGTGGGGATCTGTAACAACAGCTAGAGATTATTACAATCGTGGAGATCTGTAACAACAGCTAAAGAATATTACAAACGTGGGGATCTGTAACGCCAGCTAGAGATTATTACATACGTGGTGATCTGTAACAACAGCTAGAGAATATTACGTACGTGGGGATCTGTAACAACAACTGGAGAATATTACATACGTGGGGAACTGTAACAACAGCTAGAGGATATTACATACGTGGGGATCTGTAACAACAGCTAGAGAATATTACATACGTGGGGATCTGTAACAACACCTAGAGAATATTATATACGTGGGGATCTGTAACAACAGCTAGAGGATATTACATACGTGGGGATCTCTAACAACATCTAGAGAATATTACATATATATATATTAGCTATGAAACCATTGTACATGCAGGAGTAGTAACGCCAGTAAGTAGCCAGTGTGCATACAGAAGTGGTAACGCCAGTAAAAAACCATTGATACATACAGGAGTAGTAACGCCAGTAAGAAACCATTGATACATACAGGAGTAGTAACGCCAGTAAGAAACCATTGTGCATACAGGAGTGGTAACGCCAGTAAGAAACCAGTGTGCATACAGGAGTGGTAACACCAGTAAGAAACCATTGTACATGCAGGAGTAGTAACGCTAGTACGAAACCATTGTGCATACAGGAGTGGTAACGCCAGTAAGAAACCATTTTGCATACAGGAGTGGTAACGCCAGTAAGAAACCATTGTACATACAGGAGTGGTAACGCCAGTAAGAAACCATTGTACATGCAGGAGTTGTTACGCCAGTAAAAAAACAAGTATGCATACAGGAATGCTAACGCCAGTAAGAAACCAGTGTGCATACAGTAGTGGTAACGCTAGCAAGAAACCATTGTACATACAGGAGTGGTAACGCCAGTAAGAAACCAGTGTGCATACAGGAGTGGTATTACCAGTAAGAAATCATTGTACATACAGGAGTAGTAACGCCAGTAAGAAACCATTGTACATACAGGAGTTGTAACGCCAGTAAGAAACCATTGTACATATAGGAGTGGTAACGCCAGTAAGAAACTAGTGTGCATACAGAAGTGGTAACGCCAGTAAGAAATCATTGTACATACAGGAGTGGTAACTCCAGTAAGAAACCATTGTACATACAGGAATGGTAACGCCAGTAAGAAACCAGTGTACATACAGGAGTGGTAACGCCAGTAATAAACCATTGTAAATACAGGAGTGGTAACGCCAGTAAGAAACCAGTGTGCATACAGGAGTGGTTACGCCAGTAAGAAATAATTGTACATACAGGAGTGGTCACGCCAGTAAAAAACCATTGTGCATACAGGAGTTGTAACGCCAGTAAGAAACCATTGTACATATAGGAATGGTAACGCCAGTAAGAAACTAGTGTGCATACAGAAGTGGTAACGCCAGTAAGAAACTAGTGTGCATACAGGAGTGGTAACGCCAGTAAGAAACCATTGTACATACAGGAGTGGTAACGCCAGTAAGAAACCAGCGTACTTACGGGAGTGGTAACGCCAGTAATAAATCATTGTACATACAGGATTGGTAACGCCAGTAAGAAACCAGTGTGCATACAGGAGTGGTTACGCCTGTTAGAAACCAGTGTGCATACAGGAGTGGTAACGCCAGTAAGAAACCAATGTATATACAGGAGTGGTAACGCCTGTTAGAAACCAGTGTGCATACAGGACTGGTAACGCCAGTAAGAAGCCAGTGTACATACAGGAGTAGTAACGCCAGTAAGAAACATGTGTGCATACAGGAGTGGTAACGCCAGTAAGTGAATAGGTAAAGCTCCTGCAAGGCACTTACAATATTGAGATTCCATTTTTTCTTTTTGTGTATTTGATACATTGTTAATATATTTTAACATGCGTGATCTTCTTTGAAACATTAAAACATTTTTTTAATCTTTTTGTATGTTTCTTGGAGGATGATTGGTTACGATTTATTAACAATGATTATTATGTTATCATTTATTTACAGTCCGATCTAAATGACTTAGTAAGGATAACGATCAAGATCTCGTATATTGATGACGTTACGACACTCCTTCTGATGGACGATGAAGTTTATAATTCAAAACGTGAATGAATATTTTTAAAATAAAACAAAATCATTGACTCACATAAAATGCGCTCAGAGTTCACTGGATTTCGTATCCTAAATGGCACATATCCTATAATTTCTCGATGTCCAAACACAAAACTCAGCATGTAGCATACAAACAAAACACAGGTCACTGCAACCTTCATTGCAACAAGTTTTTTGAAATGAGAAAGTCAGTCAATACAATGCTATTCCAAGTCAAGTTTCCTGAAATAAGAAAGTCAGTCAATACAATGCTATTCCAAGTCAAGTTTCCTGAAATGAGAAAGTCAGTAATTACAATGCTATTCCAAGTATTTAAAGTACTGATAGCCTTGGTTGTAATAACTATTCATACCTGATGTAATTGGTATTATTATTATTATTAGCATTTGGCTTATTTGATGCAAAATTTTGGAAAACAATATAATACCATTTCAACATTATATACTTATTGTTTGATTTTTTCATGTATTTCAAACAAAACATGAAAAAAAGAAATACGAAGAAAAAAACTAGTCCCTGTCGCGTATGATCATTATTGCAGTGATCAATCCTGCAATGGCGACATGAAATTAATATGTCTTTGGCATTGTGCCCGGCTACAATAGTTTAAGACTGATATTTTCAAATGTAAAACAAGCAATTCGAACATACATTCAATAAACTCGTACAGTCTCGAGAATTAGAACTATCAACCAATTTTTTGCACTACTTTGACATATTTGTTTTGACTGTTCGATTGTTTCACAAAGGCATAAGTAACAAAGCCCCGTCTCAAGGCATAATGAATAGCCAACAGAAACTTAGTATTGTTAAAGTAGAAAATCCCGCTGCAAACAGTCATTTTGGACTCTGGTTAATTTGTTTTAGATAGTAAGCTCAAATACATTTATTTCTAATTAAACAGAAAGGTCGAAAAATAAGATAGAATAAAATGAAACTTGTCTTCCGCATCACTGGATTAACGTATCTGACAAATTCGCACGCTTCGTTTATTAATATATCTCAAATACATATCAGATTCCATTCTTGAGCTATGTGCTGCAATTCAAATATTTGTTAAAAAACTTCGAAGTGATTGCAAATGTATAATTTCTGAAAAGGTTTTAAAACTTAAATTTCTTTTTTACTTTTTGAAAATGGCTCCTTAAAATAAAGTTGAAAAATAATTGAGTAATATTTGTTTAAACAATTATGGAAATGACTATGAAGATCACTTTTATAACAAACCCCAAGTGGCACTCATTATAAAACCATTTATCAGTTTCACTTATTGTATCACGTTTACAGAGACTACTTTTAGCGTTTAAAATTGACTGCTACAATATTCGTAGAGTCTATCAAGATTTTCTTGCAGATCATCAGAGTTTTATGCAGTAAAACCATAACATCTGCAAATAAAATAGGCATTAACAAAATTCCGTCAATAGATACATCAGGAAATAATTTTAGTTTTTGAAAATTTTAGTCTTCCATGAATACAGAAATGATGAAATAGCACACCTATATTGCCCTATTTCAATCCTACAGAAATGTCCATAAATTCAGAGTAAGAACCGTTACATGTAGCACATGTTTTATCAATAGTATACATAGACGTAATAATCCGGAGTATTTATTATAGCTTTGATGATTTTAGCAAAGCCTTTGTTTTTTTGTAGAAAGGAACAGATTGTGGACTAAATTGATAAAGCTTGGTATTAGAGGTAAAATGTTATCTGTTGATAGGAGTATGTATAATGGTATTAAATCACGTGTCAAATATAATAATACGCTAAGTAACGAGTTTTCGTGTAAACTAAGGGTTCGTCAATCTTTGTTACGTCATGTATATAAATGTATTTTTGTTTTGTATAATTTATGTTCACACGGGTCTATGGCATATTGAATTGCAAAATACATTCGTTCTCAATGGTTCTTATTTAATGATTTTTAAAATAAATCAGTCTGAATGCATTTTTTATTATAGGTGTATTATGGATTAACTATTTTAACCTTTTATCTTCGGCATTCACGCGTGTTATCGTGTAATACTCGTTCTAATGGATAATCCGGCATAACCAATACAATCAATAGTATCAATCACGTTGTCATACCATACGGCCACAGTACTCGCAACTATACCGTTTTACTCACAAGAAGTAAATATTTACTTAAATTCTCGAGACTATATATAGGTGTCAACCCACCATTGATTTTTGTTCTTTATTCTATAGTAAATAATAAAAGTTTGAAGTTTTTTCATTCATAGAGAAACCCAAATGAAAGAAGTGAGACCTACATTTAACTGTTTGTCAACCTCTGCACTATTAAAATATGATGAGAAAAGTAGGGGTCATTTGTCATATAAGAGATTTTTTTCTGCTCAGTGTGTACACTGGTGACAAAGTGAAAGTAGACTTCCAAAATCATGTATTCATACCTAAATTTCCAAGCATCATTTTTTTTCTAAATTCACAATTCAAACATGACAATGCTATCAAAATGTTCAAAATACATCAATAATGCCATTCAATTAAAAAAATGAGCATTAAAATAAGGAAAATGCATTTTTAAAGAAGAAGAAATGAGGATTATTTATAACCGCCATTATGCGACTACCCCACGGATGCACTTCCTTTTTGCAATGGTGGTACTATGCCTATATCATCTTGCAAACTCTGCGTTTAGACTATTTGAAGACTCGCAGATAAACTCAGATACACGCCAAATAACATCTAAACAAAAAATGCTGTTTCATTTTCAAAATATTGCTTATCGAGTTTTAACCGTATTATTTTTTTATGATAACTGTTTTCAACATAAATTAATATATCGCCGCTATTGCGTTGAGTTTTTTTATGTCTGAACTTTTTTTAAAAAATGGATGCACTGATACCTAGAAATGTCGAATTATACGTCTTTAAACTTCCAAACTTCTTAAAAAATAATAAAATCATGACGATTATTTAATTTCAATTAGGTCTGTTCTGTTTGTTTTTATTTACACTTTGGCAGTTGTTTACTCGATTAAAATTATTCATAATATGGATAGTTATTGTTTTATGCGGTGCAGCATATGCAGTACATATGATAGTGTTTATTGTTTTATGCGGTGCAGTATACATGATAATGTTGTTGTTTTATTCGGTACAGTATACATGATAGTGTTGATTGCTGATTGCATATGCAGTACATATGATAGTGTTTATTGTTTTATGCGGTGCAGTATACATGATAATGTTGTTGTTTTATTCGGTACAATATACATGATAGTGTTGATTGTTTAATGCAGTGCAGTATACATGATAGTGTTGATTGTTTTATGCGGTGCAGTATACAAGATAGTGTTGATTGTTTTATGCGGTGCAGTGTACATGATAGTGTTGATTGTTTTATGCGGTGCAGTATACAAGATAGTGTTGATTGTTTTATGCGGTGCAGTGTACATGAAAGTGTTGATTGTTTGCCCTTCATCTTTTCATATAGTAAACATTTATATTCGAAAGTATCATTAATGTTGAAGAAAAATATGTTTAACTTACATGTAGGTTTATTGCATTATCTCATTTTGTTCAATGATTCATGTTCACTTTTATATTTTTGTAGACGTATGTTTTGGAATAAATGAATATTCCGTTTGCAATTCAGAGTTTTAGCATTTTCTATCGAGTATAGTTAATATATTCCGAAAACGATGGGCGGAGTTTTGAGTGCTCGTTATGACGTCATGACACCATTTGTGTTACAATTGATGTATACGGTAACATTTACTACATTAGACCATGTGACTGACACTAGCGATCTTAACCAATACAAACATATTCATTTAATGTTAACTTTATCAGAATAACTGTCACAAGTGCCACACAATGCTGTCCGTCATCATGTCAAATTTTAAAATGTCGTTAAGTGCGTGAGATTTATTTGTATTATTTAAAAATAATGTTCTGCCATCAATAAGGTGACTCATTTATGACACTTTCTCCTCCCCCCCCCCCCCCCCCCCTCACCCACCCCCACTCCCACCTCTACCATCACTTTGGTATGTTGAGGGTCGGGGACCCAACCCACCGTTTTCCGTACACAATATGATTTCTATGAATCATGCATATATTGTTACACTGTTAAAATGCTACATATATAACTAGTAAAATCTTAAAAACTTTAATTCATTTATATCTTGTTTGAGTTAAAAATAACTAAATTGATATCTAAAGGTATATTTGTTGATGTTTTTATGTGAAAAGAAGAAGATAAAAAGGCAAACATGCATTCTATTCTCATCATCCAAACGTTTTTTTATACAGTTATAACAATACGTTAACTATTGTAGATGTTAGATCTGGTATTAGGTTCAACAGTGTTTATTCATATTCAGTTCGGATGATATAAAGATACAGCATATGGATATGATACTTCTCTACTGCAGTTGTTTTTGTTATAAGTGAAAATAGAAATCCATTATTTTTTTGTATTTATTCTATTTCAAATAGTTTTAGTCTATAATTTCTGTTCCTACACATTTGAGATACTGGTATGGATTTCTAATCCCATGTTTCAGAACCGATAGTGATATTGGTCCCTGTAAACGTTTTGCACTGAATATGTAGAATTTGGTGAATATGATCTCCAACATGAATATTAAATCTGCGAAGGTATGATTATTTGCAATATTAAATATATAGAGTTTTGCCAATAATATCAAATCAAACTGTTTAGAAGATAAACTCGCTTTTAACTCTATTCAAAAAGAACTGCCGATTTCTTCACATTGACAATATTTTCTTCGTCATGGTTATATGTAGAGTCGGTGTAGTCTGTGACATTACTTCTATGTAGAATGGTTATATGTACAGTCGGTGCAGTCTGTGACATTACTTCTATGTAAATATTTTTTCGTCATGGCTATATGTACAGTCGGTGCAGTATGTGACATTACTGATAAGTAGATATTTTCTTTATCATGGCTATATGTAGAGTCGATTGAGTCTGTGACATAACTGCTATGTAGATATTTTCTTAGTCATGGCTACATGTATGTGTACAGTCGGTGCAGTCTGTGACATTACTTCTATGTAGATATTTTTTCGTCATGGCTATATGTACAGTCGGTGCAGTATGTGACATTACTGATAAGTAAATATTTTCTTCATCATGGCTATATGTACAGTCGATTGAGTCTGTGACATAACTGCTATGTAGATATTTTCTTCGTCATGGCTATGTGTACAGTCGGTGCAGTCTGTGACATTACTTCTAGGTAGATATTTTCTTCGTCATGGCAATATGTACAATCGATGGAGTCTGTGACATCACTTCTATGTATATATTTTCTTCGTCATGGCTATGTGTGCAATCGATGGAGTCTGTGACATTACTTCTATGTAGATATTTTCTTCGTCATGGCTATATGTACAGTCGGTGCAGTCTGTGACAATACTTCTATGTAGAAATTTTCTTCGTCATGGCTATATGTAAAGTCGGTGCAGTCTGTGACATAACTGATAAGTATATATTTTCTTCGTCATCGCTATATGTACAGTCGATTGAGTCTGTGACATAACTGCTATGTAGATATTTTCTTCGTCATGGCTATGTGTACAGTCGGTGCAGTCTGTGACATTACTTCTAGGTAGATATTTTCTACGTCATGGCAATCTGTACAATCGATGGAGTCTGTGACATTACGTCTATGTATATATTTTCTTCGTCATGGCTATGTGTGCAGTCGATGGACTTTGTGACATTACTTCTATGTAAATATTTTCTTTGTCATTGCTATGTGTACAGTCGGTGCAGTCTGTGACATTACTTCTAGGTAGATATTTTCTTCGTCATGGCAATATGTACAATCGATGGAATCTGTGACATTACTTCTATGTATATATTTTCTTCGTCATGGCTATGTGTGCAGTCGATGGAGTCTGTGACATTACTTCTATGTAGATATTTTCTTCGTCATGGCTATGTGTACAGTCGATTAAGTCTGTGACATTACTTCTATTAAGATAATTTCCTCGACATGGATATGTGTACAGTCGATTGAGTCTGTGACATTAATTCTACTTAGATAATTTCTTCGTCATGGCTATATGTACAGTCGGTGCAGTCTGTGACATTACTTCTATGTTGATATTTTCTTCGTCATGTTTATATGTACAGTCGGTGCAGTCTGTGACATTACTACTATGTAGATATTTTCTTCGTCATTGCTATATGTACAGTCGGTGCAGTCTGTGACATTACTTCTCTATAGATATTTTCTTCGTCATTGCTACATGTACAGTCGGTGCAGTCTGTGACATTACTTCTATGTAGATACTTTCTTCGACATTGCTATATGTACAGTCGGTGGAGTCTGTGACATTACTTTTCTATAGATATTGTCTTCGTCATTGCTATATGTACTGACGGTGCAGACTGTGACATTACTTCTCTATAGATATTTTCTTCGTCATGGCTATATGTACAGACGGTGAATTCTTTGACATTACTTCTATGTAGATATTTTCTACGTCATTGCTATATGTACAGTCGGTGCAATGTGTGACATTACTTCTCTATATATATTTTCTTCGTAATGGCTATATGTACAGTCGGTGCAGTCTGTGACATTACTGCTATGTAGACATTTTCCTCGTCATTGCTATATGTACAGTCAATGGAGTCTGTGACATTTTTCTCTATAGATATTTTCTTTGTCATGGCTACATGTTCAGTTGGTGCAGTCTGTGACATTACTTCTCTATAGATATATTCCTCGTCATTGCTATATGTACAATCGGTGGTCTGTGACATTACTTCTCTATCAATATTTTCTTCGTTATTGCTATATGTACAGTCGGTGCAGTCTGTGACATCACTTCTCTATAGATATTTTCTTCGTCATTGCTATATGTATAGTCGGTGCAGTGTGTGACATTACTTTTGAATAGAAATTTTCTTCGTCATTGCTATATGTACAGTCAGTGCAATCTGTGACATTACTGCTATGTAGATATTTTCTTCGTCATGGCTATATGTACAGTCGATGCAGTCTGTGATATTACTTCTCTGTAGACATTTTCTTCGTCATTGCTATATGTACAGTCAATGGAGTCTGTGACATTACTTCTCTATAGAAATTTTCTTCGTCATTGCTATATGTACAATCGGTGGTCTGTGACATTACTTCTCTATCAATATTTTCTTCGTCATTGCTATATGTACAGTCGGTGCAGTCTGTGGCATCACTTCTCTATAGATATTTTCTTCGTCATTGCTATCTGTAAAGTCACTGCAGTCTGTGACATTACTTCTCTAAAGACATTTTCTTCGACATTGCTATATGTACAGTCAATGGAGTCTGTGACATTACTTCTCTATAGATATTTTCTTCGTCATTGCTATATGTACAGTCACTGCAGTCTGTGACATTACTTCTCTATAGATATTTTCTTTGTCATGGCTACATGTTCAGTCGGTGCAGTCTGTGACACTACTTCTCTATAGATATTTTCTTCGTCATTGCTATATGTACAATCGGTGTTCTGTGACATTACTTCTCTATCAATATTTTCTTTGTCATTGCTATATGTACAGTCGGTGCATTCTAAGACATCACTTCTCTATAGATATTTTCTTCGTCATGGCTATATGTACAGTCGGTGCAATCTGTGACTTTACTTCTGTATAGAAATTTTTCTTCGTCATTGCTATATGTACAGTCAGTGCAATCTGTGACATTACTTCTATGTAGATAAATTTCTCGTCATGGCTATCTATACAGTCGATGGAATCTGTGACATTATTTCTCTATCGATATTTTCGTCGTCATTGCTATATGTACAGTCGGTGCAGTCTGTGACATTATTTCTATGTAGATATTTTCTTCGTCATTGCTATATTTACAGTCGGTGCAGTCAGTGACATTACTTCTATGTAGATATTTTCTTCGTCATTGCTATATGTACAGTCGGTGCAGTCTGTGACATTACTGCTACATGTATGTAGATATTTTCTTCGTCATTGCTATAAGTACAGTCGGTGCAGTCTGTGACATTACTTCTCTATCAATATTTTCTTCGTCATTGCTACATGTACAGTCGGTGCAGTCTGTGACATTACTTCTCTAACGATATTGTCTTCGTCATTGCTATATGTACAGTCGGTGCAGTCAGTGACATTACTGCTATGTATATATTTTCTTCGTCATTGCTATATGTACAGTTGGTGCAGTCTGTGACATTACTTCTATGTAGATATTTTCTTCGTCATTGCTATAGGTACAGTCGGTGCAGTCTGTGACATTATTTCTCTATAGATATTTTCTTTGTCATTGCTACATGTACAGTCGGTGCAGTCTGTGACATTACTTCTGTGTAGATACTTTCTTCGACATTGCTATATGTACAGTCGGTGGAGTCTGTGACATTACTTCTCTATAGATATTTTCTTCGTCATTGCTATATGTACAGAAGGCGCAGTCTGTGACATTACTTCTCTATAGATATTTTCTTTGTCATTGCTATATGTAAAGGCGGTGAAGTCTTTGGCATTACTTCTATGTAGATATTTTTCTTCATCATTGCTATATATACAGTCGGTGCAGTCTGTGACATTACTTCTCTATAGATATTTTCTTCGTCATGGCTATATGTACAGTCGGTACAGTTTGTGACATTACTGCCATGTAGATAATTTTTCCGTCATTGCTATATGTACAGTCGGTGCAGTGTGTGACATTACTTCTATGTAGAAAATTTTTTCGTCATTGCTATATTTAGAGTCGGTGGAGTCTGTGACATTACTTCTTTATAGATATTTTCTTCGTCATTGCTATATGTACAGTCGTTGCAGTCTGTGACATTACTTGTCTGTAGACATTTTCTTCGTCATTGCTATATGTACAGTCAATGGAGTCTGTGACATTACTTCTGTATAGACATTTTCTTTGTCATGGCTACATGTTCAGTCGGTGCAGTCTGTGACATTACTTCTCTATAGATATTTTCTTCGTCATTGCTATATGTACAATCGGTGGTCTGTGACATTACTTCTCTATCAATATTTTCTTCGTCATTGCTATATGTACAGTCGGTGCAGTCTGTGACATCACTTCTCTATAGATATTTTCTTCGTCATTGCTATATGTATAGTCGGTGCAGTCTGTGACTTTACTTCTCTATAGATATCTTCTTCGTCATTGCTATATGTACAGTCGATGAAGTCTGTGACATTACTTCTATGTAGATATATTCGTCGTCATGCCTATATGTACAGTCGGTGCAGTCTGTGACATTACATCTATGTAGATATTTTCTTCGTCATTGCTATATGTACTGTCGGTGCAGTCTGTGACATTACTGCTCTTTAGATATTTTCTCCGTCATTGCTATATTTACAGTCGGTGCAGTCTGTGACATTACTGTTTTGTACATATTTACTTCGTCATAACTATGTGTACAGTCGGTGCAGTCTGTGACATTACTTCTCTATAGATATTTTCTTCGTCATTGCTATATGTTCAGTCGATGAAGTCTATGACATTACTTCTATGTAGATATATTCGTCATCATGCCTATATGTACAGTCGGTGCAGTCTGTGACATTACATCTATGTAGATATTTTCTTCGTCATTGCTATATGTACTGTCGGTGCAGTCTGTGACATTACTGCTCTTTAGATATCTTCTTCGTCATTGCTATATGTATAGTCTGTGCAGTCTGTGACTTTACTTTTCTATAGATATTTTCTTCGTCATTGCTATATGTACATTCGTTGCAGTCTGTGACATTACTTCTCTATAGATATTTTCTTCGTCATTGCTATATGTACAGTCGGTGCAGTCTGTGACTTCCCTTCTATGTATATATGTTTTTCGTCATTGCTATATGTACAGTCGGTGCAGTCTGTGACTTTACTTCTATGTTGATAATTTCCTCGTCATTGCTATATGTACAGTCGGTGCATTCTGTGACTATACTTTTCTATAGATATTTTCTTCGTCATTGCTATATGTACAGTCTTTGCAGTCTGTGACTTTTCTTTTATGTATATATGTTCTTCGTCATGGCTCATTGTAGAGTCGGTGCAGTCTGTGACATCACTTCTCTATAGATATTTTCTTCGTCATTGCTATATGTACAGTCGGTGCAGTCTGTGACTTTACTTCTCTATAGATATCTTCTTCGTCATTGCTATATGTTCAGTCGGTGCAGTCTGTGACATTACTGCTATGTAGATATTTTCTTCGTCATTGGTATATTTACAGTCGGTGCAGTCTGTGACATTACTGCTCTGTAGAT
Source organism: Panopea generosa (assembly GCA_029582155.1). Lineage (NCBI taxonomy): Eukaryota > Metazoa > Mollusca > Bivalvia > Adapedonta > Hiatellidae > Panopea > Panopea generosa. The sequence continues at coordinate 28,158,949 of CM055907.1, forward strand.
ATTTTCTTCGTCATTGCTATATGTACAGCCGTTGCAGTCTATGACATTACTTCTCTGTAGTCATTATCTTTGTCATTGCTATATGTACAGTCACAGCAGTCTGTGACATTACTTCTATATAGATATTTTCTTCGCCATTGCTATACGTACAGTCGGTGCAGTCTGTGACATTACTGTTCTGTAGATATTTTCGTCGTCATTGCTATATGTACAGGTGGTGCAGTCTGTGACATTACTTTTTTATAGATATTTTCTTCGCCATTGCTATATGTACAGTCGGTGCAGTCTGTGACATTACTGCTATGTAGATATTATCTTCGTCATTGCTATATTAACAGTCAGTTCAGTCTGTGACATTACTTTTATATAGATATCTTCTTCGTCATTGCTATATATATAGTCGGTGCAGTCTGTGACTTTACTTTTCTACAGATATTTTCTTCGTCATTGCTATATGTACAGTCGTAGCAGTCTGTGACATTACTGCTCTGTAGATATTTTCTTCGTCATTGCTATATGTACAGTCGGTGCATTCTGTGACTTTACTTTTCTATAGATATTTTCTTCGTCATTGCTATATGTACAGTCGGTGCAGTCTGTGACTTTTCTTCTATGTATATATGTTCTTCGTCATGGCTCTTTGTACAGTCGATGCAGTCTGTGACTTTACTTCTATGTTGATAATTTCTTCTTCATTGCTATATGTACAGTCGGTGCATTCTGTGACCTTTACTTTTCTATAGATTTTTTAGTCGTCATTGCTATATTTACAATCGGTGCAGTCTGTGACTTTTCTTCTATGTATATATGTTCTTCGTCATGGCTCTTTGTACAGTCGGTGCAGTCTGTGACATCACTTCTCTATGGATATTTTCTTCGTCATTGCTATATATACAGTCGGTGCAGTCTGTGACTTTACTACTCTATAGATATCTTCTTCGTCATTGCTATATGTACAGTCGGTGCAGTCTGTGACATTACTGCTATGTAGATATTTTCTTCGTCATTGCTATCTGTACAGTCGGTGCAGTCTGTGACATTACTTCTCTATCAATATTTTTTTCGTCATTGCTACATGTACAGTCGGTGCAGTCTGTGACATTACTTCTCTATAGATATTTTTTCGTCATAGCTATATGTACAGTCGGCGCAGTCTGTGACTTTTCTTCTTTGTATATATTTTATTCGTCATTGCTATATGTACAGTCGGTGCAGTCTGTGACTTTACTTTTCTTTAAATATTTTCTTCGTCATTGCTATATGTACAGTCGGTGTAGTCTGTGACTTTTCTTCTATGTATATATGTTCTTCTTTATGGCTCTTTGTACAGTCGGTGCAGTCTGTGAAATCACTTCTCTATAGATATTTTCTTCGTCATTGGTATATGTTCAGTCGGTGCAGTCTGTGACTTTACTTCTCTATAGATATCTTCTTCGTCATTGCTATATGTACAGTCGGTGCAGTCTGTGACATTACTGCTATATAGATATTTTCTTCGTCATTGCTATATTTACAGTCGGTGCAGTCTGTGACATTACTGCTCTGTAGATATTTTCTTCGTCATTGCTATATGTACAGTCGTCGCAGTCTATGACATTACTTCTCTGTAGATATTATCTTTGTCATTGCTATATGTACAGTCAATGCAGTCTGTGACATTACTTCTATATAGATATTTTCTTCGCCATTGCTATACGTACAGTCGGTGCAGTCTGTGACATTACTGTTCTGTAGATATTTTCGTCGTCATTGCTATATGTACAGGTGGTGCAGTCTGTGACATTACTTTTTTATAGATATTTTCTTCGCCATTGCTATATGTACAGTCGGTGCAGTCTGTGACATTACTGCTATGTAGATATTATCTTCGTCATTGCTATATTAACAGTCAGTTCAGTCTGTGACATTACTTTTATATAGATATCTTCTTCGTCATTGCTATATATATAGTCGGTGCAGTCTGTGACTTTACTTTTCTACAGATATTTTCTTCGTCATTGCTATATGTACAGTCGTAGCAGTCTGTGACATTACTGCTCTGTAGATATTTTCTTCGTCATTGCTATATGTACAGTCGGTGCATTCTGTGACTTTACTTTTCTATAGATATTTTCTTCGTCATTGCTATATGTACAGTCGGTGCAGTCTGTGACTTTTCTTCTATGTATATATGTTCTTCGTCATGGCTCTTTGTACAGTCGATGCAGTCTGTGACTTTACTTCTATGTTGATAATTTCTTCTTCATTGCTATATGTACAGTCGGTGCATTCTGTGACCTTTACTTTTCTATAGATTTTTTAGTCGTCATTGCTATATTTACAGTCGGTGCAGTATGTGACTTTTCTTCTATGTATATATGTTCTTCGTCATGGCTCTTTGTACAGTCGGTGCAGTCTGTGACAAAACTTCTCTATAGATATTTTCTTCGTCATTGCTATATATACAGTCGGTGCAGTCTGTGACTTTACTACTCTATAGATATCTTCTTCGTCATTGCTATATGTACAGTCGGTGCAGTCTGTGACATTACTGCTATGTAGATATTTTCTTCGTCATTGCTATCTGTACAGTCGGTGCAGTCTGTGACATTACTTCTCTATCAATATTTTCTTCGTCATTGCTACATGTACAGTCGGTGCAGTCTGTGACATTACTTCTCTATAGATATTTTTTCGTCATAGCTATATGTACAGTCGGCGCAGTCTGTGACTTTTCTTCTTTGTATATATGTTCTTCGTCATTGCTATATGTACAGTCGGTGCAGTCTGTGACATTACTTTTCTTTAGATATTTTCTTCGTCATTGCTATATGTACAGTCGGTGCAGTCTGTGACTTTTCTTCTATGTATATATGTTCTTCTTTATGGCTCTTTGTACAGTCGGTGCAGTCTGTGAAATCACTTCTCTATAGATATTTTCTTCGTCATTGGTATATGTTCAGTCGGTGCAGTCTGTGACTTTACTTCTCTATAGATATCTTCTTCGTCATTGCTATATGTACAGTCGGTGCAGTCTGTGACATTACTGCTATGTAGATATTTTCTTCGTCATTGCTATATTTACAGTCGGTGCAGTCTGTGACATTACTGCTCTGTAGATATTTTCTTCGTCATTGCTATATGTACAGTCGTCGCAGTCTATGACATTACTTCTCTGTAGATATTATCTTTGTCATTGCTATATGTACAGTCAATGCAGTCTGTGACATTACTTCTATATAGATATTTTCTTCGCCATTGCTATACGTACAGTCGGTGCAGTCTGTGACATTACTGTTCTGTAGATATTTTCGTCGTCATTGCTATATGTACAGGTGGTGCAGTCTGTGACATTACTTTTTTATAGATATTTTCTTCGCCATTGCTATATGTACAGTCGGTGCAGTCTGTGACATTACTGCTATGTAGATATTATCTTCGATATTGCTATATTAACAGTCAGTTCATTCTGTGACATTACTTTTATATAGATATCTTCTTCGTCATTGCTATATATATAGTCGGTGCAGTCTGTGACTTTACTTTTCTACAGATATTTTCTTCGTCATTGCTATATGTACAGTCGTAGCAGTCTGTGACATTACTGCTCTGTAGATATTTTCTTCGTCATTGCTATATGTACAGTCGGTGCATTCTGTGACTTTACTTTTCTATAGATATTTTCTTCGTCATTGCTATATGTACAGTCGGTGCAGTCTGTGACTTTTCTTCTATGTATATATGTTCTTCGTCATGGCTCTTTGTACAGTCGATGCAGTCTGTGACTTTACTTCTATGTTGATAATTTCTTCTTCATTGCTATATGTACAGTCGGTGCATTCTGTGACCTTTACTTTTCTATAGATTTTTTAGTCGTCATTGCTATATTTACAGTCGGTGCAGTATGTGACTTTTCTTCTATGTATATATGTTCTTCGTCATGGCTCTTTGTACAGTCGGTGCAGTCTGTGACAAAACTTCTCTATAGATATTTTCTTCGTCATTGCTATATATACAGTCGGTGCAGTCTGTGACTTTACTTCTCTATAGATATCTTCTTCGTCATTGCTATATGTACAGTCGGTGCAGTCTGTGACATTACTGCTATGTAGATATTTTCTTCGTCATTGCTATCTGTACAGTCGGTGCAGTCTGTGACATTACTTCTCTATCAATATTTTCTTCGTCATTGCTACATGTACAGTCGGTGCAGTCTGTGACATTACTTCTCTATAGATATTTTTTCGTCATAGCTATATGTACAGTCGGCGCAGTCTGTGACTTTTCTTCTTTGTATATATGTTCTTCGTCATTGCTATATGTACAGTCGGTGCAGTCTGTGACATTACTTTTCTTTAGATATTTTCTTCGTCATTGCTATATGTACAGTCGGTGCAGTCTGTGACTTTTCTTCTATGTATATATGTTCTTCTTTATGGCTCTTTGTACAGTCGGTGCAGTCTGTGAAATCACTTCTCTATAGATATTTTCTTCGTCATTGGTATATGTTCAGTCGGTGCAGTCTGTGACATTACTTCTCTATAGATATCTTCTTCGTCATTGCTATATGTACAGTCGGTGCAGTCTGTGACATTACTGCTATGTAGATATTTTCTTCGTCATTGCTATATTTACAGTCGGTGCAGTCTGTGACATTACTGCTCTGTAGATATTTTCTTCGTCATTGCTATATGTACAGTCAATGCAGTCTGTGACATTACTTCTCTATAGATATTTTCTTCGCCATTGCTATATGTACAGTCGGTGCAGTCTGTGACATTACTGCTCTGTAGATAGTTTCTTCGTCATTGCTATATGTACATGTGGTGCAGTCTGTGACATTACTTTTCTATAGATATTTTCTTCGCCATTGCTATATGTACAATCGGTGCAGTCTGTGACATTACTGCTATGTAGATATTTTCTCCGTCATTGCTATATGAACAGACATTACTTTTATATAGATATCTTCTTCGTCCTTGCTATATGTATAGTCGGTGCAGTCTGTGACTTTTTTTTTCCTATAGATATTTTCTTCGTCATTGCTATATGTACAGTCGGTGCAGTCTGTGACATTACTGCTATGTAGATATTTTCTTCTTCATTGCTATATGTACAGTCGTTGCATTCTGTGACTTTACTTTTCTATAGATATTTTCTCCGTCATAACTATATGTACAGTCGGTGCAGTCTGTGACTTTTCTTCTATGTATATATGTTCTTCGTCATTGCTCTTTGTACAGTCGATGCAGTCTGTGACTTTACTTCTATGTTGATAATTTCTTAGTCATTGCTATATGTACAGTCGGTGCATTCTGTGACTTTACTTTTCTATAGATATTTTCTTCGTCATTGCTATATGTACAGTCGGTGCAGTCTGTGACATTTCTTCTCTATAAATATTTTCTTCGTCATTGCCATATGTACAGTCGGTGCAGTCTGTGACATCACTTCTCTATAGATAGTTTCTTCATCATTGCTATATATATAGTCGGTGCAGTCTGTGACTTTACTTCTCTATAGATATCTTCTTCGTCATTGCTATATGTACAGTCGGTGCAGTCTGTGACATTACTTCTATGTAGATATATTCTTCGTCATGCCTATATGTACAATCGGTGCAGTCTGTGACATTACTGCTATGTAGTTATTTTCATCGTCATTGCTATATGTACAATCGGTGCAGTCTGTAACATTACTGTTCTGTAGATATTTTCTTCGTCATTACTATATTTACAGTCGGTGCCGTTTACGACATAACTTCTATATAGATATCTTCTTCGTCATTACTATATTTACAGTCGGTGCCGTCTGTGACATTACTTCTCTATAGATATTTTCTTTGCCATTGCTATATCTTAAGTCGGTGCAGTCTGTGACATTTCTGCTATGTAGATATTTTCTTCGTTATTGCTATATGTACAGTCGATGCAGTCTGAAACATTACTTCTCTATAGATATTTTTTTCGTCATGGTTATATGTAAAGTCGGTGCAGTCGGTGATATTACTACTATGTAGATATGTTCTTCGTCATGGCTATATGAATAGTCGATGCAGTCAGTGCATTACTTTTCTATAGATATTTTCTTCGTCATTGCTATATGTACAGTCGGTGCAGTCTGTGACTTTTTTTCTATGTATATATGTTCTTCGTCATGGCTCTTTGTACAGTCGATGCAGTCTGTAACTTAACTTCTATGTTGATAATTTCTTCGTCATTGCTATATGTACGTTCGGTGCAGTCTGTGACATCACTTCTCTATAGATATTTTCTTCGTCATTGCTTTATGTACAGTCGGTGCAGTCTGTGACTTTACTTCTCTATAGATATCTTCTTCGTCATTGCTATATGTACAGTCGGTGCAGTCTGTGACATATCAGCTATGTAGATATTTTCTTTGTCGTTGCTATATTTACAGTCGGTGCAGTCTGTGACATTACTGCTCTGTAGATATTTTCTTCGTCATTGCTATATGTACAGTCGTTGCAGTTCATGACATTACTTCTCTGTAGATATTATCTTTGTCATTGCTATATGTACAGTCACTGCAGTCTGTGACATTATTTTTCTATAGATATTTTCTTCGTCATTGCTATATGTACAGTCGGTGCAGTCTGTGACTTTTCTTCTATGTATATATGTTCTTCTTTATGGCTCTTTGTACAGTCGGTGCAGTCTGTGAAATCACTTCTCTATAGATATTTTCTTCGTCATTGGTATATGTTCAGTCGGTGCAGTCTGTGACTATACTTCTATGTAGATATGTTCTTCGTCATGGCATTATGTACAGTCGGTGCAGTCTGTGACATTACTGCTATGTAGATATTTTCTTCGTCGTTGCTATATTTACAGTCGGTGCAGTCTGTGACATTACTGCTCTGTAGATATTTTCTTCGTCATTGCTGCATGTACAGTCGGTGCAGTCTGTGACATCACTTCTCTATAGATATTTGCTTCGTCATTGCTATATGTACAGTCGGTGCAGTCTGTGGCTTTACTTCTCTGTAGATATCTTCTTCGTTATTGCTATATGTACAGTCGGTGCAGTCTGTGACATTACTTCTATGTAAATATGTTCTTCGTCATGGCTATATGTACAGTCGGTGCAGTCTGTGACATTACTGCTATGTAGATATGTTCTTCGTCATTGCTATAATTACAGTCGGTGAAGTTTGTGACATTACTGCTCTGTAGATATTTTCATCGTCATTGCTATATGTACAGTCGGTGCAGTCTTTGACATTACTTCTCTGTAGATATTTCTTCGTCATTGCTATATGTACAGTCAATGCAGTCTGTGACATTATTTCTCTATAGATATTTTCTTCGTCATTGCTATATGTACAGTCGGTGCAATCTGTGACATTACTTCTCTGTATACGGTAGATCTTCTTCGTCATTGCTATATGTACAGTCGGTGCAGTCTGTGACTTTTCTTCTCTATCGATATTTTCTTAGCCATGGCTACATGTAAAATCGGTGCAGTCTGTGACATGACTGCTATTTAGATATTTTCTTCGTCATTGCTATATGTACAGTCGATGCAGTCTGTGACATTACTGCTCTATAGATATTTTCTTCGTCTTTGCTATATGTACAGGTGCTGCAGTCTGTGACATTACTTTTCTATAGATATTTTCTTCGCCATTGCTATATGTACAGTCGGTGCAGTCTGTGACATTACTGCTATGTAGATATTTTCTTCGTCATTGCTACATGTACTGTCGGTGCAATCTGTGACATTATTTCTATATAGATAATTTCTTCGTCATTGCTATATGTACAGTCGGTGTAGTCTGTGACATCACTTCTCTATAGCTATTTTCTTCGTCATTGCTGTATGTACAGTCGGTGCAGTCTGTGACTTTACTTCTCTATAGATATGTTCTTCGTCATGGCTATATGTACAGTCGTAGCAGTCTGTGACATTACTGCTATGTAGATATGTTCTTCGTCATTGCTATATTTACAGTCGGTGCAGTCTGTGACATTACTGCTATGTAGATATGTTCTTCGTCATTGCTATATTTACAGTCGGTGCAGTCTGTGACATTACTGCTCTGTAGATATTTTCTTCGTCATTGCTATATGTACAGTCAATGCAGTCTGTGACATTACTTTTCTATAGATATTTTTTTCGTCATTGCTATATGTACAGTCGGTGCAGTCTGTGACATAACTTCTCTGTAGATATCTTCTTCGTCATTGCTATATGTACGGTCGGTGTTATCTGTGACTTTTCTTCTCTATAGATATTTTCTTCGCCATGGCTATATGTACAATCGGTGCAGTCTGTGACATAACTGCTATGTAGATATTTTCTTCGTCATTGCTATATGTACAGTCGGTGCAGTCTGTGACATTACTTCTCTATAGATATTTTCTTCGCCATTGCTATATGTACAGTCGGTGCAGTCTGTGACATTACTGCTATGTTGATATTTTCTTCGTCATGGCTATATGAATAGTCAGTGCAGTCTGTGACATTACTTCATTATAGATATTTTCTTCGTCATTGCTACATATACAGTCGTTGCAGTCTGTGAAATTACTGATTGATAAGTTGATATTTTCTACGTCATGGCTATATATACAGTCGGTGCAGTCTGTGACATTACTTCTATGTAGATATTTCCTTCGTCATGTCTGTATGTACAGTCGTTGCAGTCTGTGACTTTACTTCTATGTAGATATGTTCTTCGTCTCTGCTATATGTACAGTCGGTGCAATATGTGAAATTACTGCTATGTTGATACTTTCTTAGTCATGGCTCTATGTACAGTCGTTGCAGTCTGTGACATTATTTCCATATTTTTCTTCGTCTTGGCTATATATACAGCCGGTGCAGTCTGTGACATTACTTCTTTGTAGATATTTTCTTCGTTATGGCTATATGTATAGTCGATGAAGTCTGTGACACTACTTCTATGTTGATATTTTCTTCGTCATGGCTATATGTACAGTCGGTGCAGTATGTGGCATTACTGCTATGTAGAAATTTTCTTCGTCATGGTTATATGTACAGTCCGTGCAGTCTGTGACATTATTTCTTTGTAGATATTTTCTTCGTCATGGCTTTATATACAGTCGGTGCAGTCTGTGGCATTACTGCTATGTAGATGATTTCTTCGTCATGGCTATATGTACAGTCGGTGGAGTCTGTGACATTTCTACTATGTAATTATGTTTTTCGTCATGGTTATATGTAACATCAGTGCAGTCTGTGACATAACTGATTGATAAGTTGATATATGTTCTTCTTCATGGCTATATGAACAGTCGGTGCATTCTGTGACATTACTGATTGATAAGTTGATATTTTCTTCGTCATGGCTATATGAAAAGTCGGTGCAGTGTTCGGCATTACTGCTATGTAAATATTTTCTTCGTTATCGCTATATATGCAGTCGGTGCAGTATGTGACATTTCTGCTATGTAGATATTTTCTTCGTCATGGCTATATGTACAGTCGTTGCAGTCTGTAACATTTCTGCTATGTAGATATGTTCTTTGTTATGGTTATATGTACACTCGGTGCTGTCTGTGACATTACTGATTGATAAGTTGATATATTCTTCGTGATAGCTATATGAACAGTCGGTGCTGTCTGTTGCATTTCTGGTTTGTAGATATATTCTTCGTCATTGCTATATGAACAGTCGGTGCAGTCTGTTGCATTTCTGCTATGTAGATATGTTCTTCGTCATGGTTATATGTACAGTCGGTGCAGTCTGTGACATTACTGATTGATAAGTTAATATTTTCTTCGTCATGGCTATATAAACAGTCGGTGCATTCTATGACATTACTACTATGTAGATATGTTTCTTCGTCATGGCTATATAAACAGTCGGTGCATTCTGTGACATTACTTCTATGTAGATATTTTCTTCGTCATGGTTATATGCACAGTCGGTGCAGTCTGTGACATTACTTCTATGTAGATGTTTTCTTCGTCATGGTTACATGTACAGTCGGTACAGTCTGTGACATTACTTCTATGTAGATATTTTCTTCGTTATGGCTATATATACAATCGGTGCAGTCTGTGGCATTACTGCTATGAAGATATTTTCTTCGTCTTGGCTGTATGTACAGTTGGTGTAGTCATTGACATTTCTGCTATGTAGATACTTTCCTCGTCATGGTTATATGTACAGTCGGTGCAATCTGTGACATTACTTCTATGTAGATATTTTCTTCGTCATGGCTATATGTACAATCGGTGCAGTCTATGGCATTACTGCTATGTTGATATTTTCTTCATCATGGCTGTATGAACAGTTGGTGGAGTCTTTGACATTTCTGCTGTGTAGATACGTTCTTCGTCATGGTTATATGCACAGTCGGTGCAGTCTGTCACATTACTTCTATGTAGATATTTTCTTCGTCATTGTTCCATGTACAGTCGGTGGAGTCTGTGACATTACTTCTCTATAGATATGTTCTTCGTCATGGCTATATGTACAGTCGGTGCTGTCTATGGCATTACTGCTACGTAAATATTTTCTTCGTCATGCCTATATGTACAGTCGGTGGAGTCTGTGACATTTCTGCTATGTAGATATGTTCTTCGTCATTGCTATATGTACAGTCGGTGCAGTCTTGGACATTAATGATTGCTAAGTTGATATTTTCTCCGTCAGGGCTATTTGAACACTCGGTGCATTCTGTGACATTACTTCTATGTAGATATCTTCTTTGTCATGGCTATATGAGCAGTCGGTGCAGTCTGTGGCATTACTGCTATGTAGATATTTTGTTTGTCATGGCTATATGAACAGTCGGTGCAGTCTGTGGCTTTACTGCTATGCAAATATTTTCTTCTTCAGAGCTATATGAACAGTCTTAGCAGTCTGTAACATTACTGCAGTGTAGGTTTTTTCTTCGTCATGGCTATATGTACAGTCGTTGCAGTCTGTAGCATTACTTCTATGTAGATATGTTCTTCGTCATGGCTATATGAACAATCGGTGCAGTCTGTAGCATTACTTTTATGTAGATATGTTCTTCGTCATGGCCATATGAACAGTCGGTGCAGTCTGTGGCTTTACTGCTATGCAAATATTTTCTTCTTCAGAGCTATATGAACAGTCTTAGCAGTCTGTAACATTACTGCAATGTAGGTTTTTTCTTCGTCATGGCTATATGAACAGTCGTTGCAGTCTGTGACATTTCTGCTATGTAGATATGTTCTTCGTCATGGCCATATGAACAGTCGGTGCAGTCTGTGGCATAAAATCTATGTAGATATGTTTTCATCATGGCAATATGAACACTCGGTGCAGTCTGTGGCATTACTGCTATGCAGATATTTTCTTCGTCATGGCTATATGTACAGTCGGTGCAGTCTGTGGCATTACTGCTATGTAGATATTTTATTCGTCATGTCTATATGGACAGTTGGTGCAGTCTGTGGCTTGACTGCTATGTAAATATCTTCTTCGTCATGGCTATATGAACAGTCGGTGCAATGTGTGACATTACTGCTATGTAGATATTTTCTTCGTCATGGCTATATGTACAGTCGTTGCAGTGTGTGACATTACTTCTCTATAGATATTTTCTTCGTCATGGCTATATGAACAATCGGTGCAGTCTGTGGCATTACTTCTATATAGATTAGTTTCGTCATAGCTATATGTACAATCGGTGCAGTCTGTGGCATTACTTTTATGTAGATTTTTTCTTCGTCATGGCTATATGAACAGTCGAGGCAGTCTGTGGCATTACTGCTATGTAGATTTTTTTCTTCGTCATGGCTATATGAACAGTCGGTGCAGTCTGTGTCATTTCTGCAATGAAGATTTGTTTCTTTTTTTAATATACATCAAATGGTAATGAAATATGACGGTATTAACGATGTACTTATTAACGATATATTTTACCTGACACTATGAGTAGTAAATATGTTATTAACCACGATGCATTATGTAATGGTCTGAAATAAAATATCTGTTCAGTTCTGTTGTTCTGTTCCATTAAATAACATCATTGAGTTCGTGGGATTTTAAAGCTATCAAAATAATCTTGAATATGGTTTTCACCGCCTGCATGAAATATTAGTATGTATAGCAAAGTTTTATAGTTTAATCGAAGATAATCCAAGATGTCGATGTTCAAATAAGGTTTTTACAAACAAAACGTGTATATAAACGATATGCAGGTTGTTCGTAAAATGAATGGGGCGTACGTGATTTCCTGAAAATACATAAATATATCACAGATTAAGTTTGTAAGTTCAATTGATGACCCATTTTCTAAATCCGCCAGTTTTATACAGACATTGTAGATATGCTGACGTCTACACATGTAATGTGCTCATTAAAACAAGCGTTTTTAATTCGTTTTCTATTATTATTTTGAAAAACAACAATAACAACACCACCACCACCACCACCAACAACAACATCAATAACCACAACAACATATCCTAGCTCTATTAATGTGAAACAAAGTTTTATGAATATTGTTTTGGCTGTTATCTTAAATATGAAACTGAAAGGCTCATCAACTGTCGCAGTGCATTTGCCAACTGTGTATACATTTGGCTACTTAGTGTGCAGTGTATTTGCCAACTGTGTATACATTTGGCTACTTAGTGCGCAGTGTATTTGCCAACTGTGTATACATTTTGCTACTAAGTGCGCAGTGTATTTGCCAACTGTGTATTCATTTGGGTACTTAGTGCGAAGTGTATTTGCCAACTGTGTATACATTTGGCTACTTAGTGTGCAGTGTATTTGCCAACTGTGTATACATTTGGCTACTTAGTGCACACTGGGTTTATAAAGGATGTACAGCATGTTCATCTCTTACATGCAGTAATAAATACAAGTTATTAGTAATATGATATTAGCAAAAACAAAGAAATGATTCCTGCCCATAATTCGTCATAGAATGAAATAAGTATGAAGTTTACGTTTATTTAACAACAAAATTGGAATGAATGACATGAAAAGCAAATTCATTTCAAAGATAAGGAATATCCATAATATTTCGTTAATAACAAACACGCACAATAAGTGTCAACACACCTTGGAACCGTCAAAACTGCCACTCTGGAGCCTAAACCTAGCTAACAGTTGTGCCAAAACCGCCACTCTTGATCCCAAACCTAGCTAACAGTTGTGCCAAAACCGCCACTCTTGATCCCAAACCTAGCTAACGGTTGTGCTAAAACCGCCACTCTGGAGCCTAAACCTAGCTAACAGTTGTGCCAAAACCGCCACTCTTGATCCCAAACCTAGCTAACAGTTGTGCCAAAACCGCCACTCTTGATCCCAAACCTAGCTAACGGTTGTGCTAAAACCGCCACTCTGGAGCCTAAACCTAGCTAACAGTTGTGCCAAAACCGCCACTCTTGATCCCAAACCTAGCTAACAGTTGTGCCAAAACCGCCACTCTTGATCCCAAACCTAGCTAACGGTTGTGCTAAAACCGCCACTCTGGAGCCTAAACCTAGCTAACGGTTGTGCCAAAACCGCCACTCTGGAGCCTAAACCTAGCTAACGGTTGTACCAACATTTCAACTCTCGGGAAGAAGCCTTATACGCTTGACATGTACACTTTTATATAATGCTTATGCTTTTTGAACTTGCATCTGTAAAGAAGTCTGGAACCTCTGCATGTAGCATCTGTAAAGTCATCTGGTACCTCTGCTTGTAGCATCTGTAAAGTATTCTGGTACCTCTGCATGTAGCATCTTTATTTTGTATGGCCATTGCACGAGAAAGCGTGTGATATTTTAAAGCACTCAAGAAAAAAGTCTAGCAGAGTTATATTTGTGTGCTAAATATCTTTAGTTATGCTGCCTGTATAGCATTCAGTACAACAATTCAAACAATTTATAGACAGAAATATTAGCTCCAATAACAAATGTATTTGTGGAGCGTTTCAATTGAAACAAACACAGATTGTTACGGTTATTATATTAAAGATAATGTGACCAAGTTTCCGTCATGGCCATAAGTAATCACGAATGTCAATACATCTAATATGGTACATGTATCTCCGCCAGCGTAAATATGTCCACTGACTATTTCTAAATATTCTTTAAATGCTCAAAGTTCAAGGCTGGAGTTAAACATTTAATTCACTAGTGTGTTGTCCGTTTAAGTTGTCTGTTGAACATTTAACCTGAAAGCATTTTTACTGACTATTGCCATCAGTTTTTACGATCTCGCTGTCTGGCTTGCATTTATATAAAACGCAATTTCGAGTTCAAACTTAAGGTTATTGATAAAGAAGTTGTCAATATAAGAAAGTATTACAAGATCATCATCATCGAGCGTCATCCGTCACAGTCATCAGTACATTATTATATTTCAAATACAGTCCCGAAGTTTATAGATATTAAGTTAAGCATACATTGTGCTATCTTCACATGGACAGAAAAAGATCGAGAATGGGTGCATGACATTTGGCTTCCAATGTGTGTTTGGCTAGCGACCGTTCCAAGGCAGTGATGCTCTGTATGTACATATATGTAACGTATCTATCAGGGTTATACCATATCTTGGACTTCCACATTGTATCGTGACAATGCTATATTAAGTGTGTCTTCATAGTGTAAAGCTTTCTCAGCGCGTACATATATGCCACTCAGTGACAAGTCTTGCATGAAACATAGGTTTAAAATGTAATGTATGGAAAACACATTACGTTTTTATTATGTTTACCAAAATACGTTTTAAATTGATAATTTATTTCCTTTTGTAGAATTCAGCTTTGTTTATACAAATATATCAGCTTATAATGACAGATATGTTAACTTGATCAATAGCCAGTTCTTACGATAGGCATAAAGACTTGACCAATAGCCAGTACTAACGATATACATGAACACTTGACCAATAGCCAGTATTTACGATAGGCATAAAGCCTTGACCAATAGCCAGTACTAACGATAGGCCTAAAGACTTGACCAATAGCCAGTACTAACGATACATATGAAGACTTGACCAATAGCCAGTACTTACGATAGGCATAAAGACTTGACCAATAGCCAGTACTTACGATAGACATAAAGACTTGACCAATAGCCAGTACTAACGATATACATGAAGACTTGACCTACGATAGGCATAAAGGCTTGATCAATAGCCAGTACTAACGATATACATGAATATTTGACCAATAACCAGTACAAAATATATACATGAAGACTTGACCAATAGCCAGAACTAACGATATACATGAAAACTTGATCAATATCCAATACTAACGATATACATGAAGACTTGACCAATAACCAGTACTAACGATATACATGAAGACTTGACCAATAACCAGTACTAACGATATACATGAAGACTTGACCAATAACCAGTACTAACGGTATACATGAAGACTTGACCAAAATCCAGTACTAATGATATACATGAAGACTTGACAAATAACCAGTACTAACGATATACATGAAGACTTGACCAATAACCAGTACTAACGGTATACATGAAGACTTGACCAAAAG
The DNA here is from genome assembly GCA_029582155.1 of Panopea generosa. Lineage (NCBI taxonomy): Eukaryota > Metazoa > Mollusca > Bivalvia > Adapedonta > Hiatellidae > Panopea > Panopea generosa. The sequence goes on from CM055907.1 coordinate 28,174,405, forward strand.
CCAGTACTAATGATATACATGAAGACTTGACAAATAACCACTACTGACGATATACATGAAGACTTGACCAATAGCCAGTACTTACGATATACATGAAGACTTAACAAATAATCAGTACCAACGATATACATGAAGACCTGACCAATAGCCAGTACTTACGATAGGCATAAAGTCTTGACCAATAACCAGTACTTACGATAGGCATAAAGACTTGACCAATAGCCAGTACTAACGATATACATGAAGACTTGACCAATAACCAGTACTAACGATATACATGAAGACTTGATCAATAGCCAGTACTTTCGATATACATGAAGAGTGCTTACGAATTACATGAAGACTTGACCAATAGCCAGTACTTACGATATACATGAAGACTTGACCAATAGCCAGTACTTACGATAGGCATAAAGACTTGACAAATAGCCAGTACTTGCGATATACATGAAAACTTGACCAGTAACCAGCACTTACGATATACATGAAGACTTGACCAAAAGCCAGTACTTACAATATACATGAAGACTTGACCAATAGCCAGTACTTACGATATACATGAAGACTTGACCAATATGCAGTAGTTATGATAGGCATAACGACTTGACCAATAACCAGTACTTACTATAAGCAACAAAACTTGAAAAATGTTATGTCATCATTACATCATGTGTTGCTTCTCATTATGCTACACACACGCTACAGTTTGATATATATACACGCTACAGATTGATATATACACACGCTACAGTTTGATATATACACACGCTACAGATTAATGTATACACACGCTACAGTTTGATATATACACACGCTACAGATTGATATATACACACGCTACAGATTGATGTATACACACGCTACAGTTTGATATATACACACGCTACAGTTTGATATATACACACGCTACAGTTTGATATATACACACGCTACAGATTGATGTATACACACGCTACAGTTTGATATATACACACGCTACAGATTGATGTATACACACGCTACAGTTTGATGTATATACACGCTACAGTTAGATGTATACACACGCTACAGATTGATGTATACACACGCTACAGTTTGATATATACACACGCTACAGATTGATGTATACACACGCTACAGTTTGATATATACACACGCTACAGATTGATATATACACACGCTACAGATTGATATATACAAACGCTACAGTTTGATATATACACACGCTACATATTGGTATATACACACGCTAAAGATTGATATACACACACGCTACATATTGATATATACACACGCTACATATTGATATATACACACGCTACAGATTGATATATATGCACACGTTACATATTGATATATACACACGCTACATATTGATATATACACACGCTACAAATTGATATATACACACGCTACAGTTTGATAGATACACAGGCTACATATTGATATATACACACGCTACAGTTTGATATTTACACACGCTACATATTGATATATACACACGCTTTATATTGATATATACACACGCTACAGATTGATATATATATATATATATATATATATATATATACACGTTATATATTGGTATATACACACGCTACATATTGATATATACACTCACTACATATTGATATATACACACGCTACAGTTTGATATATACACAAGCTACATATTGATATATATATATATATATATATATATATATATACACTACAGATTGATATATACACACGCTACAGTTTGATATATACACAGGCTACAGTTTTTTATATACACAGGCTACATATTGATATATATACACGCTACAGATTGATATATACACACGCTACGCCTACCTTAACCATCAAAATTGTCACACATTTTCGCACCCACCCCTAAAAATACCTCGCAAGGTAAACCAATTCACACATGCAAATCCACACACACACACACACACACACACACACACACACACATATATACACGCACACACACACACCACACACACACACACACACACACACACACACACACACACACACACACACACACACACACACATACACGCACACACACACACACCACACACACACATATATATATAACACACACACACACACACACACACACACACACACACACACACACACATATATATATAAATATATATGGAGATAATTATATGTGAATAACCGAGACATATATGTACAGACCAGACTACGGCGGATGCGCCTAGCTACAATGCAAACCATAGATACAATATCAAGGCCTCTGCCAAACCAATAAATTTGGTGTCGACCATGACTTATATACTATGGAATTACATGCAACACATCTGGACAGGGTGGACAAATTTACATACATGAAGTGATAGCTTTATATGAGTAGGATCCAGTTAAGGATTCATGACTACTCACATGTTATATAAAGGACATATTTATAAAGCCGTTGGATCATATAGATACAGTGAATTCATATATATTTAATTTCATAAAGGGAGATAATTAAATTCACAATAACGGAATTTACGATTTTTTGGATCTTTTCAGATGCTCATTCACAATTTATGATATATATATTGAGATAATTATATGTGAATAACCAAGACATAAATGTACAGACCAGACTACGGCGGATGCGCCTAGCTACAATGCAAACCATAGATACAATATCAAGGCCTCTGCCAAACCAATAAATTTGGTGTCGACCATGACTTATATACTATGTAATTACATGCAACACATCTTGACAGGGTGGACAAATTTACATACATGAAGTGATAGCTTTATATGAGTAGGATCCAGTTAAGGATTCATGACTACTCACATGCTATATAAAGGACAGATTTATAAATATATATACTAGAACGCACATGTATATGGATCTATATAAATAAATATCTATATATTGGATTTCAATTTGTAATTGTTCGCTGTTTAACCCACGATTTAAACGTTAATTGACATTTATTTCTAAATTCATAAATGTTTGGCATCTGATTGATGTACTACTTTCTGTTCCCATCAATGGTGATATCGATGTCCGATTCAAATTAAACTGCAAGAGATACCGTTGATACTTAAAGATGCTTTATATCAAATTAAATAGCCGGCGAATGATGTTTACGGCACATGACTCTTGCCAGCAGCAAGATTCGTCGCGTTGTCTATTTTCAAGATTTACTTCCGGTTGGCACTTAACGCAAAGCAGTAAATGTTTTCAATGGACATTGCTGATATAGGAAAGTGAGAGGTAAGATCTAAATACATTTTTTTGTAATTGCAATAACCTTTATTACCAAATGAATCCTTAAATGTATAATTCGTAGAAACAATTATACATTAGCACTGTAAATTTTTTATCGCTGAGTGTATTTAATTAAATTTTAGGGGAACATACTAGTAATTATTTTTTAACTGTTTTTAATTGGTCATAAAAAAAATAGTGTATTTAGTTTTAATATGATAGAGAAAATGTAGAAACTATGTAGTTACATTGGCCTAAGTATAATAGATTCTAATGTTTAAGTTTTGTTTTACAATACTTCCGTTTCTATCGATTTTATTAGAGCAATTATATATATATCGTGGCAACAGTTATATTCTATGGTTGTTGATAAATAACAGCATTTTTGAGAGAATGTTTCTTGAATGCTATATAAATTGTATTTTCGCTGTTTTCAATTAGAAAAATAACAAATGGCAATGATTACTTAAATTGAAATTATTATAACTCGTGAACACCTGATCCATCCAGTCGATGAAAATATATACTTCAAGCATAATTGTGAAATCTTTTAGGTTTGTTATAGTTACTATGTTCACTGTTGCATCAGTCACATATGTGTGTGGATTTGATCAAGGCTAAACACATACATTTAGACTAGACATTTACCTATAGTAGAGATTATATTTCGTTTTGGCAAATAAGTACAGGATACTGTGAAGATTGACAAATAGTACTAGACGTTCGTCTAAGTTATATTATAGACTTGGGAAATGTATGTTTGCTCAGTAAACAGCTGTTTTCTGAATTGTCAGTGATAATTTTTTCATTAAAATCAAAATATCTATATTTTTAATTATATATTTCAGCAATCACCATGCGAACGTTATGGCTTGTTCTGGTCACCATGGTAATGGTCGCTACCCTAGCAGCAGGACAATATAATTTTTTATATCCCAGGTTTCAGCCGCAGTTTCAACAGGGAAAGCTACTGAAGCCTGTTAGGGTGGTTTATGACACCAGCAGGCCAGATGTTAGACTGATGCACTACCCAGTTATGGACCCCCCAAGTGGAAACCCATGGTGTAAGTTATTTTGTCAGTGTGCTTTTCACAACCTCGTGAAATGACAGAGGCAGGTCTCAACACGAACATAATAACGAGTTTTTTGCCGTTTAGAATAGTATTTCAGTTAGCACATAATCGACCTGAATTGATAGAAAGACAGCTAGCCGGGACGGAAAAGAACTTAAAATCCTTATAAGCAGAGCAATTGCGTATTAGATATAGTATTGGACGATCCTACTGCTGAAAAACAACTACTAGAAAAACGGACCTGAGAACGAGATTCAAAGGATCTGCTTGCTGAACTTATAATAATATAAATAATAATAATAATAATAATAACCATGATTCTTTGTATACATATTTAAAAGTAGTAACGTTATTCAGTTTTCTGATTGATGAAGGTTTATTGCTCCAGATATTCATACCAGAATAAGAAAATGCACATTTAAGAAGTTTATTTTTAGCCTTTGGATGCATTATGTCCTTGTCTAAGCTAACTTCGTATTCGAGCTAAAAAACGAAAATCTTTACAGTTGTCAAAAAATTAAAAAAGGAAAAAGATACAATAATAAATACACAGTATGGCAACACCGACGAGTAATACCATAACTATGTAGGGGTTTGTCCTATATATATGTGTGTATATAAATAAAAGCAGCCATTCCACTCCAAAACTTATCCCTACTAGTGAGATAGCATGCAGATTTGTTAGGTATAAAGCAATTATTCAACAGTTTAACCATTTAAGCTACTTTTCTTTTTTACACAGTGCCTGTGCTGATCGTTTTGCTCTTCGCGCCATTACTGTTGCTGAACAATGGCGGCAGCGGAGGAGGATTTGGCAGTAATGGTGGAAGTAGTAGTGGGGGAGGCGGCATTATCGTCGTCACTCCGTCACCATCAGGATAACGGTAAAACAGTAAGTCAGAAAGTAACGAAGCATTATCGTCGTCACTCCGTCACCATCAGGATAACGTTAAAACAGTAAGTCAGTAAGTAACGAGGCATAATCGTCATCACTCCGTCACCATCAGGATAACGTTAAAACAGTAAGTCAGTAAGTAACGAGGCATTATTGTCGTCACTCCGTCACCATCAGGATAACGTTAAAACAGTAAATAACGAGGAATTATTGTCGTCCCTCCGTCACCATCAGGATAACGTTAAAACAGTAAGTCAGTAAGTAACGAGGCATTATCATCGTCACTCCGTCACCATCAGGATAACGTTAAAACAGTAAGTCAGTCAGTAACGAGGCATTATCGTCGTCACTCCGTCACCATCAGGATAACGTTAAAACAGTTAGTCAGTAAGTAACGAGGCGTTATTGTCGTCACTCCGTCACCATCAGGATAACGTTAAAACAGTTAGTCAGTAAGTAACGATGCATTATCGTCGTCACTCCGTCACCATCAGGATAACATTAAAACAGTTAGTCAGTAAGTAACGAGGCATTATCATCGTCACTCCGTCACCATCAGGATAACGTTAAAACAGTAAGTCAGTAAGTAACGAGGCATTATCGTCGTCACTCCTTCACCATCAGGATAACGTTAAACTGTTAGTCAGTAAGTAACGAGGCATTATCGTCGTCACTCCGTCACCATCAGGATAACGTTAAAACAGTTAGTCAGTAAGTAACGAGGCGTTATTGTCGTCACTCCGTCACCATCAGGATAACGTTAAAACAGTAAGTCAGTAAGTAACGAGGCATTATCGTCGTCACTCCGTCACCATCAGGATAACATTAAAACAGTAAGTCAGTAAGTAACGAGGCATTTGTTGGCGTTAATCTGGCTTCTATTTCGCCAACATTTTACTGAAACACTTAAAAAGTTAACTTAATGTTGACATGTTATTGATCTATTTTATATCCAATATCAATGCGACCATAAAAGTTTAATGAGAACCAGTCTAAATTTTATGATCACCTGGCTGCTTATCTTAGGTTAAATGTTTTAAGTACATACGGTCAAACTGATAGTGTACATATTACATAATACAGTAGAACTTCGATGGCTCGAACCCGACGGGGCTGGGGAAATAGTTCGAGTATTGTTCAACAACATACCATACATGAACATGTAAATTCATCGAAATAGAAATTCGGCCGGGACCAGCTATATGTGGTGTTCCAAACATCCATGTTCGATCCAACGAAAATTTACTGAATGTTAAACCATGCATTTGATAGAATGGAATAATATCTGACAAAGGGATCCTGAAGCACCGAACACAACATAGAAAATATGTTGAATACTAGCACTGACCCATGGTAGTGTTAAATACTAGCACAGACCCATGGTAGTGTTAACTACTAGCACAGACCCATGGTAGTGTTAAATACTAGCACAGACCCATGGTAGTGTTAAATACTAACACAGACCCATGGTAGTGTTACATGTAAATACTAGCACAGACCCATGGTAGTGTTTAATACTAACACAGACCCATGGAAGTGTTAAATACTAGCACTGACCCACGGTAGTGTAAAATACTATCACAGACCCACGGAAGTGTTAAATGCTTGCACAGACTCATGGTAGTGTTAACTGCTAGCACAGACTCATGGTAGTGTTAACTGCTAGCACAGACTCATGGTAGTGTTAACTGCTAGCACAGACCCATGGTAGTGTTAACTGCTAGCACTGACCCATGGTAGTGTTAACTGCTAGCACTGACCCATGGTTGTGTTAACTGCTAGCACTGACCCATGGTAGTGTTAACTGCTAGCACTGACCCATGGTAGTGTTAACTGCTAGCACTGACCCATGGTAGTGTTAACTGCTAGCACTTACCCATGGTAGTGTTAACTGCTAGCACTGACCCATGGTAGTGTTAACTGCTAGCACTGACCCATGGTAGTGTTAACTGCTAGCACAGACCCATGGTAGTGTTAACTGCTAGCACAGACCCATGGTAGTGTTAACTGCTAGCACTGACCCATGGTAGTGTTAACTGCTAGCACTGACCCATGGTAGTGTTAACTGCTAGCACTGACCCATGGTAGTGTTAACTGCTAGCACTGACCCATGGTAGTGTTAAATACAAGCACAGACCCATGGAAGTGTTAAATACTAGCACTGACCCATGGTAGTGTTAACTGCTAGCACTGACTCATGGTAGTGTTAACTGCTAGCACTGACTCATGGTAGTGTTAAATACAAGCACAGACCCATGGAAGTGTTAAATACTAGCACTGACCCATGGTAGTGTTAACTGCTAGCACTGACCCATGGTAATGTTAACTGCTAGCACTGACCCATGGTAGTGTTAAATACAAGCACAGACCCATGGAAGTGTTAAATACTAGCACTGACCCATGGTAGTGTTAACTGCTATTACTGACTCATGGTAGTGTTAACTGCTAGCACTGATCCATGGTAGTGTTAAATACAAGCACAGACCCATGGAAGTGTTAAATACTAGCACTGACCCATGGTAGTGTTAAATACTAGCACAGACCCATGGAAGTGTTAAATACTAGCACTGACCCATGGTAGTGTTAAATACTAGAACTGACTTATGATAGTGTTAACTACTAGCACAGACTCATGGTAGTGTTAAATTCTTGCACAGACCCATGAAAGTGATAAATACTAGCACTGACCCATGGTAGTGTTAAATACTAGCACAGACCCATGGTAGTGTTAAATACTAGCACTGACCCATGGTAGTGTTAAATACTAGCATAGACCCATGAAAGTGATAAATACTAGCACAGACCCATGGTAGTGTTAAATACTTGCACAGACTCATGGTAGTGTTAGATACTAGCATTGACCCATGGTAGTGTTAAATACTAGCACTGACTCATGGTAGTGTAAAATACTAGCACTGACTCATTGTAGTGTTAAATACTAGCACTGACTCATTGTAGTGTTAAATACTAGCACTGACTCATTGTAGTGTTAAATACTAGCACAGACTCATGGTTGAGTTAAATACTAGCACAGACTCATGGTAGTGTAAAATACTAGCACTGACTCATGGTAGTGTAAAATACTAGCACAGAATCATAGTTGAGTTAAATACTAGCACAGACTCATGGTAGTGTGAAATACTAGCACTGACTCATGGTAGTGTAAAATACTAGCACAGACCCATGGTTGAGTTAAATACTAGCACTGACCCATGGTAGTGTTAAATACTAGCACTGACTCATGGTAGTGTAAAATACTAGCACAGACCCATGGTAGTGTTTAATACTAGCACTGACTCATGGTAGTGTTAAATACTAGCACAGACTCATGGTATTGTTAAATACTAGCACAGACCCATGGTCTGTAACTATTTTGGCGGGAACGTCAGTTGTCAAATCATCCGTGTAAAATTGCGTACTAATATACATCGGATGACGGCACAATTGACCCATATTTTTTATTTTGTACATTTACTAGGTACAGACTATTAACTACTAAGATTCCACAGCTTTACAGTGGTAGGAACTCTGCCTGATGTTACTGTTATTTATAAATATTTAATGACGTCGTAAGACTTCGATGTTACGATGTCGGTGTAGGATTTCATTTTTTAAATGAGTTAATTAATTGTTTCAGTCCATCTACTATTAACTACAAATTATAATTAATAGTTAATAAATATGTTTGCTTAAATCTAACCACACAGTATTACGCTTTACAACTATGATACTACATGGTCTTACTTAAAAAGCGATTATTACTGAATCCAATATATGATTCTAAAATATTAGAAATATTGTTACAATGTTTATACAAGCAAACACAATTGGAGACAAATTATCTCCTATATAAGGCCTAAACAAATCAAACGCATCATTTAATTAATTTTATTAAATGAAGAAACGTTAATGGCATAAGTTTTCTACTTTGAAAACAAATGCATTTTATGAAATGTACAAGTTTTAAATTTGATTTGTATTTTCAGTACTGCCGAAGTATGTTGTATGCTGTCTAATGGAAGGATGATTGGTCGACTGCTCAGATATTTCGTCCGTGCTGTTATTGTTAACTATACAAGTGCTATTAAAAGATAAAAAAAAATCACTTATTATTTATTTACTCGTTTTTTTCCCTTATAAACACAATATCACCCTTTATAGCAACAAATATGTTGATAAAAACTCTCACAGTTATTAAATCTATTTGGTTTGTCCATAAATTTAATTTTTAAACGAACATTTTTTATAACTATCAATAAAGGAAGACTTATCAATGAATCGATTGCAGTAGTAACTTTTATCTGTAGCACGTGTTACTAAGTGGTGTTTTAAACAGACATATAGGTACATGTAAAATGTGTTTTCAACATTGCAGTTGGTCCTTTTAATAAAATAGAACCTCAAAACGTATAAACCGCAATAATCGAGTTAGAGTTAATATTTGTTAAAATTTCACTAGATACATGTACATGCTTACATACTATGTGATGTATTTCTGTTATTGACCGGCAATGGCATCATTCTGGAATATTTATAGAAAATGTTACCGAACAACTGAAAATAATTCTTTCATTCAAAAATATACTCCTTGTCACGTGACGACACTGGATATGCAATATATAACCTGAAATGTGTTGAAAATGGCGTTAAACCCATTTATCTTACCTGAACAAATGCTGTGAACTTTTATGGTCGTCCTGTGTTCCATCGCCTGTCCGCTGTCTGTCTATCGGAACTGAGTTATCACGTGTATCATAGTTAAAAGCTTCACACAGCCATATTAGAACAAACACGTCATATATGTTTTATTAATATAAAAAATGACTTGATAGTATTTAGTAGTTAAATGAATCATAAGAAGGGTTTTAATTGTAAACTTTCAAGAAATGATCAGTGTAATAAACAGACACTACAGAAAACAGTTCCTTGTTATTAACTTGATAATTATTTGAAATAATACCCTGTTGTTGCATTTGAAAAGGGGCTTAAAATACATATTCTATTACCATCACAAATCACGTTGATTTTATTCAACTGAAAATGTTTGGAATACAATTCGGTCCAACTGCAATTAGAGTCCATCAGAACTCATATGTTTATTGAAAATTGTAGTCTTCTCAGGAACAGCCCAACCAAATTTGCTTAACTCAACACTTGATGTTGGCTATTGTCCAAGGTTGGCGATAAAGCATAATAACATTTCGTTTAAATGCTTATATTGTACTTATAATGTTCCATTTATATATTTATTGTCTTACGCTTGAGTAAGGGTTTGAATATTTCTTTACCCTGATCATAGATAGTAATCATAGTACATGTAATATTATAATGACAGCGTATTCACGAACAAGCTAATGCACATCTTTACCTTTAGTATATAAAGAAGTCCAATATGCATAATTTATTTCAAATTGTTAAAAAAGTGTCCAACAAAAGGCGTAGAATTCATAAAATGCTGTCACCATACCAGCCCCCGAAACAATACAGCCTCCATACCAGCCCAAACAAACAAACAAGCAAACGACAGCCACCATACTAGCCCATTTACAATACAGTAAGCCCAAATTCAATACAAAGTGTGACTATTAAGGTTATTGTATATTGAAGAAGTAACAACAGAAGACTCCACCTAAAACAGGGTGTAACAAAACCGTCACTGGGAACATAACCTTGATTGACAGATATATTCAAGTCTCACTCTTTCTCGTGTCAACAAAGAAAAAGAGGCGATACAAATAAACAATTTATCGTAAGAATTTTCTCTACCAAAATACTAACAAATGTTATGCTAATTGGATTAGTCAGTCATATAATATACGATTGTTTACACACCAAATATAAATTAGTCTAAAAATAATGTTAACACTCTTCTAACTAGAACTTTAAACTATGAGATCCTTGTAAGCAATAATAGTAAGTGTACATCAATGTGAAAAAATACATATTTCAATAAAAGGCCTGGTGTTAAATTGCATATGCATGTTTTCAGACGCGGCAGCCGGACTCAGATATATGGACTGTACAGTCCGGTTTACATTATTTTTCTGATATCCCTATCTGTAAAATTATATTTGGAAACTACCAGGCACGTACAAAAGAACTGTGAGCTCTGGATAAGAGAGGACGTAAAGGATTTGATCCACAAGCAAAGGACAGTTCCCTCGCTAGGTAATACGTTAAGTGACCTTTCAATGTATATGTGAATAGTCTTTATCATTTGTGAGACTTGCTTTTCTGAGCGACAAACGTCTTGAAAACAAACTTCTCACAAATGATCGAACCGATCGGAAAAAAAACACATGTAACGGAAACCTGATAAAGTGTTTGATTGGTTGATTAAAAAAACTACCTCTAAAACATCCACGATAGAATTTAAAAAAAGTACCGTTCACATATATACTTCTTTATTTATTTTTATTATTAAATCCTGTTTTATTTGATAAATATTGTGTACAAGATAACTGTAATGCCATCTAGTTTAAACATAATCGGCGAGGAAGTGTGTTTGTTTCAGCCAATCAGATTCAAACGTTTTTTCTGCACAACTTGCAACGACGTTTGTCTGTTAACAAAGAAGGCTACTATATAGAGTTCTATATCGCGATATGTCACCATGTTTCAATGGTTGATAGCAGCGACGTGCAATCAAATCAACTAAATTAAGAAACAAAACAAGTTTAACTGCATTTTGTGCTTTTATTAAAATACAATTTCATCTCCAAACATCAATTTAATACTTATAGTGTGCCATATAAAACTTTAACCTTGTTATAATAGCAAACCCTTCCTGGCATCACTTTTCATTGGGGAATAACGGTCACTTAGATATAAATACAAAAACAAATGTATAACCTCATTTGGTTGGTTACCTCTATGACATGATCGAGTAATCTCTGTCTTGGTTAACGACATTTTATTTACGTGTTGATAGTTGTCTTTGTTAACGACATTTTATTTACGTGTTGATACTTGTCTTTGTTAACGACATTTTATTTACGTGTTGATACTTGTCTTTGTTAACGACATTTTATTTACGTGTTGATACTTGTCTTTGTTAACGACATTTTATTTACGTGTTGATACTTGTCTTTGTTAACGACATTTTATTTACGTGTTGATAGTTGCATGGGTTTCAATATTGCCAAGATGTTTATGACTATTACAAAGGAGCGAGTAGCATCAACATCCGTAAAACAATAACTAGAGCGTCGGTGATGTTTAACTTAAACTTTAGAGACATAGATATTTAGCGAGTACAATGAAACAGACGACAAGTCATTTATTCCTTTAAATTAACTCATGTTTGTTAAATATTCTTTCATTTTATTTGTTGTATGTTGAATAAAATGACATGCAGTGCTCCATCACAACACTGTTGTTTAAACAAGACGACGGCATCTGTTCTTTTTTATCTGACAGGTAATGTTATTTTTATTATTCACACTTCAGATTAACTAGAGATAATTATCGTTAGATTTCCATTATAAACAAACATTACTTTGAATAAAAAACACTTTAGTAAACAGAAGCTGTTTAAATAAGATACATAATGAATAAAAACGGGCCAGGGATTTCAATTATAATTTACTGAAGTATTTCAATAAGGCGACTGAGTAAAGAGCCGGCTTTTTATCATCAAATGTCCTTTTTGTAACTTTTATTTCAGTTAGTTATATATAAGAATTACATGGTTAGTAGCTTAGAATGCCAGCTTTATTTTGACGAATGTACGAAATTAATAAATACGAGCCTTATAGACCATTAAAAACTATTTATTTAGTTTTCACCAATTTTTATTTAAAGGCAAAGCTAATATATATATTTGGTCATCGCATTTCTTTTTTGATCAAATACGGCAGTTGGTGGATGAATGTTAAGATCGACATCGCTTGCTGGGGAATCCCCTACAGCAAATAAATGATTCGATAATCGAACGAAATATTACAGTGGTTTTGTGTATTTAATGTTTCTTACCTAATAAATGTATTTATCTGATTCAATCATAGATTTCTTTGCAAATATAGTATTAACTCCAAATCTAAAATAGATGAAGGGAAAAGGTAGTTGTTGCTACAAGCATAATGCAGCTTGGAAAATGTTATGCTAGTAGCAGTCAGCTGTAGTATTACGTAAAGTTAAAATGTACATGTTGATACATAACCCTTTCGTGATTGTTATAGACATGCGCATATTGCGATTTCTCAAAGTCACTACATGTCCGAGACGAATGGCTGAGTTGCGAGCACATGCACATGATTAACTGATCGTGATTTAAATTAAATGAGTTCAATATATATCAGTTTACATCTGGCAGGTTAAGAATTTGTATTGAAAATAAACATTTACAGGCGCCAATAACGAATGTATGTATCCAGGTGAATGGTTCATACATTCGTTATTGACGCCTGTGAATTTCCACTTTTGTGATAGCTTCGACGAATGTTAAAAAATGCATCAAACATTCAAGTCTCAATCATGAAATTTTGACAGTAGAAGCCAGAGATGCTTAACGTATATAAACTTTCTTTGAAATCCGATGACATTTTCTGCACTAAAATTACCTGTAAGTGATACGTTTCAAAGTCCCTGAGTGTACACGGGCATGAATAAGGCAGAATAAGGAACAATAATGACCTTAAGGCAATCAAGATACCACTATGCAGGAAACGTAAAACGACTTGTGTTTTCATCATTATTTATGTAAATATACTGCAAATGTTGTCAAATTGATAATTGGCATATCGAAATAAATTCTCGTTTATAAAGCAGGAATGTATATTTAAAACAGATGATACAATACTTTAAACAAAGTTAAAATATCATCACTTAAAATCAAACAAAATGTGCTTGAATGTAATTGTAGACATAATATAGTATTTGCCAGACTGACTTCAGTGAAGTGTTGGTCTATATGTGTTCACTCATATTAACCTATGCTCTACTTTAGATTTTAAGGAGTATTTTATGGTTGGACAAAGTTTAAAATAGGTAAGACACTCCCTAGTCCATTGAGTGTCAACGTGTCACACATATGTCAAACTAAACCGGCAGATAGTCGAGGCAACGCTGGAAGGTAGCACATCGGAATTAGGTGGAGGTAACTAAAGTATTTCTAATAAGTAAAATATTCACTTGATACTAAGTTTTGTTTTACGCCATTGACACAAACAGTATTGGATATTGTAAATAATTTTATAACGTAAATGTTCGGATATGTGCGTGCGTGCGTGCGTGCGTGCGTGATTTTATTTTAATACTTTAATTTGGATAATTTCATGAAAATGTTACAATACAAAGATTTGTTATTACGGCATTGTTGAGGATGAATAATTCTTTAACAAATGATTATTTTAATCGCCAATAAATAATAAAATACTTTATCAAAACTGTATATCACAATTTGTAATTCTTTTTAAAGTAGTTACACTGGTTAAGATTGTTTGACAACTGCCATTGACACTTAGCAATTAAATAACATCGGTAAAACTCCCTTTAAACACTTTGATTGTCTTTCATATAGGCATCTAACATAACTTTGTAACATGTAATGTCACCAAAAATACTCTTCAAATAGTAGAGGTGCTAATTTCCATCGATGCATCGGCAGATCGTGATTCACCTTTCCGCCGATGTGTGTATCGGGTGTTAATTAAATGAAACTTCCAATCGATCGCGATGCAATGCATTTTTTATACCCACGATGCATCGATACGACTGTCAGGTATCGTGCACCGCAAAAGTAAAACATAAATTTGAATTTTCAAATATAAACTGGCTAAACACGTGACGGATATTACAGAGAGCATCTCCTTCCCATCAGGTACTATCTCACTATGTTTATTTTGTCACTCGCAGTTGTGTAGTGTATTAAGTTATGTTGTTATTTGTATCAGTTAATAAAGATACTTTTAAGTTGCATACGAGCATAGTTATTACATATACCTTATTAAACAATCATGGTGATTGCATAAAATACAGTTTAAAAATCAGTATGCGCATTGCATCACGACTTAAATATTGCAAGATGCATAGCCTTTTATTTTCACAGGCAATATATATTGTGATACATATCGTTCTGAAAAAGAAGTATCGCGATGATTATAGTCGTGTCATACTTATGCATATCCTTTATTATATACTTATTGTAAGGTTTGTGAGATAGTCGAACCCCGACCTTAAATGGATCACCATTAATTTGGTGATAGAAATAAAATAAAAAAAGAGTTATCAACCCAGTGGTAATGTATTTGCGACAGACCGTTCCGGGATGTTAATTCCTCTGTATGTGTATATTATTCTTATGTTTGATTGTTCTGTATATCGATCGTGTTTGTGCTGTTGCGGTAACTGTGTCCTGTGCATGTTACAATGTACGTCCTCTGACATTACAGGTGTTGAATATATCACAGTGATGTTACAGGTGTTGAATATATCACACTGACGTTTTACAGGTTTAATATACCACACTGACGTTACAGGTGTTGAATATATCACACTGTCGTTTTATAGGTTGACTATATTACACTGACGTTACAGGTGTTGAATATATCACACTGACTTTACAGATGTTGAATATACAGATGTTGAATATTATCAAACTCCTCATATTAGAGGTGTTGGCTATATCATACTGACGTTACAGGTGTTGAATATATCAAATTAACCTTACAGATAATGAATATATCACACTAACGTTACACGTGTTGAATATATCACACATATCACACTGACGTTACAGGTGTTGAATATATCACACTGACGTTTTATAGGTTGACTATATTACACTGACGTTACAAGTGTTGAATATATCACAGTGACGTTACAGGTGTTGAATATATCACACTGACGTTTTAGAGGTTGAATATACCACACTGACGTTACAGGTGTTGAATTGATCACACTGACGTTTTATAGGTTGACTATATTACACTGACATTACAGGAGTTGAATATATCACACTGACTTTACAGATGTTGAATATACAGATGTTGAATATTATCAAACTCATCATTTTGCAGGTGTTGGTTATATCATACTGACGTTACAGGTGTTGAATATATCAAAGTAACATTACAGGTGTTGAATATATCACACTAACGTTACACGTGTTGAATATATCACACTAACGTTACAGGTTTTGAATATATCACACTAACGTTACACGTGTTGAATATATCACACTAACGTTACAGGTGTTGAATATATCACACTGACGTTACCGGTATATTACTGCTCATACATATTTAGCGTCATTTTATGCTGCCGTTTGCTAACAGGCGATGAGACAATAACCTAACGACTCTTTCCTGGGATCCTGGAAGGTTTACCAGAACTCAAACACATCCATCTCTGCAAGTAACTGATAACCTCCCCACTTGAATCAGCCGTGAATGAAATTGAGACGTAATAGACCGTGAGCTAAGACCCAAAATTTAACAAATTGGTACCAATCAGACTGGCAAATTGCTATACTATTTTTTGAATAGATACATGTCTGTGGTATATGAAAAAGGCAGGGGGCCACCTCTGAGGCACAGCTTAGTGTCTGATTTTAGTGAGTTTCTATGGAAACTGTAATTACATTAAAATCATTACAAATAATTTCTTATTTTTTTAGTATACAAAACAGTTGCACTAGTGCAGTGAATAATTGTTATATGTGTTATCCAATGGTGTTTAACAAGAGTGAAAGTGTTTTTCTGATATAAAATACCACATTAAGCAATTATTTTGTAATCATTTTTTTTTATGTTACAATGACATTTGACGTTACTTTTTTTAAGTAATATTGATTTCCGATATTTCTGTTGAAATCCCTTTCTGTATTTTTTATAAAGTATTAGTTAAACATAAACTAAAATACATAATAAAACACAACTGTATCAGATAAATTTAAAAAATGTAATTTCTTCTGAACAATATTTACGTTACATTCATCTGATAAAACCAGTAATATAATCGTTCCAAAAATCATCTTAAAATATCAAATAAAATTCCTGCAGACTTTGATTCATATTAACGCCTATATGGTTTCTTCTCGTCCTAATGCTTTTATATAATGTTCTGTGGACACTTATTAGTACGATACAAACACATTTTTATAAATTTATATAACATAAAATACGTTACAAATATGTGAAATGTAACGTTGACAAGTGGTATTTATTCACTTCTTTAAAATTTAATTATCAAGTTTAAATTGGATCAGATCAATTTCCTGCAGGCTTTGATTCATATTAACATCAATATGGCTTCATCTCGTCCTAATGCTTTTATATAATGTTCTGTTGACACATGTTAGTACAATACAAACAAATTTTTATAACTTTATATAACATAAAATACGTTACGAAAATGTGAAATGTAACATTTACAAGTAGTATTCATTCATTAGTTTTTAAATATAATTATCAAGTTTAAATTGGATCAGATCAAATTCCTGCAGGCTTTGATTCATATTAAAACCCAAATGATATCGTCACATCCTGGTGCTTTTATAAATGTTCTGTGGACACATGTTAGTACAATACAAACAAATTTATATAACTTTATATAACATATAATACGTTACAAAAATGTGAAACGTAACATTTACAAGTATTATATATTCATTTTTTAAAATATAATTATCAAGTTTAAATTGATCACATGAACCGTAATTTAAATCATACAAGCCTGCTAATGACTTCCATATAACATAATAAGAATGACGATACATATAGGTACACTTGCAAAGTATGGAATGTTTTTTAGGAAAATTTTACACATAATAAACTTGTGTTTCAAGCAATTTTGAACTCTAAAGTAACATAATCTTATACTGTAATAAAACACTATGTGTATTTAATCCATTCTGTACATTTTCGTTGCTACAAGAAGTAGTTGGATTGTGTACATGTCATCATTACTGTCATTCTCTCCATCAGAGCTTTCTCTATGTTCCGTATCAAAACTCATACTCGATTTTTGCAGACGGATGAGCATTTTAGTGCATTTAACATACAATGACATGTTGGTAATTTACATTATCAAGCGTACTTGCAGGACACATGAATTCTATAACAACCTGTGTAGCAAAATATCACTTCATCAATTTAGCTTCCAACTAACCATCTTCCATGAACCATCCGTGATCTTTTGGACTTGAATTTCAGTAAAGTTTACTGGGCTTCTACGCCAGATGTCTGATAATTATCTCGCAATGAGTGGAGATATAATGTGCCTTCACAGGGTGGAAGTGTTTCCTGATTCAACACCAAGATATTAAACCCGAAACATCTTGCTGCACAAGCTATTCACTTTAGTATTAGTATCCTTTGCAGCTTATATTCTACATTTGAAGTATTGGAGAGATGCAACCAGCTCGCAAAGTAGTACAATCCATTCTTCTCCTAACTTTAACATAGCTGATTGGAATACACTGATTTTCATAACAAATCTAATTGCAGACACCTTTTCATGACCATTGAAGGCACACACTGGGTCACATCTGGTAAATGCTTGAAAAACTTCCATTATCACTAAGAGAGTTTCCATATATCTCTGTCTTGATCCTACATCTGATAGATATATGCTCGATCTCCCTATAAAGTGCAAGACATAGCATAAACACATCATCTGATTCAATGGCAATAGAGTTAAAGTGTTGACTGGAATGTAGCAGTATTTAGCAGGGTGCGAGTTTCAGTTTTTCGTGTGAAGATGCTGGCTCTTCCACATGACAAACCGTATCATGCGTTAGTTTATAACATTTGTTTTCTAATGTTGCAAACATACCTTCGTCACCTAGAATAGCAAGGTAGTACGGGACCTTCCAAGTATCAACAAGAAAATTGGTTAATGCTGCCTTGCTTTCTGGAAAACCTTAGAGGCATCTCTATTGCTGAATTGGTTGTCCTCTATTGATACTACAGATCCACAATCCACTACCCGAGCTTCTTTTATTCATCTCTGCATTATAGTTTACATCAAATACCATAATTCTTAAGCTATTCTTGCAATGCAGTATCAAATGGTTTTTTTGTTGACAGATCAACAAACTTTAGGTTCTCAACACTTACTTTGTTGACAATCATCATAGCATCACTAACACATACTGGTCTATGTTGGACGAGTTCCTTGCAAGTGCAGATTTATTTGTTTTCTTGACAGTTAGCCAATGCCAAGGTTAATGGTCCTGGTGGATTTTAAAGTACTTCCTTCACAACCAAATGTCAACTAGATGCTACCAAAACCATGTATTTAAATAGCTGGTTATCAACCTCGAGAATGCGTTCTTTACAAAAAAATTAATTTGTTTTCTGAACGCTACCGAATATATTTAGGTGTTTCCTTCGCAATATGTCGTAAAACTAATCATATGGATTTTTTTCAAAAGATTGTATTCTTGATCTGTTTAAGCATATATAAAGCATTTTTTTCCCTTTCCTTATCACTTAAAAGGTCATTACAATGGCAGTAGATATTGCTGTAGCTGTCGATAAAAGAGCACAACCATTTATTCTCAAGTATATTTCTTGGTCTAAGTTGTCATCCTTTTGAATGATCTGTGCTTCAAGATCAATATGGATATGTCTCAAATTAGCTAGTAGGATCGCTTTTCGTCCATACATCTGTCTGTCCGCATGACCAAATGGGTATTTAGGTAGGATAAGGTTTTTTTGACAGTTGAAAAACAGATGAAAAAGATATGCAACTGTTTCTAATCACTTAAAAGATGCTTTTATATGGCTAAAGATCACTTAAATACCTATTTGTTTGAATGTCTGTCAACAATTTCTATAAATCACTCCTCAGATACTGCTCGATAGATTTTCACCAAATTTTAAATGAAGTATCTTACTCGAAGTTTGTTCAAATCAAAACCCTGGTGTCAAGACTGGACCCGTCCCAGAGGCTTATCAGTTATTTTCTTATTCAAAATTTCAACAATATTCTTCTTGGAAAGTGCAATACTGGCTTTGATTTTTGTAATTAGTATCTCTCAGGTTTATTTGTGCCATGATCATAGGCCCTGGCCACCAGAAATCTTAATTTTATAAAGTTTCAATAACCGACCTGCCAAATTCGTTTTTATTCAGTATAGATGAATAGGGGTTTCAAGTTTGTTCAAATGAAAGGGTAAGGGCTCATTGGGGCCCCAAATAACGGAATTATTTTGATCATCTTAAGAGCTGAAACATTGTTTAATCATAACAATTGGGACGACTGTGTCCTTTTACCCTTATCCTTCTATAGACGTTTTAGGGTTTTATTAGCATATACACACTGTAGTTAAGGGATTGAGTGCATATATCTTCATCCTGCTATAAAATGTGTATTTCTTTAAATAACATAATCAATTAAATACAGACCAGGGATTGGCTTGCATTCAACAAAATATAACCAACGAAAGTGTTGATATTTTGACATGTAAGTTAGAATCCCATGGAGCTGAATGTTTGTCTGATCTATTTTTGGAATTACATCTTATTCATCTTGAGAACTCTATTGTTTAGTAATTAATAACAGTTGGTACTGGGTCCTTTAACAGTGATCTTATGATCTCCATAAAGTTTCATCAGGGGTCTAAAAAGGGATGGAATTGCTGATTTTCAAAAGTATCATCTGCAGATCTTGAGCATTGTTAAGTCATTATAGTTGAGACTGGGTCCTTTAAAGAGGAATAAATATCAATAAGGGATCAGCAGGGAAGAGAAGGGATTAATGTTGTATGGTGTTAAGTGTCCATTTCAAAATTGTTTCAGTCATATCGAGTCTACTTGAATCAGACAATATTCTAAGCGTTGTCACACTGAAATATCATGTCACAGACATATGGTATGATACAGTCACATGATACTGACAACAGGTTGACCAGACTTATTCTCTAAATGATGAGCACCAAGTGAGGAAGATTCTAGTACCATTTTAAATCTTTGGTGTGACCCGACCGGGGATCGATCCCAGGACCTACCACACGCGAGACAGAAGCTCTATCACTAGACTACCACTTCGATTAGAAAAAAATGAAAATGTGAATTTTCAAAATGTTTTAACTCAAGAACGTAGGTCAAATGTTTTCATATTTCCTATAGAATATCCCTATGATAGAGTTTTATTTATTCTATTAAATGGACTGGGGTCTATCGAGGCCTTGTATTAAAAACATTTCTATAGTAAATATGAGAATGCTATAGGTAACTATAGCTTTTTTAAATCTTCTGCAAGTGATATGTTGTTTGTCAGTTGGTTGATAGTCCTTTATCAAGATTGTTCAAATTGGGTTGCTGGGGTGAAATTAACGGCTTCCACAGAGGTTATTTTTAAGAAGTGTTAATAAGCACAATGTATGGAGTTTGAATATTTTACATCTAGTATTGTCTGGTAGCCCTGTATAAAATTTGATCAATCTGGACCTATTTTGTCAAATTTAGGGCCTCCACAGGGGTCAATCCTTTACTCAGGTGATTGACTTACATGGGCTTCTTGTTTAAAACAAATGTATACATATTTCAAGTTTGTATTTTCATCAATTTTTAGTGTTCATGAATTAATTTCGTAAGAAATAATTGTTAAACATGATTAACCAATATATGTTTATAAATTATGACTAATTGTCAAATTGTGTAAATATTGTGCGATTTACCCCACCCACTTTGATTTTGCTGTAATTCACAAAAAAAAGAGTTTAACACCTAATTTTGATAAAATCTATAGTTCGTTTTTAATCTTATATCATATCTGATTAAAATATTAGGACATATTCCATCTAACATATAAAAAAAAAAAATTATACAGTTTTAATGCAAAAATGTGTTCTTGGTGTTGATGTTTTTAGTTTTTTTTAACAAACTCCATTTATTTTTCAACATAGTGTGTTTTAATGAAGAACATTACAATTTCCATATATTAATGTGATAAATAACTTAAAACACAAACAGTTATGCAGTTAAAATTTGAAAATCGGGTGTATATTATAGATAATGACATTTTTTAAGAAATTGGCGGCCATTTTCGAAGCCATTTTGGAATTGCTCATTTTCAGACATTAAGCTGTGCCCGAGATATGCCCCCCCCCCCCCCTCCCCAGAATTTTTTTGGTGTAGATCAAAAAATCATAGGGGGAATTTGCCAGAAAAATGGTACCAATTTTTTGTTTTGCTCACGGCCTATAATGTCGTGTATCAATTATCATGGATCATGTACCTAGTGGAGATTCGAAATCACGCCCACTGGATTGATAGTCAACAGGCAATAGGCAAATGATATGTATTATTCAAAGAACACAACCATCACATTAGTACAAAAACATTAAATACATGGACTAATCACACGTATGATGAGTACATACAGACAGACAGAAGAAATAACAAACGGTTGGTCAACCGCCTTGGACTGGTCAGCAGCAAACATGGTTAAAGGGTGCATCCAGTTGTTCTCTTTCTGCTTTCATCTTAAATGTATTTCCTGTTTTGTTACGATAAACAAAAAAACACATGTTTATATACAATTTCTTTGATTGTCGCAGAAGCATATCAATTGTCGTCTGTCTGGAAAGATTGGCTTATAAAGCCTGGATATTGGCGGTAAAAATGCCGAAAAGTAACAAGAATCGCTGAAAATTTAAATCTATTTTTAGTTTATACTCATTCATTTACCGTAGATGAAACAGTAGGACCAGTACTGAAAGCTATGTTTAGAGACACCGGGTCGAGCTAGGAATCTAAACCGAAACATCTCTGACGTGAGCGGCCAGCAATGTATCTACTACACTACCGCCTCTATTTCGTTCTATTTTTTTATTCATTTTGTTCTTGATTTGCGTTTTCTCTATTCACACTGATATTTGTTGCCTACTTAAGCATACATAATTAAAATAAAATAATCATGACATTTGCAAAAGTGAATCGTTTGAATTTAAAACATTATAGTTTTATGTAAAATATATATTTTTTTTATCTTTAAAAAAATGAGTTTGTACTATTTGGTTTAATTGTTTTTATATATTTCAACATTATTTTGACATTTATTAATGTTAAATAACATGATATGTACTGATTTTGCAATAACAGAAGTTGAATTGATATTAAAAGGTTGAGAACCGAATTGTTGGCCAACGCCACAGTCTTTTCTATTGTTTCAAATCGACATTCGATTGTTCCTTGAGGATGTTGGTAAGGGCGTTTACAGATTTTTCAAGTTTGTGAATTTTCAATTGATTAAATTAAAGTTGTATTTCTTTTAAAACACCATTAATTATTGGCAATCTAATGGATATGGGTACATTGAATGATTTAAGCTTGAACGTCTCACACCACTATTACATTACCCATAGGGCTCCATTGTAACATCTATGTCCAAAACACAGTGAAAAAACAAAATCTGCAGCATATGTCTGGGCTCAAATTCTTCACTGGTTCAATATATGCAAGGAAAAAAGCATACCTAAACCAGGTTTTTTTTTTAATACAATGCTTTTGTGAGACCTATCGATTTCCAGACTAATAATATGTCAACTATTCTTTCACGATGCGGTTCGAACCAACAATTCTGAAATGACACAGAATTGTCCAGAAAGCTGGTATCAGTATCAAATTTTCAGTGGTGATTTTTAAAATACTGACCATTTGACTAATGCTAGGAAAATATAAATCACTGCAGTACAAAGCCCTGAAAAAAGAAGAAAAATAGAACTAAAGAGTTATTTCTACCTCCTTCATCTGTAGGTCCGGAGTACTTAAGGGAGATAATAGTGGTGTGAGTCCTGATATACGTCCATTTTTAGACAAATATTTTTCGATATTATTTTTTGGCATCACATTTTTACATAGGAAAAAAGGCAGAATATTTTTTTTTTCATTATAAAAACTAGTGTTTCGTTTTTTTTTCAAAAGGCTGTACACGTGTATGGTAGTATGTATTAGACTTATTTTATTTAAAGCAATAACATTTTAACTGTTCTCGGATGCTATCACATATAACCAGTTTTAAAATAACACCAAAAATATGCACTATTTAAGGTAATTTGACAACTATTTCTGTGAAATGGACGGCAGCCTATGATTTTCTTTATAAATTCCTAAATATTTTAGGTTTTAAAAATTCAATTGTTAAATTAGAACTCGTTTTTATCAAATTTTACAAAATGAAAAAGCACAAAAGGAGCACGACAACATTTATGTTCGAGATTATTTAATTGTATTCTACTGTTTCTACTTTCATTAAGGTCAAATGATTAAATCTATTATGCAAGGAAACGACTATTGCTCTAAAAACAAAAAAATATTGACAGAAATGAAATCGAGAAAATACTATATATAACCAAAACTGAGTCAAATAACCCATATCGCTTCACAGCACCTGATTGCCATCCAGCCAAAAACAGCAAACTGTTTATAGATAATGATTAAAGCTTAATTTTATTATTCAGGTTTCCAGTATGAAGCTCGAAGTACTCGCCATTGGGTTGACGTGTTGTGTGCTTGGTTATGTGTGCGGACAGGAGGTAGTCCAACATGTGCCTTATAGAGTCCCGAACCCTGTAAACACTCAGGGATATATATGTAAGTGGTTGGTGAACTAAATTCTACCATTGATATGTACGTAACACATAGATATGTTTGGTCTATTTAAGACTTTTGTTATTTTTAAATAGCTACACTTTCATAGTTTTAATGATCAATTTAAAATGTGACGTAGTAAAACGATTTTTAGATTACTGTATGCCCCTAAAACATTTAAAGACTTCTACACATCTGCGTATTCCTTATATATAACAATACGTTTAGCTAATTTGATGTCCCTTTTGTTATTCAAAGAATTTTAGATTTGTGTGTGTCCCTTTGATATATAAAAACTTTTAGATTTGTGTGTGTGTCCCTTTAATATTTAAAGACTTTTAGATTTCAGTTTGGAATTCAATATTTATTTTATTTTAGATTTTTGAGTGGAACTTTATTATTTAACGACATATAGTTTGATTTATGAACTTTAATATTTAAAGAATTTGTTTCTGTATGCACCTTTTATATTAAACAACACATAGTTTTGTGTGGATATCTGTGTGTCTCTCTTTGGTGTTAAAATAATATGAACTAAAATCTAATCCAATCAGCTTTGCGTGATTCTTTGCGTGGACTAAGTTCACGTTGTGCATATAAATACATGATTTACAAATTTTAAATTTATAAGAAATAGAAATATTAAATAAAATTTAATGAAAATATAATACTAACCTTTATCCTATTTTGGGTGGAGAAACAGTCGATTCCACCAAACACGCTGATATACTGCGCGGACTTGATTACCGTGAACTCTTTCGAAGTCTTTTTACAGAAGCCAACTTGTAAAATCTTATATCTTACAGGGGCTGGAGCTCTCCTCATAGGAATTCTCTTGATTCGCTCGCTGACCAGTACCAGCAGTAATACAACAGGTATCGGGACGTCATTGGGAACCAGTAGTGGTATGGGTATGGTTACTTTACCGCCTATTGGAGGGTAACGTACGTATTACAAATAATTGCATCTTAGAAAATACTAACGAATAAAATCACGAACTGGTTCATAGTGTTCTTCATAACAAAAAAGCTATAATGGTAGAAAGACAATCGCCGTTCTGCTGACAGCAATCATACATGAGATATCGCAGACTTTGTCAACGGAATGCTGGCTTCACTGTGCCACTGACAACGTCATCAATATAAACTATACATTTATCACACACATGAATAGAAGGGTGTTCAGAAATGTATACTCTCGGCGTCTGTCCTTACCGTATCTACAAATCTGACAGACTAGTATAGTATTTATGTATTGGAATATTAAGCGCCATTGTCATGCTATCAATGGCTAACAGATAATCAGTTAACCTGGTCACTCTTTGCTGAGATCCTGGAAGGTTAACCAGTACTTGAGCACACCTATCCTCACAATTTACTTTTCCATTTGAATAAACGATGAGAAAAAAATGAAAATGAGAAGCACTGCCGTGTATCTATCATCACGGATACTGTGGCCGGGTGAGCATTCTGACTAAAGAAACCGTACTGACGAGATCACTGATTTGAACAAGTCAACCTTAAATGAGGCCCTCAAACATCAATGTGCTATATAACACAGTTACGTGAAAACAAATATCAAAATCATCGATTTTGGCTACAAGAATATGAATTATTTATGTATTTTTGACAATAAGTGTACTATTTACTGTGATATGAATTATTTATGTATTTTTGACAATAAGTGTACTATTTACTGTGATATGTTAAAGTAAGTTACGAACGTATTGCTATAAGCCTTACATGCCTGGACTCTGGGGCTTTTTCTTTAACCCAGTGCAATGCAAAGTTTTAAATTGGTGTACTGAATTGGCATTTTTATTCATCTTTTTTTGGAAGATTATTCCAAATTTTTATTCCTGAATATATATAAAAATATATAAATATATAAATAATTCATGCTTTGGTCGAAATGTGGGGGGAATGAATATCAGTCATGATTAAGAATAAACGAATCCCTAATTGAACGTCTCAAACAACAATTAATTTTGTACTACATATAGAGACATGCACTTCTGGTACACTGGATACATTACCAATGGTTCTAAAAGTGCCTTATGCCCATAGATACTCCTCTGTTGGTCCAATTATGCAGAAAAAAACATGGGGTTGCATCATCAAAAAGTTCCCAGTGACACCCAAACTTTGCAGAAATCATGAAAATGTTCCAATGTTCCCATATGCACAAAGAAATATGACATTTTATGCATTTTTACCAAATAAAATGCCCAACCGCTTTATACAGCTCTAATTTCTTTGACGTAAGAATTTTGCTACCGTCATGTAAGGGAGGTAATTCTCAAGTGAGACCTAATATGCGATGAAATAAGATTATGTAACGGTTTATATATGTAACAGCTGCCATTACACCAAGAAGTAGTATTGATGAGGTCATTAAATGTATACAATACTGTGTTATCATTATCAATTTTGACTGTGACGTAAACCGGTCTGAATCATCATTGTAGTATATTTTTCATTGTTCTTCTTTTATTTTTCAGGGAGTGTGTTTTAGCGCACCAGTATTATACAGATCTAGCCAGTAGATATTACGCGGAGACTGTTATTGCAACAATATTACATAAAAAAAAGACTTGTGTGCAGTATTACATAAAAACAGTATTACATAAAAAAAAGAGACGTGTGTGCAGTATTATATAAAAACGGAGACTTTTATACAGTATTATATAAAATTGGAAACCTTTATACAGTGTTATATAAAATTGCAGACCTTTATACAGTATTATATAAAAATGGAGACTTTTGTGCAGTATTAAAAAAATGTATACTTTTGTGCTGTACTATAAAACAAATGGAGACCGTCATGCAATATTTTATAAAATTGCAAACCTTTATACAGTGGTATATAAAACTACAAGACCTTTATACAGTGTTATATAAAAAGTGGAGACCTTTATACAGTATTATATAAAAAGTGGAGACCTTTATACAGTGTTATATAAGAAAAATAGAGATTTTTATACAGTAATATATAAAATGGAGACATTAATGCAGTATTATATAAAAATGGAGACCTATATGAGTATTATATTAAAATAAAAACATATGAAGTGTTATTTTGAAATGGACACCTCTATGCAGTATTATATAAAAAATGGAGACCTTTTTGCAGTAGTATATAAAAATGGAAACATTTATGCAATATTATATAAACATGGAGACCTTTTTGCAGTAGTATATAAAAATGGAGACCTTTATGCAATATTATTTAAAAAGTAGCGACTTTTATGCAGTATTATATAAAAATGGAGGCCTTTATGAAGTATAATTTAAAATGTGAAACATTTATGCAGTATTATTTTAAAAAGTAGTGACCTTTTAGCAAGAGTATATAAAAATGGAGGCCTATATTAAGTATTATATAAAAATGGAGACTTTTATGCAGTATTATATAAAAATGGAGACCTTTATGCAGTATTATTTAAAAAAGTAAAGATTTTTTGACAGTGTTATATAAGAATGGAAACCTTTATGCAGTATTATATAGAAATGAAGACCTTTATGCAGTATTATTTAAAAAAAGTAGTGACTTTTAAGCAGTATTATATAAAAATGGAGGCCTATATGAAGTATTATATAAAATTGGAGACATTTACGCAATATTATAAAAAAATGGAGACCTTTATGCAGTATTATATAAAAACGGAGACCTTTATGCAGTATTATTTAAAAAAAAGTGACCTTTTTGCAGTATTGTATAAAAATGCAGACTTCTATGCAGTATTAAATAAAGTTGGAAACCTTTATGCAGTACTATATAAAAAAGGAGACCTTCATGCAGTATTATATAAAAATGGAGACTTTTATGCAGTATTATATAAAAATGGAAACCTTTATACAATGTTCTATAAAAATATGGAGACCTTTACGCAGAATTATATAAAAATAGAGACTTTTATGCAGTATTATACAAAAATGGAGATCTTAATGAAGTTGTATATTAAAAATGGAGATCTTTATGAAGTAGTATATTAAAAATGTGGAGACCTTTATGCAGTATTGTGTAAAAATGGAGGCCCATATGCAGTATTATATAAAAAAGAAGACCTTTATGCAGTATTATTTTAAAAAGTAGTTACTTTTAAGCAGTATTATATAAAAATGGAGGTCTATATGAAGTATTTTATAACATTGGAGACATTTATGCAATATTATATAAAAATGAAGACATTTACGCAATATTATATAAAAATTCAGACCTCTTTGCAGTATTGTATAAAAATGGAGACCTTTATGCAGTATTGTATAAAATGGAGATATTGATGCAGTATTGTATAAATATGTGGAGACCTTTATGAAGTATTATTTAAAAAAGTTGCGACCTTTATGAAGTATTATATAAAAATGGAGGCCTATATGAAGTATTATATAAAAATGGTGACCTTTTTGCTGTATTATATATAAATTGAGACCTCTATGCAAAAGTATATAAAAATAGAGACCTCTATGCAAAATTATATAAAAAAAGAAACCTGTATGCAGTAAATTGTTATTATATCTTTGTTCAGTATTATATAGAAATGGATATCTTTATGCAGTATTATATAGAAATGGATACCTTTATACAGCATTATATAAAATGTAGACCTTTATGAAGCATTATATAAAATGTAGACCTTTATGCAGTATTATATAGAAATGGATACCTTTATACAGCATTATATAAAATGTAGACCTTTATGCAGCATTATATAAAATGAAGACCTTTATACAGCATTATATAAAATGTAAACCTTTATGCAGTATTATATAAAAATGGAGATATAAAGAATAAACATTGATATAAAGATTCATTAAAATTGTAGTAAAAGAAAAATAAGAAGTGTTATTGTGTTAATCATTTTAGTTATTTTATACTTATTTATGTAAGCTCGATTGCAAAGAAAGCTTACATTATATGAACCGCTCTCGAGTCCGCTTTCTTTTTTAAACCAGCACTGAGTATTTTTTAGAGGCATCGGGCTGAGCTGGGGATCGAACCCGGAACTTCTGGCGTGAGCGACCAAAGCTCTATATCTATGACAATACGGCTCATTTTAATTGTTTGTAAAGTAACATATACATTGTCACCATGCCCGGACGTTTACAACTGCGTCGGTTAAAAATCGTTATGTGCTAGGGCATAAATTGGTAAAAATTAAAACTTTTTTTTTCAATTAATTGAACACTGAATCATCGATGCTGAAAAAGAAATTCCCATCGAACTTTACGAATATTTAGGAACCAACCACTGTAATGTATGTTCACGTAATATATGTTGTTTCTTCAAACGCCTTATTACAAAAATAATATATCGGAAGCACTATTTTTTATGTTTTTCATTGCATTCAATGACCACGTAGATACTGCCAAGTTGAAATACGCGTACGCGATATTCATAATTCTCGGAAGTGGTATCGAATTCAGGTTATGATCAAAAACAGGTTATATAACAAATATAAAGATAATATAAAGTCAAAGGATGCTTATCACAAAATCAAAATAATGTAAACGTGAAATATACGAGCAAAAATTAACATCACATCAGCTGAAAAAAAAGGAAACCAATTAACGTTAACTGTCCATCACAACTGGTCAGTTGGACAGGTAACTGACCACATTTTATTACTATTATCTTGTTAAACGTAAAAATAACATGACGGACGTCGCAAAGTCTGACAACGCTGCACTCATGGTCCAACTGCAGGGACCTGTAGTTGTCATTATATGGAGGCATTATGACGAAATCATTGCCAACGTGCGACAAGTTTTGAGTGATTCGGACGCTGTAAACAATTAACAAAAGCAATGCAATATAACAAAATATTGCATATATTAGCATACTTCAAACAGTCGAATATAAGACATTTGTAATAAGGAACGAGGAACAATTGAATTTGTCATTAGTGGTATTGAGTCAGAAGAGTCGTAAAATTGTCGTTACAAGAAGAGGAAAAGAACATCAGCAAAGTTACTTACTGATCATTACTTAGTAAAGCCGCGGTAACTGATGGTACTAACTGTGCAATTATTTACTATCTTTCGGATATAGCTAGTACCAGGTGCTTTTATAATGGCGGACACAATAGAGCAGTTTACCCGAAATGGATCAATGCGGGAAAGCTGGAGGGATAGATTTCAAAATAAGGTATGTTCAATAAGCAACCTCTCAACGGATCCATGGAAGCTTTTGAAGATTTTTTTTGTCTTACTTTTCGTAAGAAAATAGTGATGTGAGCTGATTACAGAATATTCAGAAATAACTTTACACATCCTTTTGAGATTATAAACAGTGTGGAAATTTCAAAAGATGATTTATCAAAATACGCATTTAATAATGTGCATGTTTACACAGGAAGAGATATGAAAACGCAACACTTTCTCAAGAACGAAAAAAAGTTACATCCAATGCTGGAGGTATCAAATTATTCAGTAACACGTGATCAACCATTAACATCAACATATAATAATTACTGTAGGGTATGGATATACTCGTATACAAGCTAAATATGCTCAGTTTTCATATCTCTTCCGATTGGTCCTCCGCGGCCCAGTGGTCTAAAGCGTCGTCTCAAGATCGCTTACCTCTCATCGCTTAGGTCGTAGGTTCGAGTCCTGCTCGCTCAAAAAAATAATTTATGTGAAAAAGTTTGCCAGTTACTTGCGTTATTCATTCTGAGGTCTCCCTCCACCAATAAAACTGGATATGCCGTAGAATATTTGTATCAGATTATGTGTTGCGTTTGTTTGCCAGAGGGTAACATATATCGACGGGATGTTCCATATGTGTCCTTATCTCTTTCTTGTATAACCTTCTTTCTGTCCTGTCGTCTGCAAAATCAACAATTATATTTACGTATAACGCGATTTGTTACTTTTTATTGAATCTTGGCATATTTATGTTTTACACAACATATACGCGGGTGCCTTCATCTATGTAAATGGTCTATTGAGGCGTCTTTCACTTGCACTGGTTCGGTTTATGATGTGACGGGGGATGGAGCGCGAGGTTGGGTGTACCCATAAACCAGGTTTACGCTCCCGGTGGCCGTTTTGCCACTGAGCCTTCTGGTGTGGTGATCCTTGTAATCACCTTTACTGTACGTCTGTATCATACTTAATATGTTCATCATTTATTGCTGTTTATTTTACATCGATTGTGAAACATGTTTTTACAACTTCGAAAATCACATTTAAATTTTTTTTGGTAGAACCAGTTACTTAACATACGCGGATAAAGTGTCTTGCTTAAGTACACCACATTGCCATGGCAGAGGATTGAACCCACGAATCCCCGTATTGGATCCGGTCACTCTAACACTGGTCCACGCGCTCCAACATATTTTTATATGTATTATTGTACTAGAACTGTTGTGGTATATGTATCCTTTTAATGATGCGTTTCCCGTTAAAACTCATTATTTTATGTTTGACATGTAATTGCCATGTAATCACATTTCATCTACTATAAGCTGTATTTAGTCTAATACAATGTATATATTTAAATATGTACGCGGATGGTTCCTGCTATTTTTATCTTAGCATCGCGTAGCTTTGTGAGAGACGCATTCTTGAATACCGGATAAGGATATCTGATTTTACAGGATACTCGTATATATTCATTCTATCTCACAATGGGACCGAAAAGCAGTTCATGCACTGGAACTGTTTATGTCATAGCTTATAAAAATATATGACCTGTCGTCTTACAAGCAATCGAAGTAAAGATGTATTGATTGATTAAAATAAAATTATTCATGGCTTTTCCGGTTCGGATAAAAATTGAAAAAGATAAATTTTCATCTTAAACAGCTACTCTTCTGGGCGCGATTACGTATCCGAACCCCAAACCCTTTAAATTTTAATACTTAAAAACCGATGACAGATATTATATAGAATTTATATTTCATTTAGTTCTAAATCTATATTATTGAAAAACACAGAAAAGAAAATGCTCTATTTTTAACACAACACTAGCATGCCCTATACAATAAACCAAAAGTTGCGTTATCATGTTTGAAATAGTTTTGCCACGATGGCTGTTTGGTTACAGGAAAATGTATCGGGAAATATCATTTTCTAAGTAATACATTATGTGTTCTATTTCATTGTTTACTGAACATAATTGTACATATTCGAAAAACATAAAAAAATACCCTGCAATATATAAACCAAACCGCAATCTTGAAAGAATTATGAGAGACGCGTTTAAGATATCACCATAGAGACTATCATACATTTTAGAAAAAAAACTTAGTTGCCATTTACATTAGTAGTTTGAATTAGCCAAGTTTTGATTTATACATATTTCTGTATTATCTAGCACATACTTACTATACAGGGACTCGGTATGTGGTCACTAATGGTTTTTGTTTTAATATTTAGTGCCATTTCCTAGCCATCAAGGCGTAACAAGCGATTAGTTAATCTAACCACTCTCTCCTTGGATCCTTGAAAGTTAACCAGTACTCAAGCACAACCATATTCGCATTTAACTGACAGGTTTCCAGCCTGAATCAATCGTTAGAGGTGACTGACGATGTGATGCAATGTCGTATATCAATTATCACGGAGAGTTGTGGCCGGGCGGGGATTCGAACTCACGACCCGTCGAATGATAGTCGGACGCACTACCAACTGAGCTAACCGGATGCGGCTTTATCATACTTGAGTAAACAATTAGCAAGATGTAAAACACACTTATTTATAATTTAAACATGACATACATGCAATAATTGTCAAATTGTCACAGAGCAATGTGTGCTGGTAGACATTTGACATGTGTTCCTAGACCGCAGTTGACAAGGATCCCTGCCTGGAGCAAAGAGATTTACACACATAACCAACAAAGTGCTCTCGTTATTAAAAACTATAATAGAAATAAAAGCCGACAATTAAATAACGCTTCATTTCGTGACCATTAATGCATTATTAAAAATATTAATATGGAAAAAAATGAAATTATTGAGCAATACGAACACATTTTAAAGAGCAAGCCTTGATGCTCGTTCGACGTGAAAACAACGGTTAAGTGAGTATACATACAGTCGGCATTCATATCTTACTTAGATTATAATTAACAAGATTTGAATTGTTGATTAAGGTTATCCATCTTTTTTTCCTTCACAATCAAATACGTAATATATTTGAAAAGGATATGTGTTCCACAAGAGAGGTTGATGGTGCGATTTCCGGCCGAGTTTAAGCGTTGAAAGTTCACTTTAAACTTATTTATTTTACATCGATTGCGAACACGTTTTAAGAACCTACGCAAATTACGATCTAGGTGTAAATGAGTAGAACTATCTGTAATCAAATATACTGATAAAGTATCTTGACCCTGGTCGCGAATCAAACCTAGACCCTCCACTGGTCACAAGTATCTACCACTAGACCACACACCCGGTGTTTAAATGAAATCTCTAGGACTGTACTTCCCGACCAAATCGTGAATTATTTAGAAGATTCTTTATATATTCGAGATAAAAAAATGGAATAATAGTCATTTAAAGGTAATAAGTGCGAATTCAGTGAATCATTTTACAACTTTATATTTGGGATGGGTTAAGCTCATCCCAGTGTTCATTACACATAGTTCATAACATACTTTGATATAACATACGTGTTGTAAAAAGTACATTTATAATTCCTATTCTTGGATGAATATATTTTATAATCATATACTGTATTTGTGTTATTTGTGTGTGACTGTTATTTAATGTTTTATGGAAATACTATATATACATGTATGTTTGAGAGCCTCGTGGAAGATTGACTAGATCTGATGATCTCACTAGTTGTACATGTATATAGAGCCTTTATTGAACGATTGTTGTCTTGTAGTAGTAAGTTGACGCCCCCAATATGTCATTATCGCCGCCTCAATCAATCATATTTATGACAATGGAAATCTGATAACAAACTGTAAACTGTTTGTTTTCGTGTCGTTTATTTGTTTCGTAGTGTATTAAATGACAATACTGTACGAATTATGTAGTTTTATTGTAGATATCTTTAACGCGGTCACAAAAATGTGAGTAGATTCGAAAGTTGTTTTGTATGGCTGCAGGACCTCCAAATGTGGTCATAAATGTGAAATCATTTGACCGCATATGTAAAAACATGTTTTGGTCACATATGTAAAAACATGTTTTGGTCACATATGTAAAATAAAAATATCCATACAAATGGGAACCTAGTTTTGAAACCGAATATTGGTTAAAAGTGTTGTTGTTTTTTGTATATTCGGTTGGCTAAAATGTGTAATCAAGCAAGTACAAAAATCAGAAACTTTTCATGTTTGTTTCCATCCCAAATGCACCGAAGTACACTGAATATATAACAAATAATTTCAACAAATATGCGATTTTAATCATTTGGGGGTTCTGCATATTTTATTGTGTTTATTGTCGCATTATGACGAGTTGAGGATCGAATCTGCGATGCCTGGTAGCGTTAGCGACAAACATCTATTCTACCGGCAACCTCCTTTTACCATTCTGTTCCTGTGAAATGCTGCACTTGTAGAGATACTATTGTTACTTTCGTATCCTATTTTTTAAATAAGCCACACCTTTTCTGTCATTACCATATTGATTTAGTTTATGTTTGTAGATTAAAGATGTGGACGATTTTCGGACGGCATTATGTGATAAGAGACAATCAGCTATGTCCATCCTTACATAAAGTAAACGTGTAATGCATCATTTGAAATTACATAAAACTTCTAAATACCGAATAATCTTTAAGTTTTAGACACTATGACTTTATGGCATACTCAGTATTTTAACACATGACAGCAATATTAATAACATCTCATTTCTAATTATAACCAAAGCCGCCCAGTTGGATGGCAATACTTACTATTCAATTATAATTATATAAACGTCGAAGAATTACATTTTGATATTTCAACAAGTTCTGAATATGTTTCTAGTGGCCTTATCTTACTACCCTGATGTACCAGACAGAGTCAGACACGTTACAGAAGATGAAGCAGCAATCAAAATCCCTGGACAGCGTCGATGACCCCAGTTGGCTGGAATCAAACTCTAACAGTTGGACAGGTATGGTCTTATATCGTATATGCATATACTATATGTTCATTATAGAGCGCCTGGTCCAGTGGTAGAGCATCGGATCCAAGATCGGGGTGGTGGGGGCAGGGAGGGTTTCGTGGGTTTATTCGCATAAACTTAGTCCTGGTTCTATCCAGGAAGACATCGAGCTCGATTTGTCTAGGTTGTAAGAGCTTGTTTCACAATCGATGAAAAAATAAGTGTATATATAACAAGCCGGGACCGATTAGCTCAGTCGTCAGCGCGTCTGGCTGTCAATCCAGGGGTCGTAAGTTCGAATCCCCGCTCGGCCACAGTTTCTGTGATGATTTATGTACGACATTGCGTCCCATTGTCATTCGTCTCTCACCGCTGATTCATTTGGTAAGATGAGTTACTTGCGGAGATGGTGTGTGCTCAAATACTGGTTAACCTTCCAGGATCCAAGGACACAGTGGTTAGGTTAATTGATCGTCAGTGAGCCCTCGATGGCATAAAAACGACGCTAAATATTCAATCAATCAACGGTTATAATATATGTATATATAAGTTTATATATATTAAGATGATTAACACTTTTAGATACGTAGATATGTAAGCCTCTTTTAGCCACAATGAACAGGGCGTCGTAAATTACGTAAATATGAGCATATTCTGTGATGTCGATATCAGTCATTAGCAAATTGACAGGAGAAGGTACGAACTGATTGTTGTCAGCCAATAAGTCACTTACTGAAGCTGACATAATCATTGAAACAAGTATTAACGCGTATCAGAACAACATGTTGTCGACATAATGCCTTTATAATGACAAGTCTTTGTAAATGTCGACATAGATGTAACTGTAGTATGGGAAAATGTTACTATTACAAATTAAATTATTAATATACATGACACACGCTTATCAGGTCAGCTTCATAATCTGAGTATACCGCCTCGTGTCAAATTGACTGTGTTGTAAAGAGAGAAGTGATCTCGATTTGCGAGGGGTAGATAGCGTCGAAGAGAAAACGACTAGAAAGACGACCATAACAATAATGAACTGCTTTCACATCGCGACGGCCATATTAATACTGAATTGATTCACACCGAGACGGCCATATCAATACTGAACTGTCTTCACACCGCGACGACCATATCAATAATGAACTGTCTTCACACGTCGACAACCATATCAATACTGAAAAGTCTTCACACTGCGACGACCATATCAATACTGAGCTGCCTTCACATCGCGACGACAATATCAATACTGAACTGTCTTCACTACGAAACGACCATATGAATACTGAACTGTCTTCACATCGCGACGACATTATCAATAATGAACTGTCTTCACACCGCGACGACCATGTCATTACTGAACTGTATTCACACCACGACGAACATATCAATACTGAACTGTCTTCACACCTCGACAACCATATCAATACTGAACTGTCTTTACACCGCGACGACCATGTCAATACTGAACTGTATTCACATCACGACGACCATATCAATACTGAACTGTCTTCACATCGCGACGACCATATCAATACTGAACTGTCTTCACTACGCAATGACCATATCAATACTGAACTGTCTTCACACTGCGACGACCATATCAATACTGAACTGTCTTCACACGTCGACGACCATATCAATACTGAACAGTCTTCACACCGCAACAACCATATCAATACTGAATTGTCTTTACAACGCGACGAACATGTCAATACTGAACTGTATTCACACCACGACGACCATATCAATACTAAACTGTCTCACATCGAGACGACCATATCAATACTGAACTGTCTTCACACCGCGACTACCATATCAATACTAAACTGTCTTCACACCGCAACAACCATATCACTACTGAACTGTCTTCACACCACGACGAACATATCAATACTAAACTGTCTTCACACTGCGATGACCATATCAATACATACTGAACTGTCTTCACATCGCGACGACCATATCAATACTGAACTGTCTTCACACAGCGACCACCATTTCAGTACATACTGAACTGTCTTCACACCGCGACAACAATATCAATACTGAACTGTCTTCATACTGCGACGACCATATCATTATCAATACTGAACTGTCTTCACACCGCGACGACCATATCAATACTGATCTCTCTTCACACCGCGACGACCATATCAATACATAGTGAACTGTATTCACACCGCGACGGCCATATCAATACTGAACTGTCTTCAAACCGCAACGACCATATCAATAATGAACTGTATTCCATATCTAAGTTATGTTCAATGCTTGATACATTAAAAATATCGTTGTCTGATAGAAAAGACAAGACATGTATATACACCAGTGATGAGTTTGTAATAATGTAATGAGACTTATTTCCAACTTAATAATTTCCAACTTAAGATATTAATTAGCATTTTCATCAGATATGATGATGACATTGTTAGTGTTTGATCGCCTATTTTATAGTTAACCGAAACAGAAAATAAATAAAATTTCTCAATTAGTTCGACATAAAACTACTTAGTTTAGCTGTCATCGCTAATACGTCAGCACGTGTAAATTGCAGAACGGAATACCATCGACATCGATGAAGTGACGTCATCAGCCAACTCCCGTAATTCCCGCAAACGTTATCGCTGTGGTCGGACGTGCAGTACCATACTCTGCGTGTTTCTGGTATTAAGTGTTCTGGCGGCAGTCATAGCTGGAATTGGGTTGTCAATATTGTGTAAGTTCTGTTGATATTGTATGGTGTTATAAGTATATTTTATGCATGTGTAAATACGGTTATAATTATAGATATAGATGACTGGTAGATGCCTTGGTATTGTATCTATAGTTTACATTGAATCTAGGCGCACTTACCGTAGTCTGGTTTGTACATTTATGTCTGGTTGTTCACAAATAGTTATCTCCATATATATATATATATCATACATTGTGAATATGCATCTGAAAAATCCCTAAAATTGGAAATTCCGTTGTTGTGATTTCAATTATCTCCTTTTATGAAATACATACATATGTTTTGACTGTATCTTCATGATCCAACGTGTTACTATGCCTATCCTTTATATAGCGTGTGAGTAGTCATGAATCCTTAACTGGATCCTACTCAAATAAAGCTATCAGTTCATGTATGTGATTGTTCGTCCAGTCCAGATGTGTTGCATGTAAAACCATAGTATATAAGTCATGGTTGACACCATTTATGTTTGGTTGGTAGATGCCTTGATATTCGGTCTATGGTTTGTTATACAGCTAGGCGCGCTCACCGTAGTCTGGTCTGAACATTTATGTATGGTTGCTCCATATACATTTATAGCTTTAGATGTTAAATATTGATATATAAGCTATGGTCAAAACTATTTCTAATTGAGGTGATTGGTTCTGGGCTAAAAGGTACTTTCCATAAGTAATATATTTAACATTGTTTCATAGTGAATAATGAAAATCACACTAGTTTTAATACTACTTGTCATGTCCTTTACATAAACATAAACGTCCTTTACATAAACATAAATGTCCTTTATATAAACACAAATGTCCTTTACATAAAAACAAATGTCCTTTATATAAATACAAATTTCCTTTACATAAAAACATTGTTATTAAATACATTTAGAATAAATGCTTCTGATACATATTTCTGATGTCCACAAATTATAACAAGAACTAATACTCAAGTCCGTTTGACGAAAAAACGAGTTATTTGAAATGTTGTGGAGACATTCGCCATTTTAAAAAGCTATATACAGGCCCGACGTGTTCGTTAATGATTAGAGTCCCTCCATTTATTATTTTACATTTTTAAAAACATTAACTCTGTCAATGTAAATTTACGCTTTACATAGTAATTTTAAATAATATATTTTCTACAAAAATGTTATTTTTTCTTCAGTTTTGCGACTTTTAAAAACTGTTATAAATGACGTGTAACTATATTAC
Source organism: Panopea generosa (assembly GCA_029582155.1). Taxonomy (NCBI): domain Eukaryota; kingdom Metazoa; phylum Mollusca; class Bivalvia; order Adapedonta; family Hiatellidae; genus Panopea; species Panopea generosa. The sequence goes on from CM055907.1 coordinate 28,214,117, forward strand.
AGACAGCATGTTTATATAACTCTCAATGTAAACAATGACCTGTTATATTGCCACTGATCAATCATTTGTATTCTTGGGTTATTTTTGTTTTATGACGTGACATGCGTTAAATAGACAACAGCAGTGTTCGTTTATTTGTCATCAGTAAAGCTAATTAGACAATTCATGCGATATATATATGGTCGTCACTGCACGTACGACCGTACCAGTACATGGTCGTCACTACTTGTCTGACATATAGTCGTCACTGCACGTACGGTCGTACCAGTATATGGTCGTCACTGCTTGTCTGATATATGGTTGTCACTGCACGTACGACCGTACCAGTATATGGTCGTCACTGCTTGTCTGATGTATGGTCGTCACTGCACGTACGACCAGTATATGATAGCGCTGATTGTCTGGCAAGCAAACTTAATTAAGTTTTAATTATATGTTCATTACAATGAGTTAATATTTATTTTCCTAATATAATTAAACCTTTGTGGTTGTCGTATTTATTGATATTATTATTATTATTATTATTATTATTATTATTATTATTAGATTACTACTACTATAATTATTATTAGTAGTAGTAGCAATAGTAGTAGTAGTAGAAGTAGTAGTAGTAGTAGTAGTAGTAGTAGTAGTAGTAGTAGTAGTAGTAGTAGTAGTAGTAGTAGTAGTAGTAGTAGTAGTAGTAGTAGTAGTAGTAGTAGTAGTAGTAGTAGTAGTAGTAGTAGTAGTAGTAGTAGTTAGTAGTAGTAGTAGTAGTAGTAGTGTTAGTAGTAGTAGTAGTAGTAGTAGTAGTAGTAGTAGTAGTAGTAGAAGTATAAATTTATACAGTTAACATTAAATCTTAAACATTTAAACTTTGCTTCTTAAATATGTTTATACAATTGCAAATAAATGACGTGGTATTCTGCCGAAGGTTTTACCTGAAAGTGACGAACATTATTTTGTAAACAAAACCCGTTCTTAATTATGGACTAATTATGTGCTTTATATTTATTTTTTCGTTTGGAAAGTCTCTCAGTTATCAAACAAACATGTATTCTATTATCTGGACGAGTAAAACTGACTTATATTAAAACTAAAAACGACCGTTTCGGAAGTTTAATGAGCCTTTAAGCAGTTCTAATGTAATGTGTAACCAAATAATGGAATCCAGGTCAGTCTTAGCGGTTAATTGGCAGTTAATTGGTATTTAATATTTCTATAGAAGCGTATTTTATAATGCAAATATAAGTCGGAAAATATTGGTTTTATAAATACGATTATTAATTCAGCGGTTTCACGAATGTATGAGATGCTTTCTCGATTACCATTTTCTAACATGGCCTATCTTTAAAAGTATATGTTATATTTTCAGTATCTGAATACCATCCTTCGGAATCTGATCACAAGGGTAAGTATTAAGAATTATAACTGGACGTTAGTAGTAATGTTGATGTGTGCGTGTGTATCAATATTAACATGGCCGGGTTGATGTTATGTTGGTGTTTGTGTGTGCGTATCATGGATGTGTATGTTTATGTGTGCGTGTGTATCAATATTAACATGGCCTACGTGATATTTATGTTGGTGTTTGTGTGTGCGTATCATGGATGTGTATGTTGATGTGTGCGTGTGTATCAATATTAACATGGCATGGTTGATATTCATGTTGGTGTTTGTGTGTGCGTATCATGGATGTGTATGCTGATGTGTGCGTGTGTATCAATATAAACATGACTTGGGTGATATTTATGTTGGTGTTTGTGTGTGCGTATCATGGATGTGTATGTTGATGTGTGCGTGCGTATCAATATTAACATGGCCTGGGTGATATTTATGTTGGTGTTTGTGTGTGCGTATCATGGATGTGTATGTTGATGTGTGCGTGTGTATCAATATTAACATGGCCTGGGTGATATTTATGTTGGTGTTTGTGTGTGCGTATCATGGATGTGTATGTTGATGTGTGTGTGTGTATCAATATTAACATGACCTGGGTGATATTTATGTTGGTGTTTGTGCATGCGTATCATGGATGTGTATGTTGATGTGTACGTGCGTATCAATATTAACATGACCTGGGTGATATTCATGTTGGTGTTTGTGTGTGCGTATTATGGATGTGTATGTTGATGTGTGCGTGTGTATCAATATAAACATGGCCTGGGTGATATTTATGTTGGTGTTTGTGTGTGCGTATCATGGATGTGTATGTTGATGTGTGCGTGTGTATCAATATAAACATGGCCTGGGTGATATTTATGTTGGTGTTTGTGTGTGCGTATCATGGATGTGTATGTTGATGTGTGCGTGTGTATCATAATTAACATGGCCTGGGTGATATTTATGTTGGTGTTTGTGTGTGCGTATCATGGATGTGTATGTTGATGTGTGCGTGTGTATCAATATTAACATGGCTGGGTTGATGTTATGTTGGTGTTTGTGTGTGCGTATCATGGATGTGTATGTTGATGTGTGCGTGTGTATCAATATAAACATGGCCTGGTTGATATTTATGTTGATGTTCGTGCATGCGTATCATGGATGTGTATGTTGATGTGTACGTGCGTATCAATATTAACATGACCTGGGTGATATTCATGTTGGTGTTTGTGTGTGCGTATCATGGATGTGTATGTTGATGTGTTCGTGTGTATCAATATTAACATGGCCGGGTTGATGTTATGTTGGTATTTTTGTGTGCGTATCATGGATGTGTATGTTTATGTGTGCGTGTGTATCATAATTAACATGGCCTGGGTGATATTTATGTTGGTGTTCGTGCATGCGTATCATGGATGTGTATGTTGATGTGTACGTGCGTATCAATATTAACATGACCTGGTTGATGTTATGTTGGTGTTTGTGTGTGCGTATCATGGATGTGTATGTTTATGTGTGCGTGTGTATCAATATTAGCATGGCCGGGTTGATGTTATGTTGGTATTTGTGTGTGCGTATCATGGATGTGTATGTTTATGTGTGCGTGTGTATCAATATTAACATGGCCTGGTTGATATTTATGTTGGTGTTTGTGTGTGCGTATCATGGATGTGTATGTTGATGTGTGCGTGTGTATCAATATTAACATGGCCTGGTTGATATTCATGTTGGTGTTTGTGTGTGCGTATCATGGATGTGTATGTTGATGTGTGCGTGTGTATCAATATAAACATGGCCTGGGTGATATTTATGTTGGTGTTTGTGTGTGCGTATCATGGATGTGTATGTTGATGTGTGCGTGTGTATCAATATAAACATGGCCGGGTTGATATTTATGTTGATGTTCGTGCGTGCGTATCATGGATGTGTATGTTGATGTGTACGTGCGTATCAATATTAACATGACCTGGGTGATATTCATGTTGGTGTTTGTGTGTGCGTATCATGGATGTGTATGTTGATGTGTTCGTGTGTATCAATATAAACATGGCCAGGTTGATGTTATGTTGGTATTTGTGTGTGCGTATCATGGATGTGTATGTTTATGTGTGCGTGTGTATCATAATTAACATGGCCTGGGTGATATTTATGTTGGTGTTCGTGCATGCGTATCATGGATGTGTATGTTGATGTGTACGTGCGTATCAATATTAACATGACCTGGGTGATATTCATGTTGGTGTTTGTGTGTGCGTATCATGGATGTGTATGTTGATGTGTTCGTGTGTATCAATATTAACATGGCCGGGTTGATGTTATGTTGGTGTTTGTGTGTGCGTATCATGGATGTGTATGTTTATGTGTGCGTGTGTATCAATATTAACATGGCCGGGTTGATGTTATGTTGGTATTTGTGTGTGCGTATCATGGATTTGTATGTTTATGTGTGCGTGTGTATCAATATTAACATGGCCTGGTTGATATTTATGTTGGTGTTTGTGTGTGCGTATCATGGATGTGTATGTTGATGTGTGCGTGTGTATCAATATTAACATGACCTGGGTGATATTCATGTTGGTGTTTGTGTGTGCGTATCATGGATGTGTATGTTGATGTGTTCGTGTGTATCAATATTAACATGGCCGGGTTGATGTTATGTTGGTGTTTGTGTGTGCGTATCATGGATGTGTATGTTTATGTGTGCGTGTGTATCAATATTAACATGGCCGGGTTGATGTTATGTTGGTATTTGTGTGTGCGTATCATGGATTTGTATGTTTATGTGTGCGTGTGTATCAATATTAACATGGCCTGGTTGATATTTATGTTGGTGTTTGTGTGTGCGTATCATGGATGTGTATGTTGATGTGTGCGTGTGTATCATTATTAACATGGCCTGGTTGATATTTATGTTGGTGTTTGTGTGTGCGTATCATGGATGTGTATGTTTATGTGTGCGTGTGTATCAATATTAACATGGCCTGGGTGATATTTATGTTGGTGTTTGTGTGTGCGTATCATGGATGTGTATGTTTATGTGTGCGTGTGTATCAATATTAACATGGCCTGGTTGATATTCATGTTGGTGTTTGTGTGTGCGTATCATGGATGTGTATGTTGATGTGTTCGTGTGTATCAATATTAACATGGCCGGGTTGATGTTATGTTGGTATTTGTGTGTGCGTATCATGGATGTGTATGTTTATGTGTGCGTGTGTATCAATATTAACATGGCCTGGTTGATATTTATGTTGATGTTCGTGCATGCGTATCATGGATGTGTATGTTGATGTGTACGTGCGTATCAATATTAACATGACCTGGGTGATATTCATGTTGGTGTTTGTGTGTGCGTATCATGGATGTGTATGTTGATGTGTTCGTGTGTATCAATATTAACATGGCCGTGTTGATGTTATGTTGGTGTTTGTGTGTGCGTATCATGGATGTGTATGTTTATGTGTTCGTGTGTATCAATATCAACATGGCCTGGGTGATATTTATGTTGATGTTCGTGCATGCGTATCATGGATGTGTATGGTGATGTGTACGTGTGTATCAATATTAACATGACCTGGGTGATATTCATGTTGGTGTTTGTGTGTGCGTATCATGGATGTGTATGTTGATGTGTTCGTGTGTATCAATATTAACATGGCCGGGTTGATGTTATGTTGGTGTTTGTGTGTGCGTATCATGGATGTGTATGTTTATGTGTGCGTGTGTATCAATATTAACATCGCCTGGTTGATATTCATGTTGGTGTTTGTGTGTGCGTATCATGGATGTGTATGTTGATGTGTTCGTGTGTATCAATATTAACATGGCCGGGTTGATGTTATGTTGGTATTTGTGTGTGCGTATCATGGATGTGTATGTTTATGTGTGCGTGTGTATCAATATTAACATGGCCTGGTTGATATTTATGTTGGTGTTTGTGTGTGCGTATCATGGATGTGTATGTTTATGTGTGCGTGTGTATCAATATTAACATGGCCTGGTTGATATTTATGTTGATGTTTGTGCGTGCGTCTCATGAATGTGTTTGTTGATGTGTTCGTGTGTATCAATATTAACATGGCCGGGTTGATGTTATGTTGGTGTTTGTGTGTGCGTATCATGGATGTGTATGTTTATGTGTGCGTGTGTATCAATATTAACATGGCTTGGTTGATATTTATGTTGGTGTTTGTGTGTGCGTATCATGGATGTGTATGTTTATGTGTTCGTGTGTATCAATATTAACATGGCCTGGTTGATATTTATGTTGGTGTTTGTGTGTGCGTATCATGGATGTGTATGTTTATGTGTGCTTGTGTATCAATATTAACATGGCCTGGTTGATATTTATGTTGATGTTCGTGCATGCGTATCATGGATGTGTATGTTGATGTGTACGTGCGTATCAATATTAACATGACCTGGGTGATATTCATGTTGGTGTTTGTGTGTGCGTATCATGGATGTGTATGTTGATGTGTTCGTGTGTATCAATATTAACATGGCCATGTTGATGTTATGTTGGTGTTTGTGTGTGCGTATCATGGATGTGTATGTTTATGTGTGCGTGTGTATCAATATTAACATGGCCTGGGTGATATTTATGTTGGTGTTCGTGCATGCGTATCATGGATGTGTATGTTGATGTGTACGTGCGTATCAATATTAACATGACCTGGGTGATATTCATGTTGGTGTTTGTGTGTGCGTATCATGGATGTGTATGTTGATGTGTTCGTGTGTATCAATATTAACATGGCCGGGTTGATGTTATGTTGGTGTTTGTGTGTGCGTATCATGGATGTGTATGTTTATGTGTGCGTGTGTATCAATATTAACATGGCCTGGTTGATATTTATGTTGGTGTTTGTGTGTGCGTATCATGGATGTGTATGTTTATGTGTTCGTGTGTATCAATATTAACATGGCCTGGTTGATATTTATGTTGGTGTTTGTGTGTGCGTATCATGGATGTGTATGTTGATGTGTGCGTGTGTATCAATATTAACATGGCCTGGGTGATATTTATGTTGGTGTTTGTGTGTGCGTATCATGGATGTGTATGTTTATGTGTGCGTGTGTATCAATATTAACATGGCCTGGTTGATATTTATGTTGATGTTTGTGTGTGCGGATCATGGATGTGTATGTTGATGTGTGCGTGTGTATCAATATTAACATGGCCTTGTTGATATTTATGTTGATGTTTGTGCGTGCGTCTCATGAATGTGTTTGTTGATGTGTGCGTGCGTATCATGGATGTGTATGTTGATTTGTGCGTGCGTATCACAGATGTGTATGTTGATGTGGGCGTGCGTATCATGGATGTGTATGTTGATGTGTGCGTGCGTATTAATATCAACATGGCCTGGTTGATATTTACTAAGTATCAAGTGTAATATGTTTTTACAAAATATACGAATATATTTAAGACAAACATGCAGTGTTAGAGACACATACTTTTATAATATAGGATAAGGTATTTTTGTTAAGCCAGTTGTTAAGTTACAAAAACACGAATACAACGTAAGTTTTGACTAAATACGCTTGGTATATTGTCGGGATGGTGTTTTTGCAATGAGAAAAAAATATTGTGTAAACTTGCTGATAAACTAGAGTGTACTGTATGCTTATATTGGACTGTTATTCGTATTTATCAATGTCCTTGACCGTCGCCCATGCATATTTCAGCTTTGTCATTATTTGTTTACAAAACGTCAATTTGCTTTGTTTGACTGATACCTTATTACGCGTCAATTCCTCGTCGTTTGATATGTCATAATAAGTAATAAATTCTTACGTTGGGAAACCGCATTGACCAATCATGATACATTATTTTATAGACAACTGTTATGGTTTACTTCCATTTTGTGTGGTAGCCATATATAGTCGGCACGCACTTGAACTCAGTGTTGTTTTTATTTCTGTTTCCTTGAAATCAGGGTTAGTATCATTCGGAACACCTCGCCCAATTCTACCAATCATACACAAACAAGTGCGCAATCAGTGACCAAGGAGTTCTAAATGGGTTAGTGTTGATATGCAGTATTTTTTTGTCATGCTTGAATTGTAAATTCATAAAAAAATGATGCTTGGAAATTGGGGTATTGTATCTTGTATACAAAATGACCCCATACTATTCTAATGAAGATGCAGATGTCAACAAATAACAAGTATAAACTCTTTCAGTTGGGCCTTTCTATAAATAACAAGCCTTTAAAATGTTTCAGTCTTTACAGAACATATACATAATAAGCAGGAAAGTCAATGGTGGACTTACGGCTCTAATTCAGTAAACATGTTAATGTATTTTCAGATATTCTTGTTGATGCCTATCTAACAGAGAAAGAGACGACGTACCTTTCAAGCCTTCTATGTAACCTGGTATGTATCGCTTTTCTAGTATATATCGGAATTATTATCATTGCATTATTTATAGTTAAATCATTTTTTTTTTTATCTAAACTTCTCTTTAAAACCAAATATAATATATAGGAGAAGAATGAAGGTAACGTAAGGAACGTCGATGTAGATGAAGAATTTAAAGGATGCGGATATCACTATAACATAAACTTAATCCAAACACAGTAAGTAATACAAGTATATAATTATAGAATAGTCATAAAATCTACCAAAAATACATCCAGAAAAAGTGACGGAAATATTATACAAAGAAGTCATTGCCGGAGAACGAGCAGTAGCAAATCTTCCCAACCACCAACCCTCCCCCCTCATAGTTTGAGACAAAAATGAATAATGATATGTGTTAAGTGTTGCGGACTTTACTACAGAACACTGATTAATTTTTATTGCATTGAACATTTTCAGGTAAAAAATATGCTGCAAAAAGTTGAATTTCCTGTTGAAGAAGGATTGGAAACATGCCTTGCTGATCTGAAGTGAGTAACAGCAAAAATATTTATTTATAAAAGTGTAGATCTAAGTATAATTTATAACCAAACAAAACTTGAAATATGTCTAATATCATGCTTGACTCTTCAGAGGTAACCCGGCTTTGAATAAAGTTTCAGCCATTTTGTGACAAACAAGCGAAATAAACCATTTAAAACAAACTACCGTTGTATTGTTCCTTAGATTACCATATGTTAGCTTTATAATCACAATTTACACTAAGCATGACATTACAAAAGTGTTGCCATCACTGCGTGCCATACGTTGCAATATTCAATATTCTGTATATTCATATATTTCTATTGTTACACTTTATTGTTACATTTGTATTCTATATTTGCTCATTTGTATTTGTATTACAATACAAATGTAAGAGATACAATTTAAATATATAACTATAGAATATAAATAAAATTTATATAATACAAATCAACAGTTATAAGGTATAAATGACAAATTTAGAATACAATTGTTACAATATACAATGAAACTTGATGATGATTAAATACAAATATTAAAATATTGAATATTGCAAAGTTTGGCATGCCATATGCAGTGACATTTTCGAATTCATTCCGTAATTTCGAATATAAACACGTTAATTAGGTTTACAGCTTTTAGCCGCTTAAAAGATATCGATTTAAAACAAGCGTCTTGTGCAGCCTATTAATAAACGCATCAGCAACATATATGTTAGCATTTATTGTTCATCCATCCAATTTTAAGGAATCACTTACTCTGTCTGTTTTTTTTAAAAACGACAACCCTTGTTTTAGCAGGGTTTTATGTCGTTGTTATCAAGGTCTTGATCACCGCCAAAATTTTCTTACTACCCATTCTTATTGACAACGTATATTTTCTCCTTCAGACTAATTATTTATTCCAGTCACTAGTTACATGTATTACCGCTCTTTGCAGCTTTGACCACGCCGCACCGTTGTGTACATCCATTGTTGTGAGTCAGAAAGAATAAGACACATAAAATTGTTTTCATTAGCATTATCATTTTAATCATGTCAGATATGTTTTCTTATAATTATATTTAGATACGTCTTGGATTCTGACGGTATTCACATTAAACATGCGCCTGACCCCGTTCACTGGTTACACAATAAAAGAAAAGTTTCGTCGTGCATTAAGAGATGAAGTAATGGATGCAGGAGCAACTAGGTATTTATTTAAATTATGCAATATATTTCTAATATTATACACACAGAGGAGTAATATGAGAATCGGTATTTTTTTTTTTTAAAAAAGTGTTTTTTATGAACAACATTACAAAACAAGATGAATGCTATCTATGTGGGAGCTAAAAATGTGAACGAAATTTGGTGTTAAAAATGTGTAATTCGTTGAATACTTTAAATAGGGGCATATATCAAACAATAAGTTAGCCATCAGTGAAAAAATACATTATTGAGCTTTAGAAATTCTCTTTAAAGTAACCAACTATGGAATTGTTACGTTTGTTTATTTTAATGATTATATCATAAACCGGCTGCGAAAAAATGACATGAAACATTATCACGGATGAAGCAATGAAGTGCTTTTTAATCCATACCGTTTTACAACAACGTTTACAGTTACATTATCTCGTATTAAAACTATTTCAGGCCAACTGCACAAACAGATACGGAGGGTCAAATGAAGTGATTGAAAACAATGACAAGAACAAATAACAAAATAGAGATAATCGCAAATAGTTCAAACTCGGTTGTTCCAATATCTACAAGTGATGATATTGGAGTACAAACATTCGTCAAGGAGAACACATCAACACTCCAACCTTCGAAAAGTCTCAGTCATGACAATGTGACTTCCGTGAAGGAAAATATAGTATCAACACCCACAAAGACAGTTTCAGTAATAATGTCACAGCAGGTCAATCATGTAACCTCCGATATCGGCAACAAATACAGCTCACAAATTCGTCAAACAACAAATGAAGTGTCTAAAAATGCAGGACAAGCCAGTATTCAACCAGACTCACTGCAAAATAAAATAATACCAACGAAAAGTTTATATTTACATACCCTGGTATTTGATAGTGACGATCGTGGAATTAATATGAACAATTTAAATGAAACACAGACACCAAGGAAAGTCTCTTCTGTAAATTCCGATTTAATACAGCCGTCTATAGCCGAAATACAACCGACAGTATCAACAACATCAACACCGCAACTTACATCATCAATTTTGACTTTGAACTCGTATAAGATTCACCATACATTTACGCAGTCGTTGACGTTAGACAATACACCTACTTTAATTACAAATATAAGCAGCCATTTTGACGGCGTCAATTCAAACATAACAAAAGATCTGTCAACATTTGCAACTACTGCGAATTCCCACATTCAATCGATTCTGATAAATCGAAAATTAAAAGAAAAGCTTGAGGTAATTTCTAGACGGAAGGTAGCGTCGTCGGCAGTACCAACGATAACAGAAGATTTGTCAATTATTGCCACAATTACACCTTCGACAACAGGCAGTTTCACCGGTTCCTTGATATCACATACTGCTTTTCCTTTTTCGCTGACGACTGCATCAAACTTTTCTTCAAATATTACAAATGAACCCGTTAATATGAACACTTTGATAAGTACAGGCGACATAAAAACCAACACATTTATTCCAACCAATTGCTGCTGCTGTCAAAGCAAATAAAGCCATCACGTTAGATGATGAAGCATCTCAAACTAAACCTGTTGACAGTAAAGTAGAAAACATTATGTTTGGCGGAGTGATAAAGTTACCATTTAAAACAAATTCTAATTTCAAATTTCTTTTTTCAAGCGATGATATTTTAATTCCTGGGAATCAATTGCAATCAAATGAAATAAATACGTCCAGAAGTAACATTAAAAGTGATCGAAGACCTACAAGTAAAATAGTAAAGGACAAGACCGACCAGAAGCATAAAACTAAACCACATCCTCAGAAAATAGTTGATGTTTCTTCAATGGATGTAAGCCTGCTCCAGATAAACAGATATGCCACCAATCTTTCTCAACTGGCAGATCCAATATCTAGTATAGACAACGGTTTTACACACACGAGTAAGGATATGGCGATTTAAACAAGACTTTGTCAAAATTTTGGATACAAAAGGAAACAACTGAAAGAAATGATAGCTTACCGCTCGTTAACAAACTTGGAGGCATTCGTCGAGAAATATGTGCTTATTGTAAAAGAACACAAATCAATGTGGTAACTATGAAATATGTAATTGTTACGGACATTGGCTGTGATAAGGGAGTTGTTTATATCATACATTGATATATTGAAAGGCAAGCCATGTGCAAGTGTACATTATTTAATGTAGGTTCGTATTTTGTAAATAAGATAAATAGATACTCGATTCTACAAAGCTGTAATGTAAACAATGAGGTCGATATGATGTGCAATGGTGTTATTACCATTATATATATATTTCGAAAATAATGTAAATAAAAAATATGCAAATGCACAGATTGTACATGCACTGCCCCTGCTTAGTGAGCAAACTAAGCTTTAAGTATAAAGAACATGGATTTGTTTCGCACATCTCACAACTTTTTAATGCTATAAATTCAAATGGCGATAATCTACGTAATCTGGGGCCATTTCATACTATATTGGAAAACATAATTAACCAGACATAAATTGATTCATATATACAATCGATAGTCGGTTTATTACACGTGACTCATTTGGATGAACCCCAAACATTGTTCTTGGTTATCAGCTAGTCTATATCCGGATCGGAATGGTCTATCACACAAACTCGTGCAGATTGAGCATGCGCATAGAGTATGTTAGCATTATGAGAATGATATGTAGTACGTATTTATTATATTATGTATCAAAAGAAACTGTGGTAGAACATACGATAATAAAAAATGATAATAATGATTGCTTTATGTGTTTTCTTTACATGGAAAACAAGCCATTGTAGGAGTTTTGTTTGAATTGAATATTCAAAGTCCGGTTACCGCCAAAAACGGTTATCCCTCGGGACATATATTTATATAAGAAACTTGAATCTATAAAATATATCAATATTATGCCATATTGCATTTCATATATGTAATAGCTATTTCTGGTGTATACTTTGAATAGATAAAGACGATTGGTATAGTTTTTGTACGCACCAACTCCGCGCATACAGATTAGCAGTTTTGTCGGGACCTGCCAGAGTCACAACATTCTACTATTCTACAACTAACCCTCTTCGGAGTCACAGTCATTTACGGATACGCTTAAAATAAGTCTCTTATATATTGGGTTCAATATATGAAATATGCATACTGGTATGAAATAATTGTTTAAAGCAATTTAACCTGAACATGAAATATAATATAAATCTTAATATTTATACAAATATGTTAATTTGGTATAAAAATGTTAATTTTGCAACTGCAATTATTTAGCGATGCATACTTTAAGAGCTGTTTTTCTCAAATTACGCGTTAAAGTGTTTTTTTTTATTTTGAGTGTCATTTGAGTGTTATTACAAATTTGAAAAACTATTGACAATTTGCAGAAATTATTTTCTTTTTAAAAACCCTAAACAGTTAAATTCAACTTATAATTACTTTTACCATGACAATCATTATATGCATGCATCTGTGTATTAGTTTCAATTAAAAACTAGGTGTAAACAATTTTAATTATTTTTCGCATTGCTTGTTTAATCGTAATACCAACAAATCTGTACGGTAACATTCTGATATTGCATGAACATACACTAAACTAAAAATACTGGGAAGTTTTATAAAATTCTATCCATAGGATAAAAGTGACAAAAACTATAGAAATCGTCTTTAAATAGTGTTTCAAAGCCGCATCACTTCTGAAGTCTTTACAATGTATTTCTTGTTTTTTTGTTTATCATCTACATCCTCATGGCTCATTTATATCTATTTATACCATGTGATACAACTATTTCTACCAGATACAGTTTACATCTGCTTCTTCCAAGTACATCTACATCTGCAACACCATCTACATGTCCAACACCATCTACTTCTACCTGACGCATACATCTACTGGGCACTACATGATTTCTAGCTAAACGTATGATAACCCCTGATTAATGTACCATGTCAGGGATTGTGCATTAGAGGCTGGTAGTTTGTATGAGATTGTGCATTAGAGGCTGGTAGTTTGTATGGGATTGTGCACTAGAGGCTGGTGGTTTGTATGGGATTGTGCATAACAGGCTGGTAGTTTGTATGGGATTGTGCACTAAAGGTTTGTAGTTTGATTATGCATTAGAGGCTGGTAGTTTGTATGGGAGTGTGCATTAGAGGCTGGTAGTTTGTATGGGAGTGTGCATTAGAGGCTGGTAGTTTGTATGGGAGTGTGCATTTAGAGGCTGGTAGTTGTATGGGATTGTGCATTAGAGGCTGGTAGTTTGTATGGGATTGTGCATTAGAGGCTGGTAGTTTGTATGGGATTGTGCATTAGAGGCTGGTAGTTTGTATGGGACTGTGCACTAGAGACTGGTTGTTTGTATGGGATTGTGCATTAGAGACTGGTAGTTTGTATGGGATTGTGCATAACAGGCTGGTAGTTTGTATGGGACTGTGCATTAGAGGCTGGTAGTTTGTATGGGATTGTGCATTAGAGGCTGGTAGATTGCATGGGACTGTGCATAACAGGCTGGTAGTTTGTATGGGATTGTGCATTAGAGGCAGGTAGTTTGTATGGGACTGTGCACTAGAGACTGGTTGTTTGTATGGGATTGTGCATTAGAGACTGGTAGTTTGTATGGGATTGTGAATAACAGGCTGGTAGTTTGTATGAGATTGTGCATTAGAGGCTGGAAGTTTGTATGGGACTGTGCACTAGAGGCTGGTAGTTTGTATGTGATTGTGCATTAGAGGCTGATAGTTTGTATGGGATTGTGCATTAAAGGCTTGTAGTTTGTATGGGATTGTGCATTAGAGGCTGGTAGTTTGTATAGGACTGTGCACTAGAGGCTGGTAGTTTGTATGTGATTGTGCATTAGAGGTTGGTAGTTTGTATGGGATTGTGCATTAGAGGCTGGAAGTTTGTATGGAATTGTGCATTAGAGGCTGGTAGTTTGTATGAGATTGTGCATATGAGGCTGGTAGTTTGTATGAGATTGTGCTTAAGAGCTGGGAGTTTGTATGGGATTGTGCATTAGAGGCTGGTAGTTTGTATTGGATTGTGCTAGAGGCTGATAGTTTGTATGGGATTGTACACTAGAGGCTGGTAGTTTGTATGGGATTGTTCACTAGAGGCTGGTAGTTTGTATGGGATTGTGCTTTAAAGGCTGGTAGTTTGTATGGGATTGTGCATAAGAGGCTGGTAGTTTGTATGGGATTGTGCATTAGAGGCTAGTAGGGTCTATGGGATTGTGCATAAGAGGCTGGTAGTTTGTTTGGGATTGTGCTTTAGAGGAGGGTAACTTGTATGGGATTGTGCATAAGAGGCTGGTAGTTTTGTATGTGATTGTGTTTTAGATGCTGGTAGTTTGTATGGGATTGTGCACTAGAGGCTGGTAGTTTGTATTGGATTATGCATTAGAGGCTGGTAGTTTGTATGGGATTGTGCATAAGAGTCTGGTAGTTTGTATGGGATTGTGCATTAGAGGCTAAGTATTGTCTATGGGATTGTGCATAAGAAGCTGGTAGTTTGTTTGGGATTGTGCTTTAGAGGCCGGTAACTTGTATGGGATTGTGCATAAGAGGCTGGTAGTTGTATGTGATTGTGCTTTAGATGCTGGTAGTTTGTATGGGACTTTGCACTAGAGGCTGGTAGTTTGTATGGGATTGTGCATTAGAGGCAGGTAGTTTGTATGTGATTGTGCTTTAGATGCTTGTAGTTTGTATGGGACTTTGCACTAGAGGCTGGTAGTTTGTATGGGATTGTGCATTAGAGGCAGGTAGTTTTGTATGGGATTGGTGCACTTGTGGCTGGCAGTTTGTATTGGATTGTGCATTAGAGGCTGGTAGTTTGTATTGGATTGTGCACAAGAGGCTGGTAGTTTGTATGAGATTGTGCTTTACAGGCCGTAGTTGTATGGGATTGTGCATAAGAGCTGGTAGTTTGTATGTGATTGTGCACTAGAGGCTGGTAGTTTGTATGGGATTGTGCACAAGAGGCTGTAGTTTGTATGGGATTGTGCACTAGAGGCTGGTAATTTGTATGGGATTGTGCATTAGAGGCTGGTAGTTTGTATGGGATTGTGCCCTAGAGGCTGGACGTTTGTATGGGATTGTGCACTAGAGGCTGGTATTTGTATGGGATTGTGGCTTTAGAGGCTGGTAGTTTGTATGGGATTGTGCATAAAGAAGGTGGTAGTTTGTATGGGATTGTGCTTTAGAGGCTGGTAGTTTGTATGGGATATGATTTAGAGGCTGGTAGTTTGTTCCACACAGATATGGTCCTGGAGAAAAAGTTCTTCTTGATTAACTTGCAAAAAATAATGCTTGCATTTCTTGAAGAAATTAAGGATATTTAAGCAAAATACATTTATCTTTGATATGCGTTTATACATGCTTATTCAAGCGTCAATTTTAATTATATTTCATTGACCTCTCTTTCTGAACTTCAGAAAATTACCTACCTGCATGATGCAAACGTGAAAATTTGAGTACCTGAGTATTTGTGTGCTGACTTGTTTTTATTTTGTTTCTATTTTTTAAAATTTAAGGTTGTAAATGGTTGAAATACAACATATTTCGCATAGTCGTGTTTATCGGTATAATAAAAACGATTGAAGGAAATATCAATTTGTATTTCTTAAAAGGCTTACTCATACTTTCAAAATGAACGTCACGCCACTAGTTGATAATTTCGTAAATACAATGTGTGAAGTTTCAGGTTGCAATACTAAGAGGTTTATATCACCATGGCAATGCCTTCGTAAATATTGACTCGACAGGTGAACATGAATAAAGCTTAATTTCAACTATGTCATATGTGGATTATCAGACAAAATGAAAGCTGTCACTTTTGCCCATTGCCGAAATAACCAATATATCAAGCATTGAATTTAAAAATAATGAAATGATGCAAGCTAACATTTATGATATGCAACATGTTTCTTAATGTTTATTAAAAAAAGTCTTGATTACGATCTGGAATAAAAAAAAAAGAAGGTAATTTACTGTTTTTGTTAACCCAGTTACTATGTACATTGTAATTCAATGCTTCTAAATGTCATACGCCAAGGGTTGTAAAACCACAATCAAAATCCCCAAATATTGTTTAATTACACACTCCATAACCAATTACTTGAGAGTGTGACATCTGCCAAATATTTAGGTCTACCATTTATTTACTCACTATCCTGGGGCACACTCACATCCAGTAAATAGCTTTTAAAGCTAATAAAACCCTGGGTTTCCTTGGACCTTAGTAGGACCCCAGGTAGAATTTGCTTCCCAAATTTAGAGCCCATATGCCCAGTCTGACATAAACCGGTTAGAGATGGTGCAGAGAACAGCGGCCAGGTGGTGTTGTAAGCGTTACAGGGTGGGTGATGGATGGATGGATGGATGGATGGATGGATGGATGGATGGATGGATGGATATATAGATAGATAGATAGATAGATAGATAGATAGATAGATAGATAGATAGATAGATAGATAGATAGATAGATAGATAGATAGATAGATAGATAGATAGATAGATAGATAGATAGATAGATAGATAGATAGATAGATAGATAGATAGATAGATAGATAGATAGATAGATAGGATAGATAAGATAGATAACAATGTACCAAGTCTTATCTTCAGAAATTAAATTCAATGGTATATTTTCTCTAAGTGTTACTGTATACGTACCATATATTCAGTATGACCTTGGTGTTTAATGTAAGAATATGTAAGTAGCCACGTACTTTTTTGATGTTATTTCTGATTCTTTGGAGTGGATTTTACATGTGTATCATATAAACACAAATATACGTACGTAAATATATTATACACGTGTAGATATAACGACACAAATGATGTTTCACGCAGATGAACTCGGTTTCTTTACCGAAGCAAATTCGGAAAGATAGGGTGATAACATCCAAGGTACCGCTGACATCCGAAACCATGAAATAAACAGGAAATACACAAGCTGAACCGTCGTCATGTACCATGTTTATCATGGTGTGGTATAAAAAATATCAAAATCAACTCAACATTGTTTAATCATTTTAATGTTTGCAACGCATTTACCTGTGTACGTGAATTTAATTTACTGAATACAAGTTATATTGTGCGTGTATATAAAAATGTATAAAACAAAATAGTGTAAGGACATAGTTTATAATACCGGCTTTGACTTTGTATAAACCTGTATAACATGTTATCAATAATATAGTGATATATAATAGAATATATTAGACTAATTATATACATACATACTTTATATGAGACAAGTTACAGTGAATGAAATCATTTTGTAGGAATACACTTTAAATTACCATTTGCGAACGAATACATTATTTCATTCAAGTATTGAACAAAATATACGTAATAATGAAACATATAACATTAGAAAACGCCCAATTATATGTCCATTTCTCCACTGAAAGTTAATGTAAAATCAATATTCATTTGTCTGATAGTATTTTTTGGCACATATTTATATACTCAAAAGAAACAATTTAGTCAATGTTTTCATGCAAGTATAATCATAATACAAAATAAGGTTTTCATGTTTTTGTTACAGACTAAAATACAATTTCAAGTCGCGTCTTTAAATAGTATGTTCATACCCAGGCAGAAACCTCGGCTTCTACCCTCTGTGATTTACCATGCATTTCTACTGACTAAACTTTTTATTTTGTGTAAGATTGATAGTGTTCGGTGTGATTTCCGTCAGATTTCCGATTTTAAAGTCGAAAGGGTTCGGAATTGACCTTTGATCATACAAAACTTGATGACGCAAATATATGTAAATAATTGCGATATCGAGATTTTAAAACAAAAACGCTGCTGGAAATACGTTTAAATCTTTTTAAGTTCTTGTAGCAAATATAGAATATCCCGACATTGAAGAAACGAATTATTTAAAGTTGTCTTTATTTATCAGACAGTAAGTAATCGGTCAATAGATATGTTTTATTCATGTAACTAAAATAAATAATTTTGAAATCAACAGTTGCTCAAAAAATGTGAAAAAAATTATTTGAAAAGTTCTCTTAAAACAATTCAAACAGATATTCTTCAGTAAGAAATTATATAGCCAACTCGACACACTCACTATATAAACCGATAATATTTTTTTCAATATACCACACATACTTTTAATTGGATTGGAAGCCATTTTCAACACATGGCAGGTGATGTATTAAGGCTTTTGTTTTTAAGTCAGAGTCAGAATGTGCTATAAATTTGTAAACCTCCAAAGGACAGACTGAATAAAAGTCCGTTTTTTATCTTTCTTAATACGAGTGCGTCATACAGTTCATTAACCATAATAAACAGATGTTTTGTTTTCACATTGTATATATACTAAGAAATAATATCTATTTAAGCTTAAGTTCTGATACTATCTAGAGAAAATACAACGCTTAACTAGATATGTATTTCGGTAAATAGAGAAAACTTTGTATTCGCACAAATAAAGATAAAATTAAACATGAAATGAATCAATGAATCAGTTCTTGTAGTTATTTTCGAAATTTGAAATATCTCTTTGGCATTATGTAAAATCGATTTGGTACCATATGCACCAAATAAAACATAATTTAAGAAATGGCATCATGACATGTATTTAAAATACAAAAAATTAATTGTCTAGCAATGTCTAGCCCACCTCTTTAAAGCTTCAATTCACTTGAAGCGAACTCTCTTAATAATTTTACATTATCAATAAGTATAATATATACAACATCTTGTCAATTACATTGTAATATATATGACATCATGTCAATTATATTATGTTATAAACAATATCATGTTAATTACATTGTAAACATACAATATCATGCTAATTACATTGTAATATATACAACATCATGTCAATTACATTCTAACAGTTCCTTTTACTTCTAGACAAGATATATATATATATATATATATATATATATATATGGCATTCCACCTGTGAAGGGATATTTTATGTACATCAATTGGAACATAGATTACATTATAATCCCGTTTCTATTAATAATTATGCTAATAAAAACATCCTAAACTAAACACAACATCATAGAATATACATATAACATATATAAAAATATTCTTTTAAACAAATGAGCAACCAATCCTTAAATACCCAGAATAACTGTTTTTAACAAATGGAAGGGTTGTGTGACGATTACTTTTGCCAATTTTGTATTTGACAATCCCAATCTTAATGAATAGAGTTTGAATATAAATGAACATTCATTTGTTTTCAAATTGTTTGACTTGGTAGGCGTGTTTACGTAGCGTAATTGTAACATCAACTTTATACATTGTTACCAAGTACGCTCGGCTAGTAGATAGACACTGGTCCAATGGTAAAGAATAAGTTCAAAATACTGTCAGAAACTTTCGAAACGACTAGAATTGGCAGTTTATTGATTTATCTATATATCCTCTAAACCTGTTATTAAATTTACCCCTCATTGTATTTTTAAACTTTTTTATATAATTATATGATATTATGGTGTAGTCGTATGATCTGCTGTTTGAGTAGTCGATGTACTTTCTTGAGTGGTTGTTGTATCATAAGCAACTCCTGAAAAATCCCCTGTAACCGTCGTCAGTGTGTCGGTGACCGTAATATCTGAAGTTTCATTAAAAGAGTTTGTTGTATTTGTGTCGAAAGATGTTGTGGTGGTATAGTTTTCATTTATATCTGTTGTGGTTTCAAACAAAAATTCAGTTGTAGTTGCTGCTGTAACTGTTGTTTCATTATCAGCTGTTGTTTCTGTTGTTGTTTCAGCTATTGTCACTTCTGTTGTTGTTTCATTGTCAGTAGCTGTGGCTATTGTTGTTGTATCAGCTGCTGTTTCTGCCGTTATTTTATCAGTATCTGTTGCTACCGTTGTTGTATCAGCTGCTGTTTCTACCATTGTTGTATCAGCTGCTGCTTCTACCGTTGTTGTATCAGCAGCTGTTGGTACCGTTGTTGTATCAGTAGCTGTTGCTACCGTTGTTGTATCAGCGGCTATTGTTACCGTTGTTGTATCAGCAGTTGTTTCTATCGTTGTTGTATCAGAAGCTGTTGCTACCGTTGCTGTTTCAGCTGCTGCTGCTGCCGTTGCTGTATCAGTAGCTGTTGCTACCGTTGTTATATCAGCAGCTGTTGCTACCGTTGTTGTATCAGTTGCTGTTGCTACCGTTGTTGTATCAGTAGCTGTTGCTACCGTTGTTGTATCAGCTGCTGTTTCTACCGTTGTTGTATCAGCAGCAGTTGCAACCGTTGTTGTATCAGCAACTGTTTCTACTGTTGTAGTATCAGTAACTGTTGATACCGTTGCTGTATCAGTAGCTGTTGCTACCGTCGTTGTTTTAGCTGCTGCTGGTACTGTTGTTGTATCAGCTGCTGGTGTTATTACTGTTGTATCAGCTGTTGCTGTTACTGTCGTTGTTTCAGCTGTTGTTGCTACTGTTGTTGTTTCAGATGCTACTGTTGTTACTGTTGTTTTTGTAGTTTGTGCTGATACAGTTGTTGTTTCTGTATCAGCTGCTGTGGCTACTATTGTTGTATCAGCTGCCGTTGCTACCGTTGTTGTATCAGCCTCTGCTGTTACTGTTGTTATTTCGGTATCAGGCGCTGCTGTTATTGTTGATGTTTCAGTGACAAATTCATCTATTCCTGTTGAGGTGTCAAAAGCAAATGCATCTGTTACTGTCGATGTGTCAATATCAACTGTTGTCGTATCGGTTACAGTTGTTGTTTCAGCTGCTGTTGCTGCTGGTATTGTTTCATTTGCTGCTGATATAGTCGTTGTTGTTTGTGTATCAGCTGCTGTTGTTACTGTTGTTGTTTCAATATCCGCTACTGCTGTTATTGTTGTTGTTTCAGCTGCTGTCGCTGCTGTAGTTGTTTCAGCTGTTGTTGTTGTTTCAGCTGCTGCTGATACAGTCGTTGTTGTTTCAGTATCTGCTGTTGTTACTGTTGTTGTTTTGATATCAGCTGGTGCTGTTATTGTTTCAGCTGCTGTTGTTGCTGATACAGTCGCTGCTGTTTCAGTTTCAGCTGATGTTGTTACTGTTGTTGTTTCAGTATCAGCTGCTGCTGTTATTGTTGTTGTTTCAGCTGCTGTTGCTGCTGTTGTTGTTTCAGCTGCTGCGGATACAGTCGTTGTTGGTTTAGTATCTGCTGTTGTTACTGTTGTTGTTTCGATATCAGCTGGTGCTGTTATTGTTTCAGCTGCTGCTGTTTCTGATACAGTCGCTGTTGTTTTAGTTTCAGCTGTTGTTGTTTCTGTTGTTGTTTCAGTATCAGCTGCTGCTGTTATTGTTGTCGTTTCAGCTGCTATTACTGCTGTTGTTGTTTCAGTTGCTGCTGATAAAGTCGTTGTTTCAGCTTCTGTTGCTGCTGATACAGTCGTTGTTGATTCAGTATTAGCTGCTGTTGTTACTATTGTTGTTTCAATATCAGCTGCTGCTGTCATTGTTGTTGTTTCAGCTGCTGTTGCTGCTGTTGTTGTATCAGCTGCTGGTGATACGGTCGTTGTTTCAGTACCAGTTTCTGTTGTTGTTTTAATATCAGTTGCTGTTTCTGCTGTTGTTGTTTCAGTTGCTGTTGTTGCTACTGTTATTTCAGTTGCTGCTGCTTCAATCGTTGTTTCAGTGTCAGATGTTGCTGCTGTTACTGTTGTCGTTTCAAAATCAAAACTTGTTGTTTCTGAGAATGAATCAAAAGGTATATCCGTAGTACTGCCTATTGTAACCCCGTCGGTAGAAAAATCTGTGATGTCAGTAGTACTATCTGGTTGAGATACTGTTGTTTGTGTATCAATAGTATCAGTAGACAATATACTGAGTGTTGAACTCGGTCCTATTTCTGTTGTTACAGATGGTGTTGATGCACTTGTAAAAGTTTTTTTTGTCTTTTTGTTTTGGAAACCTTTTTAGAAGTGGTTGTAACAGTAGCTTCTGTCGTTGATGGACCTTCAGTAACTTTTTCAGAAGTAGTTGAATCACTTTTTATTTCAGTGACTGGACGCGATGATGTCACAATAGCAGTTCCGGTACTTAAAGTGGAGGTAGTATCGGTTTGCACTTGTGTCGGGGATGCAGTTTCAGCTGTTGAAGTTGTAGATTCGGACGTTCCGATTGTTGTAGTGTCAGCAAATAATGCTTCTTCTGTGGTAGTTTCAAGCGGAAAATCAGTTACCGTAAAGTCATCTGTTGAAGTAATATCAGTAGATGTTTCTGCTGGTGGTGTTGTAGTTGTGGTTGATAGCTGAGCTGTTGTTGTACTTAATATCCTTGCGAGTGTAGTATTCATGTCAGTTGTAAACTGTGTTGTTCCCTCCGTTGCATTTGTAATTTCTTGTGTAGTCGTTGTGATATTGTCTGTAATTATTGTATCTTTTGTAGTTTCAGGTGTATATGTTGTTGGGGGTTCACTTACAGCCTCCGGTGTCGTAATTGTAGTTTTACCAATACTTGCCTCTGTAGCTGAGCTAGTCATTGTTGCCGTTGTTTCTGTTGATACAGACTCGGTTATAACCATCGTGCTGGCATCTGAGCCTGTGACTGTAGCAGATGTAGAAAATTCTGTCTCTATCGGACTAGCTGCAGTAGTAAATTCTGTTTCAGCAGTAGATTCATTTATAAAATCAAAATAGGTAGTTTCGTCTGTAAACGGAATATCTGTCACGTTTAGTTCGTCTGTAATAATAGTGGTCGAGGATGGTGATATTTCGGTAGTAGTTGTCGATACATCTTCAGTAACCGTTGTCGATGTTGTTGTCTCAACAGTTGTTATCTCTGGTTCAACGTGCTTTGTTTTAGTAGTTTCGGGTGTTTTTATTGTAGTAGCAACGTCTACTATGGTTGCATTTGTTTGTACATCGGTTGTTGGTTTAATTGATATAGTTGTAGACAAATATGTTTCTGTTGTTACTTGTTCAGTTGTTTCTGAAGTTGACGTAATTGATGCTTCTGCAGTAGTAGTTGTTTCTAAATCAAAAGTAACCCCAGATGTTGTTTCCGTTCCAATAAAATCTGATGTGGTCGTTGGTTTATCTGTAACGGTTGTAAGTTCCGGTGTAACAATTAATGTTGTTTGTGATTCTGTTGAAGCTTCTGTGGTAGTAGTGTCCTGTGGAACAATAAGAGTCGTTGTCTCTGGTTCAAACATAGTTGAAGTGGTAACTAATTTATCTGTTACGGTTGTAAGTGCTGGTGTTGTGGTAGATTCTTTCGTTGGTATAGTGTCTTTAACAGTAACTGTTTCTTGCTCAGCTGTAGCTGTTGTTTGGTCAATGACTGTAGTGGTAACTACTGGTTCAATTGTCGACTGTGTTGTTAGTGCAGGTTCTTCAACCGTTACAGCTTCAGTTGTGATGTTTGGTTTCAAAGTCACTGTAGTGGACACTGTCTGCTCCATAGTTACTGTTGTTGTAGTTTTTGGCTCAACAGTTGTTTGTTCAAGTTCGATAGTCGTTACTCTACTGGTTACGATCGGTTTAACCGTTAATGTTTCTGATGTTGTTTGGGTTACAATTTCAGCTTGAGCTGTGGTTTCGGGTTTAACCGTCACTGTAGAGGTTGTTTTTGACTCCGAAGTTATAGATGGTGGTAAATCGGTTTTGTTTGTTATCGTTTCTGGCGAGGTAACAGTTACCTGTTGGGTTGTTTCTGGTATTATTTCTTTTGTTACTGTTGTCATTTCTGGCTCAACACTAGTCAATGCAGTAGTTATCTCCGATACAGCAGCGGTTGCTTCCGTTGTTGTTGTAACATCCTGTTGTGTGGTAACTATTTCTGGCTGAGTGCTCGTGATTGCTTCAGTTACTGTTGTTATTTCTGGTGCAACACTAGTCAATTTAGTTGTTATTTCCGATACAGCAGCGGTTGTTTCCGTTGTTGTTGTGACTTTCTTTTGTGTGGTAACTATTTCTGGTACAGTGGTCGTGATTGCTTCAATTACTGTTGTTATTTCTGGTTCAACACTAGTCAATATAGTTGTTTTCTCCGATACAGCATCGGTTGCTTCCGTTGTTGTTGTAACATCCTGTTGTGTGGTAACTATTTCTGGTTCAGTGGTTGTGATTGCTTCAATTACTGTTGTTATTTCTGGTTCAACACTAGTCAATATAGTTGTTTTCTCCGATACAGCAGCGGTTGCTTTTTCTGTTGTTGTTGTGACTTTCTTTTGTGTGGTCATTAGTTCTGGTTCAGTTGTTGTAGTCGACATTGTTTCCGTCACAGTTCCTGGTTCGGCTGTAGTAATTTCTTCAACGAGCGCAGTTGTAGTAGTTTCTTCCGGTTCAATAGTAACGGTTGTAGTTTGTTCATCCGGTGTAGCAGATGTAGTAATGTTTATATCTATATCTGTAATACCGGTAACTGTACTTGTTTCATCAGGAAATGACACTTCCGTAGTTTCCTCTATTGGTTGTGCTGTTGAAATTGTAGACACTTCTTCCGTTGTAGTTTCTATTGCCACAGTCGTGCTTTCTGGTGCCGTTGTTATATCAGCAGAAGTTGTTTCTTCGAAATATTCCGTGGATGTGAAGTTGTCTAAAGCAAATGTTACTTCTTCGGTTGTAATATCAGTTGTTTCTGTACTTGTGACTGCTTGAAATGTAGTTACAGTACTTTCAGGTGTAGTTGCAGATACCTCAGGTTCAGCAGTAGTTGTTTCAGGAAGTTCTGGCGTTGTTTGCTGTTCTGTAGTTGTTGATCTTGCAGCTGTTGTTATAAGTACGGTTGTATTTGTTGTCGGTTCTGTAGATGTAAACATTGTTGGTGATGTCGCACTTGTTGTTGGCTCAATTTTAGTAAAACTAACTAATTGATCGCCGCTTATTATCCGACGCCATGGTCCCATCGCCTTTATAGCTTTTGCGAAATATTCCTCTACCATTTCCAAAAGTGTATCCCTTTCTTTAAAGTCATCTTTAGTTTTAGGTTTGAACCGTATTCGAAATTTAGCAAAAACGCTGCCTTCTCTGAAAAAAAATAAGATATTTCTTTTTTTAATTAGAATTTATTTAACATACTACTATGTGTATATATTTTAACGTTCTTATAACTTGGGTTTATCGTTTTTATTGTACACTTTTGATTGGCAACATATATGTAAAGCCTCTTAATTAGTTTTGCTTTCAGTGTTCTTTTGACGAAATGCATATGTTTTATGCTTTATTATTCTTAAAACTGGCAATTATATCGAACATAGTATCCTGAATTTCACATAAAAATGTGCCTTTGACACGTTAGCAGTAAGCCCACTCAACTATCATATGACTAAATATAATTACGAACACAAATGGTCCATTCCATTATTTGAAAAGTTAACATATTAACGATGAGGGTTCAGAACTCCTGATAAAAAGTTCATTTTAAAGTTATAATTTATGACGTTATTCTGTAATCATGTTAATGGTAATACAGCATTTTTGAAAGCAGCGGAAAACAGACATATGCACAAGACAGTAAGGAACACGAGCTGTAGGGATAGCAATCTGGTGTATGGATTACTCTGTAAGCGATGTAGCAAAACAGTGTATGTTGGAGAGACAGAACGAATGTTAAAAGAGCGAATTCAGGACTCACACCACTATTATCTCCTTTGAGTACTCCACAACTACAGATGAAGGAGGTAAAAATAAAACTTTAGTTCTCTTTTTCTGCTTTTTATTCAGGGTTTTGTACTGCAATGTTGTTTTTTTGCTAGCATGAGTTAAATGGTCAGTATTTTAGAAATCAGCACTGAAATTTGATGCTGATACCAGCTTTCAGGACAATTCTGTGTCATTTCAGAATTGTTGGTTCGAACCGCATCTAGGACGAATTGTTGACATATTATTACTCTGGAAATTGATAGGTCTCACAAAAGCATTGAATTTAAAAAAAACCTGGTCATGGTATGCTTTTTTCCCCTTTATAATTGCATATCTTGAACCAGAGAAGAATTTGAGCCCAGACACAAGATGCAGAATTTGATTTTTCACTCTGTTTTAGACATAAATGTTACAATGGAACCCTACGGGAAATGAAATAGTGGTGTGAGACGAATAATTGAACATTTGAATGATATCAGGCAGCAATTTGACAAACCAATAAATCGCCATTTTGCAGGACATTCTGAGATATATTTGAAAGTTGTGTTGCAAAATATGTGTCAAGAAGGTCGTGTTTACAGATCAATAGTAGAGGAGAAATGGATACGGAAACTGGCAACAAAATTCCCGCATGGTTACAATGTTAAATATAACACATCTTTAACTAATATATAGTGCGGAAAATGACGTTACGTCTTTTGACGTTGTCTATACAGGATGTGATGTCACGCCATCATTATAGAAAAACAATTGATAGTAAAATGGACGTTACCTAGCTGTTATATTGAATTTTCAATTTTTGAAGGTGGCCGAAAATTAAATATTAAGTGAATTAAATTGAACTTGTGTCATAAACTACAAAAGTTACCTTTATAAAATACTGATAAATCAGTTGACGTAACATTGTAAAACAATGTCATTGCATTCCATAGTACATTGCAGATATACAAATACAATTGTATTACATTAGAATGTGGATTCGTGATTTATAAAATCAACGATATAATAAATTATGCTTTCATAACTTACGTGAACTGGAGAACATCACAACCTGAGATCTGACCCCTGAGTGGAGAATTCTGGGCATTAAACATCTGCTCGACCTGTATCGGAAACAATATATACATTTATAGTGCATCAGTTTATAGGTTCCTCTACACATATACCAATGGTCACACATTTCCTTATTTACTTATGTGTAATATTTCACTGAACCCTCAATATACGTTTGTTGGAAATTTGCTTATGTGTAGTATTTCACTGAATCCTAAATATATGTTTGTTAGATATTTGCTGATGTGTAGTGTTTCACTGAACCCTCAATATATGTTTGTTGGAAATTTGCTTATGTGTAATATTTCACTGAACCCTCAATATATGTTTGTTGGATATTTGTTTATGTGTAGTATTTCACTGTACCTTCAATATATGTTTGTTGTATAATTACTTATGTGTAGTATTTCACTGAACCCTCAATATATGTGTGTGTTGGGTATTTGCTTATGTGTAGTATTTCACTAAACCCTCAATATATGTTTGTTGGAAATTTGCTGATGTGTAGCATTTCACTGTACCTTCAATATATGTGTGTTGGATATTTGCTTATGTGTAATATTTCACTGAACCCTCAATATATGTTTGTTGGATATTTGCTGATGTGTAGCATTTCACTGTACCTTCAATATAGGTTTGTTGGATAATTGCTTATGTGTAATATTTCACTGATCCCTCAATATATGTGTGTTGGGTATTTGCTTATGTGTAATATTTTACTGAACCCTCAATATATGTTTGTTGGATATTTGCTTATGTATAGTATTTCACTGAACCCTCAATATATATTTGTTGAATATTCGCTGATGTGTAGTATTTCACTGTACCTTCAATATATGTTTGATGGACATTTGCGTATGTGTAGTATTTCACTGAACACTCAATATATGTTTGTTGGATATTTGCTTATGTGTAGTATTTTTTACTCAACCCTGAATATTATGTTTGTTGTATATTTACTTATATGTAGTATTTCACTGAACCCTCAATATATGTTTGTTGGGTATTTGCTGATGTGTAGTATTTCACTGTACCCTCAATATATGTCTGTTGGATATTTACTTATGTGCAGTATTTCACTAACACATCAATATATGTCTGTTGGATATTTGCTTATGTGTAGTCTTTCACTGAACCCTCAAGATATGTTTGTTGGAAATTTGCTTATGTGTAATTTTTCACTGAACCCTCAATATATGTTTGTTGGATATTTGCTTATGTGTAGTATTTCACTGAACCCTCAATATATGTTTGTTGGATATTTGCTTATGTGTAGTATTTCACTGAACCCTCAATATATGTTTGTTGGATATTGGCTTATGTTCAGTATTTCACTGAACACTCATTATATGTTTGTTGGATATTTGCTTATGTATAGTATTTCACTGAACATTCAATATATGTTTGTTGGATATTTGCTTATGTGTAGTATTTCACTGAACCCTCAATATATGTTTGTTGGAAATTTGCTTATGTGTAATTTTTCACTGAACCCTCAATATATGTTTGTTGGATATTTGCTTATGTGTAGTATTTCAATGAACCCTCAATATATGTTTGTTGGATATTTGCTTATGTGTAGTATTTCACTGAACCCTCAATATATGTTTGTTGGATATTGGCTTATGTTCAGTATTTCACTGAACACTCATTATATGTTTGTTGGATATTTGCTTATGTATAGTATTTCACTGAACACTCAATATATGTTTGTTGGATATTTGCTTATGTGTAGTATTTCACTGAACCCTCAATATATGTTTGTTGGATAATTGCTTATGTGTAGTATTTCACTGAACCCTCAATATATGTTTGATGGATAATTGCTTATGTTCAGTATTTCACTGAACACTCATTATATGTTTGTTGGATATTTGCTTATGTATAGTATTTCACTGAACACTCAATATGGGTTTGTTAGATATTTACTTATGTGTAGAATTTCACTGAACCCTCAATATAGGTTTGTTAGATAATTGCTTATGTGCAGTTTTTCACTGAACCCTCAATATATGTTTGTTGGATATTTGCTGATGTGTAGTATTTCACTGAACCCTCAATATAGGTTTGTTGGATATTTGCTTATGTGTAGTATTTCACTGAACCCTCAATATATGTTTGTTGGATAATTGCTTATGTTCAGTATTTCACTGAACACTCATTATATGTTTGTTGGATATTTGCTTATGTATAGTATTTCACTGAACACTCAATATGGGTTTGTTGGATATTTACTTATGTGTAGAATTTCACTGAACCCTCAATATAGGTTTGTTAGATAATTGCTTCTGTGCAGTTTTTCACTGAACCCTCAATATATGTTTGTTGGATATTTGCTGATGTGTAGTATTTCACTGAACCCTCAATATATGTTTGTTTGATAATTGCTTATGTTCAGTATTTCACTGAACACTCATTATATGTTTGTTGGATATTTGCTTATGTATAGTATTTCACTGAACACTCAATATGGGTTTGTTGGATATTTACTTATATGTAGAATTTCACTGAACCCTCAATATAGGTTTGTTAGATAATTGCTTATGTGCAGTTTTTCACTGAACCCTCAATATATGTTTGTTGGATATTTGCTGATGTGTAGTATTTCACTGAACCCTCAATATATGTCTGTTGGATATTTGCTGATGTGTAGTATTTCACTGAACCCTCAATACATGTTTGTTGGATATTTGCTTATGTGCAGTATTTCACTGAACCCTCAATATAGGTTTGTTGGATATTTGCTTATGTGCAGTATTTCACTGAACCCTCAATATAGGTTTGTTGGATATTTGCTTATGTGTAGTATTTTATTGAACCCTCAATATATGTTTGTTGGATATTTGCTTATGTGTAGTATTTTATTGAACCCTCAATATATGTCTGTTGGATATTTGCTGATGTGTAGTATTTCACTGAACCCTCAATATATATCTGTTGGATATTTGCTGATGTGTAGTATTTCACTGAACCCTCAATATAGGTTTGTTGGATATTTGCTTATGTGCAGTATTTCACTGAACCCTCAATATAGGTTTGTTGGATATTTGCTTATGTGTAGTATTTTATTGAACCCTCAATATATGTTTGTTGGATATTTGCTTATGTATAGTATTTCACTGAACCCTCAATATCGGTTTGTTTGATATTTGCTTATGTGTAATACTTCACTGAACCCTCAATATATGTTTGTTGGATAATTGCTTATGTGCAGTATTTCACTGAACCCTCAATATATGTTTGTTGGATATTTGCTTATGTGTAGTATTTCACTGAACCCTCAATATATGTTTGTTGGATATTTGCTGATGTGTAGTATTTCACTGAACCCTCAAGATATGTTTCTTGGATATTTGCTGATGTATAGTATTTCACTGAACCCTCAATATATGTTTGTTGGATATTTGCTTATGTGTAGTATTTCACTGTATCCTCAATATATGTTTGTTGGATATTTGCTGATGTGTAGTATTTAACTGAACCCTCAATATATGTCTGTTGGATATTTGCTTATGTGCAGTATTTCACTGAACCCTCAATATATATTTGTTGGATATTTGCTGATGTGTAGTATTTCACTGTACTTTCAATATATGTTTGTTGGATATTCGTTTATGTGTAGTATTTCACTGAACCCTTAATATATGTTTGTTGGAAATTTGCTTATGTGTAGTATTTCACTGAACACTCACTAAATGTCTGTTGAATATTTGCTTATGAGATACATTGTAGATGGTGATATTTTATAAGGTTTGACAGTGTTCGAGATATGGACTGTATATAATATATAACTAGTCAATAGCTGCCTCTCTATAACCACTCCCAGTTGTCTCCATGCAACCAGTCAAAAGTTGCCTCTCTATAACCACACCCAGTTGTCTCCATGCAACCAGTCAATAGCTGCCTCTCTATAACCACTCCCAGTTGTCTCCATGTAACCAGTCAATAGCTGCCTCTCTATAACCACTCCCAGTTGTCTCCATGCAACCAGTCAATAGTTGCCTCTCTATAACCACTCCCAGTTGTCTCCATGTAACCAGTCAATAGCTGCCTCTCTATAATCACTCCAATTTGTCTCCATGCAACCAATCAATAGCTGCCTCTCTATAACCACTCCCAGTTTTCTCCATGCAACCAATCAATAGCTGCCTCTCTATAACCATTCCCAGTTGTCTCCATGCAACCAGTCAAAAGCTGCCTCTCTATAACCACTCCCAGTTGTCTCCATGCAACCAGTCAATAGCTGCCTAAGACGCTTTCTCAGCGTCATATGGCATTATCTCTCTGCACACAGTTTGCAATGTATTTCCTACTGTCAGTCTACAGCCTGGTGCCCCGTGGTCGAGTGCTCTAAGACGCTATCTCAGCATCATATGGCACTATCTCTCTGCACACAGTTTGTAATGTATTTCCAACTGTCAGGCTACAGCTCTGTGCCGCGTGGCCGAGTGGTCTAAAGTGCTATCTCACGATCGATCACGGTCTCTCGACGCTGATGCCGTGGGTTCGAACTTGGCTAGGTCCGAAACTGTATATGAGAAAGTTTGCCGGGTTTTTTTTAGGAAGGACGGTGTTTATATTCATATTCATTCTGATTTTTCCCCTCATAATTAAAATCTAAATTTGCAGTCATATATAACCGGAAACGTGTTGAAAATGGTATGAAACTGAAACACTCTCTTTGTCTCCCCTACCTCTATCTCACATTCTCTCTCTCTCTCTCTCTCTCTCTCTCTCTCTCTCTCTCTCTCTCTCTCTCTCTCTCTCTCTCTCTCTCTCTCTCTCTCTCTCTCTGTCTGTCTGTCTGTCTGTCTGTCTGTCTGTCTGTCTGTCTCTCTGTCTCTCTGTATGTCTGTATGTCTGTCTGTCTCTCTTTCTTTCTCTCTCTTCCTCTCTCTCTCTCTCTCTCTCTCTCTCTCTCTCTCTCTCTCTCTCGATCGCGGAGCAAGTTCAGAGCTACTATGAATTACTCTTGTGTTGGTTTCCTGGGTAGAACCAGTACTGAGTGTTGTTTTTGAAAAGCGATCGTATCCAGCTGGGTATGAAACCTTCAGCGTGAGTGGACAACTCTCTTTCCGCTGCATTATCGCCGCGCTCTATAATAAATAGTTTAACTCGTTTTCATAATGCAAGTTTATCGTTGAAAAGCAAACTATGTGTTTAAAACAGCGAGGAGATAGAACACACAATAAACTTAGTATGTTATTATACTTTTTTTCTTTTATTTTAGAGCTTTTTGTATTCTATTCCCATGAACGTTAACGTACTTCATCACAGCAATAACTTCTAATACCGCACCACTATCAAACAACGCTTCTCTATCTTCGCATGATCGATTACATAATATTCTTGATTGTTTTCAGAAGCAAATTGGCTTTACTCTTAAATTAATCCTGAAACAGTTAATGCATTTCACTGTAAATGAATATTCGCGTTAATTATAAGTTTTATATACCGTAAACATGGCTAGAGCTATCCATCTTATTTTTTATATACTACATAATTATTTTGCGTTCCATGGCGTTTACGGTATTTGTATTCGTGTATCAATGTTTGTAAACAGCGAACATGAAATACAAAAGTGTAATACGAATACGAAATACGAAAAAATAATGTTATTTATATATAGAAGTTATATAGAACCGAAACTACATATCGACCGTAATGTTCCACTGGAACAAGTTTCATACTTGAAACAGCAGTACTTAATAAAAAAGCATTCAATTTACATTAATATGTGGTAAAATATACTGTATATTGAACAACCATGTATCATGAAAATTATACGTAAACTATGCCTACTGTCCTTGTCATTTGCATGCACTCATTAGAAGTGTATTAAATGTTTGTATCAAAATGTATTTATTGTAGCAGTCATTAGGTCAAACAGGGCTCACATAAAACAAACATGTTATGAACTGAAAATGGCAAATGATTGTCCAAATGAAATTCAAAAGTATTAGAACAGAGTTACAGTAGCTATTTATCAACACCCTGCCCATTGTGTGAAAATTATCGTCACATTTTGATAACTGCTTTTTTATGTCCACGTAAACTATGTGAATTATAACCATTTCGCTCAAAGTTTCCAAGGTTGCAACCAGTTTTATTTATGAATGAATGTCATAGTTGTATGTATGTAAAACTGAATTATGTATTCTCATAAAAGTGACACTCCAACTGTCTCACTTCTGGTGTGTAGATCAACATTGGCTCGGTCACAGCGGTAAGAAGTTATCTAAGACAGCTCTGCCGCTCGGTTACAGCGGTAAGAAGTTATCTAAGACAACTCTGCCGTTACAGCGGTAAGAAGTTATCTAAGACAGCTCTGCCGCTCGGTTACAGCGGTAAGAAGTTATCTAAGACAGCTCTGCCGCTGGGTTACAGCGGTAAGAACTTATCTAAGACAACTCTGCCGTTACAGCGGTAAGAAGTTATCTAAGACAGCTCTGCCGCTCGGTTACAGCGGTAAGAAGTTATCTAAGACAGCTCTGCCGCTCGGTTACAGCGGTAAGAACTTATCTAAGACAGCTCTGCCGCTCGGTTACAGCGGTAAGAAGTTATCTAAGACAACTCTACCGCTGAGATGAGAATTTGTGATGATGATTTAACAAAAAGAGAAATTTGTACTAATACCTAGTCTTATTTAGTTTTGTACTAAATACCTATTCTTATTTATTTTTATACTAAATACCTA
This sequence comes from Panopea generosa, assembly GCA_029582155.1. Lineage (NCBI taxonomy): Eukaryota > Metazoa > Mollusca > Bivalvia > Adapedonta > Hiatellidae > Panopea > Panopea generosa. The sequence continues at coordinate 28,247,845 of CM055907.1, forward strand.
GTCTTCTTTAGTTTTGTACTAAATACCTAGTCTTCTTTAGTTTTGTACTAAATACCTAGTCTTATTTAGTTTTGTACACCATCAAAACAAAATACTTGCAATATTTCTTTTCAAAATAATATCTAGTAACTTGCCATCATGAAACTCAAAATTGTACATAGACTGTTGTATGAATACTATAATTACCGCTGAGCAGAACACTGCTTCCAGTGCCTTGTACTCGTCACTCGTGTTATCTCGGAGATTATCGTTGAACACTTGGTTTGCTAGCTTTGCAGTGGACTCAAACTCTTCTGCAAGTGACAAAGTGCGAGAATGATAGTATAATAAAAACAGGAAGTGTTGGTCAGATTTGTACAAGTACGACAAAGTGCGAGAATGATAGTATAATAAAAACAGGAAGTGCTGGTCAGATTTGTACAAGTACGACAAAGTGTGAGAATGATAGTATAATAAAAACAGGAAGTGCTGGTCAGATTTGTACAAGTACGACAAAGTGCGAGAATGATAGTATAATAAAAACAGGAAGTGCTGGTCAGATTTGTACAAGTACGACAAAGTGTGAGAATGATAGTATAATAAAAACAGGAAGTGCTGGTCAGATTTGTACAAGTACGACAAAGTGCGAGAATGATAGTATAATAAAAACAGGAAGTGCTGGTCAGATTTGTACAAGTACGACAAAGTGCGAGAATGATAGTATAATAAAAACAGGAAGTGCTGGTCAGATTTGTACAAGTACGACAAAGTGCGAGAATGATAGTATAATAAAAACAGGAAGTGCTGGTCAGATTTGTACAAGTACGACAAAGTGCGAGAATGATAGTATAATAAAAACAGGAAGTGCTGGTCAGATTTGTACAAGTACGACAAAGTGCGAGAATGATAGTATAATAAAAACAGGAAGTGCTGGTCAGATTTGTACAAGTACGACAAAGTGCGAGAATGATAGTATAATAAAAACAGGAAGTGCTGGTCAGATTTGTACAAGTACGACAAAGTGCGAGAATGATAGTATAATAAAAACAGGAAGTGCTGGTCAGATTTGTACAAGTACGACAAAGTGCGAGAATGATAGTATAATAAAAACAGGAAGTGCTGGTCAGATTTGTACAAGTACGACAAAGTGCGAGAATGATAGTATAATAAAAACAGGAAGTGCTGGTCAGATTTGTACAAGTACGACAAAGTGCGAGAATGATAGTATAATAAAAACAGGAAGTGCTGGTCAGATTTGTACAAGTACGACAAAGTGCGAGAATGATAGTATAATAAAAACAGGAAGTGCTGGTCAGATTTGTACAAGTACGACAAAGTGCGAGAATGATAGTATAATAAAAACAGGAAGTGTTGGTCAGATTTGAAATAAAGTGTCTTTAATAAATTTCATCATAGTATATACAAGTCTTTGATGAACCACAGACTTCAAGAAAATCTATGTTTGAAAAAGTTCTAATGACAATAATTATGAAATAAATTCATGAAACAATGTTGTATTAGACGAATACATATATAAATTCATATTAGATTAGAAGAGAAGTGGTATGTGTGCATGAATGTAAATCTCCATTGTCAATTATGGTTGTGAAATAGGGTTATATTTCACGCTACCAAGGACTTATATAGAAGGATAGGAAACCTGCAGCTCTCTACTAAATGTTGATAAAATAACACGCGAAGAATTAATAATTTGGCAAAGTAGTCATTTAAATTTCACAGGCGACTGATTTCTTTTATACAAAATGTTAGAATATGTAACCTTAGATATTTTATAATGTTTTAAGCACGCAAAATGGTTATTGAATTTGAAATATTGCAGTTTGAAGTAACATTTAAAGTACCTTCTTTGATTTTTAAGTTGCCGTATACAATTTTAATAATTATAAGTACTTCAACAAATTTAAACAAAATTGACTGGGAATGGTCTTGTTTTGTAGAGAATTCAATTGTGCAAAGAATGTATTTTTATTTGTATTTCTGAGATAAATGGAAGTTGCAATATTTGAAAACGATATTCCACGATATTATGCGTGAATACGGGAGCGTTCATAACATCTCAATCGGTTGCTACAAGTCCCTTTGCTACCAACTATTTAAATACAAAACCACTGTAATTATCGGTTAGTGATGAGGGGTCAGATTAAGTACATATGCGAAAAGTAAATTATTTACAGATGGAAACTAATGTAGTAATACTAATACAATACAGACAATACTGCCGAGGGATTTGGGAATATATCGTACGCGTATGTGTTTCGGTGAAAACAGTATTGGACGAGACTAATTTGATTTTCCTCACAATACGTATAAGTACGTAGCAGGCACATATTGTAAAAATATGATACTTTTTTTTAATCTATACCCCAATCTGAGCGAGTTTATTCAAAGAATAAAGAAAACTCAAGATACGTTTACATATGAACATGTATTTGTAAAACGCACAAAACATTAATCAATCGGCCATCAAACAGCTATTCGGATTATCTCAACATTGTTTTTACTGTTTATATTTCTACTGAATTTATTTTGTTTTATTTTAATTGCCATCTTGAATTTTAAACTGTATACTATGAAATGTTTTATTGGATCCGGTAAACTTCAACATAGTGTATGGTCACGTGTACCATCTGAACTAGGCGATTGGCTCTACATTTAGAGGTATATAATAATATATACATATACTATATATATTATCATAAACACGTCATGGTCCTCAGTTTTAAACTGTTTGTAAATCATATATCTTATACAAGGATCACGGAAGCATCGAACGCAAACAAAAGAAAATAATAACAGAGTCGTCTTAATGAGTCAATGAAACATCCAACACCACTAACTACCACCCCTATCACCGTCTTAGGTGGTGTTCTATTATCAATCAAGAACGCAATGATATCAATGAACACGAAATAAAAACAACTATACAAAGTTCTCGGCAATTTTTTACGGTCGCCACACAAATTCTTTCATTTGCTATTGCATTATTTGTTGTCGGTTCTTCTGTAAACATAAGCAGATTTTACGGAAAAACGTGCCAATAAATTATATTTAAAAAAAAATACTCCGAAGGTGAACATTTCTAAATAAAGGCCATTTTTCCAAAGGCGTACAACAATCAATACAATGCTCTAACTGGACGTGGAAATTTCTCTAAAGGAAACAGTCATTTTAATTGAATTGTCGATCGGTAAATATATATTTGTTTGGTGTACTTCTAAGACTTTGTTAACGTTAGTCGCTTTATTCCTGTTGCTAGGTTACAATTATACTAACGTTCCAATGTTGGCTTTGCTGACGTTGTTATGTTAGCCGAAGTTGTTATTTCAACGGTTGTTGATGGAATTGTTGTTGTTTCTGTTGCTGGTGTTGTTTTTGCGGTTGTCGTGACAACCGGTGGTTCTATTTTAGTAAACCTTCTTTTGTAGCTCTGATCAAGTAGTGTATCCCACGGTCCTTGTTCCTTAACCTTACTGTGGTAGTAAGAGTCTAGTTTTTGTGGAATTCTCTCTGCCATTGAGAAGCCTTCTGTGTTCTTTGACTTGAGCTGAATTCTGTATTTAGCTAATACACGTTCACTGCCATCCCTTGAAAAGAAAAGTATTTCATTATACGACTGCGTAATTTAGCATTGAATTACATTTTACATCATGTAACACTGTATGCTTAAAGGCAGTGCCTAAAAAATATCTCTTTAGATGTTTAAAAAGCTTTTATTTTAAAAATCAATACAAGGCATATCATTTACATGAAGGAATAAAATATTAATTATTTATTGTTGTTTTTTTGTCAAATCCGCCAAACCGTGACAAGAAATGTTTAATTGCTGGAAGAGGGCAAACTGAAACGAGATCACCATTCTAAAATAGACAGCACTCTAATAATGCTTAACGATCTTCATCTCATTAGTCGTACTCTAAAACTTTTTAACCCAAAACAAATAGTATTTAAAAAATGTTACCGATTTGACGGATCAAATTGAAATTAAAATGAAATAACTCATTCGATACGTTGCAAAATACTTTTTATTTTTAAACTGGAAATCTATATCAATGTAACGGTCAAGTTAGGAAATCCTGTTTCAATATATTAATTTGGCATGTTTAATTATATATCCTTATGCCAATACGGGATCAGTTAACGTATGTAGGCATCTAAATTTGGTGTGGGAGAGTGTTTTGCCAATTTTAAAATTTTAAATCTGATTTATTTCCTTTAAAATATTTTTAAACAAAAAGTACGAGCAGTCAACATTCAGAAAATCGGACAATTTTGTTTTGTGAATACCAAATAAAAACACAAGTTTATCATAAAAAGGGCCATTACTCATGTAAACATAGACATTCGGAGCTGACATTTATACGGAGTTTACATTTATAAAAAGAGATATATATCATGTTAAACTTGACGTTTGTAGCTGAAATAAAATTGCATGCAAGGTTTGGTGATAAGCAAAAACCGTCAATCAGACAATATAGAGCGGACATTCCTTAAAACGAAATTCTAAATTAAAAGGGGACATAACTCATGTAAATGTGCAACACTGAGCATTTAATGAATCGGGCACAATGTTATTGGGCGAGTTATGAAGCGGATGTTACATGTAACACCAATAACACATGGTGTCTTAATAGTTAGTGTAGTGAAAGTGACATCAAATTATATCACATTGTAAAAAAATAATGAAGATGTGGACATTTGAAATTCAAAGACTTTATCTATACTTAGATTTTTACCTCAAATTGATAAACTATATAAACGTTTTTAAATCAAATTACTACTACTGAAAGCCATGCTTTTAATTAATATGCATACGTCTTTCTACTTTGATTTGTTTTATTTATTTTGTGCAACACTTTAAAAAATGACATTAAACATTGTTCACAATATATTTTTATTGTTTGATTTATTGCATATATCAAATGCAATGAAAAAATGAAATTCTAGGGATAAAAAGTAGTTCCTGCCGCGTATGATCAATTTAATGGTGAAAGAGATCGCAAAGCTGGATCACGACGACATTAGTAAGAATATACCTTCGGCATAAAGCCCGGCTAAAATAAAACTTGAAAAAAGGCGAAAGTGAAAGTGAAACTTACGACGAGAACTCAACCACACGGCATCCCTCATATTCATTCTTAATTGGAGAATCAGGCTCAACAGCGATCTGATATATCTGTAAAATAATTAATCAAATCCATTGATCCATTATTCGTCATGTCAATATATTAGAAGCACTGTCTGTCAAGTATGTGTACTAGGTTTTACATTATCTCAATAACCTTATCTGAATTTAAAAGGAGATAATATATTTACATTAAATTTTAATGCAGAATTATGTTTTAGATTCTTAAATCAGGAAAAAAAAAATATATGATTATCCGACTGCCTTTGGTGCGATGTAATGTACGTTACACCCATAAATATGTCCGGATAACACTGACGTTAGTGGTTTGAGTAACCAATATAATTATACATCATTTTTTAACATTAACCATAATGATTAAAGTCAGTTACTAACCGCTTTGCAAAACTCTTTTTCTAAAGTTTTATAATCCAGTGAAGCATTGTCGAAAAGACTGCTATTAAATAGCTGACCCCGCAGCCTGGCCGTTGATTCAAACTCTTCTGCAAATACAAGCATGAAATCATTTGCGGAAAACAACTGCGAAATTATCAATAACAATGTTGGCCTTTTATAAACGAAATACACACATATTCACTCACTCACTCACTCACTCACTCACTCACTCACTCACTCACTCACTCACTCACTCACTCACTCACTCACTCACTCACTCACTCACTCACTCACTCACTCACTCACTCACTCACTCAATCACTCACTCAATCACGTAATCACTCATTCACCCACCTAATAACTCACTCACTTATCACTCACTAACTCATTCACTCACTCACTCAATCCCTCCCTCCCTCCCGCACCCACCCACCTTATCACTTATTCATCCACCTAATCACTCACTCACTCACCTACTCACTTATTACGAACTAACTCATTCACTCACCCACTCACCCACCTATTCACTTACTCACCTTAATACCTATGTTTATAAAAAGTAACTTACACGTTTGTGTTGCTTAAATAAAACATTGTATGAAATAGATGACATTTTCATTTCGAGTTCTGGCTTCATTAATTAATCAATTTATGTGACATGTGATTACTCATGGATAAAACATACTTTAAGATGAAATATGTATAAAGATTGTTTTCCATGGCGGTGTAAATTCGAGCGGTCCAGGGCAGCAACGACCGCATTTCAATAAACGTATATTAAGCTTTTACATTGTTCATATTTTGGAGCCAAATGTTACATCCATCTTTATTTTTAACGCCAGCAAGAACGTCACCTTGATGTCGTTACTTGTAGATTTAAACGTTTCAAGTGTAGACTTAAGTTTTCAGTAACGCTGTTTCATGTAACACACAATTTTGCAAAAGCATCTGTTAAAGACAGCAGCGGTGGTCTACTTGTAGACCGTCCATCTTGCATGTGGAAGGTAAACCAGGCCGGGTCATACCAAAGAAATGGTACCAGACGGTTCCTAGCTTGGCGCTCATCGTTTTGAGGATATTTCTAGGTTTGGTCGGCCCGGCGTCAGTACAATGTGACTGGGTGGGGTAGTATACCATGTGTCCGCAATATGATACGCTAGGGTCAAAATACGCACAGAATATTTTCTCAAGTAGACAATATAATAATGTGGTTGTATACAACAGTTTTTGTTGAAGAGCCAAAACAAAGGGTAATATTAAAATGGGAAAATTGGCGATCATTTGAGAACACCGTCAGTGTTGGAGAAAAGAACTCGCGGAAATTATCATGGGTATTATTCAAAATATACTTCAAGACAAATTTGGAATGGATAAAATTTGTGTAAGGTTAATTAGGAAAAAATATGATTAAATAAGGTAAACAGCAGCATCCGATACATTGCTCAGTGACGTATTGACGTCGTGACGACATCGCGGCTTGGACCACTAGTCGGGTAGTTTTTGCATTCTGATTGTTTCAGTGTAAAATAGTTTTTATCTCATTGTAGTTTGATAATTTATTGTACATTGCACATGATGAAAACATGTATGCTTGTAGGAATGTATTAATTTTTAAAATATGTTTATTTACTTTAAATTTATTTCTATTGTAACGAGCGCCTCCTTGAACGTTTCGAACACACCTCGTACTTGACTGTGACACTCAGTTGACCATCCCATGAGACAAGTAAATGACAACTTGTCAAACATTTAATGTGAAAAGTTATGCGAGAACTCATCCTAGTGAATTCAGCTATTGTGAGTTAAGGGGTTTATTTGCAAATAAAATGTTTGTTTGTGACGAATTGTTACCTTTAAGTCGAGAACTGGTTCGTCGATAAATACGGTGATAATGCAAGAAAAACACGCTTTGTTTAAACATGCGTTTAGCACATTTTCAACCACAAGTAGTAAGGTAGTAAAGGAAATTAAATCACAAACGTTTACATTTAAAAACATGACTATAAAGTGATTTATCATTTATATGTTGGTGCAACGTCCATTTTGTGAGGAAATACTTTTGAGAAAAATTTGATAATGATATTAAATTGGAAAAACTAAAACGAAAAACAGCATATTTCTTTAAAAGATGTACACCATAAAAGCATGAATGCTGTGAGAATTAAAATGCCATGACGTCTCATCTTTAATAAATGATCTATCTGGTTATACAAAATGTTCCGATTGTTTCGACCAGCCATTTTTTATTTTCAAAATATCTGTCGACCAACAAATAAAACAATGGTACCGATGGAGGAAAAAAATGTCGTTACATTTGTAAATAATTAATAAAACATTAAAACTTACCAACTGGTCCTAAAAGAGTTCGACGAGGCGTTGGTGTCTTGGATACTAAAATTTAGAGTAAAAACAGTATTTACCATTTGCATTACAAAGGCATAGTCAATATACAAGTTATGCTTTACTTTGTTGTTGTATGTTAATGCTTAAAGTATTTGATATTGGCCCAGTTATTGGTCCAAATACTGTTTAATTGGTCCAAGGTCGTATGCCGTTGGTCAATATGATTATCCGAGGCGCAAATAACTGGACCAATATGAAATTAGGTCAATAAAGACAATTTTATTAAAGAACTGTTGTCGTATTGGCCCTGTTCCAGCTAATATTGGCCTTGTTGACTCAGTTTGAGAAAGTTTTATAATTGCAAAATACAGTTCAGTTATATATTGTTCTGTGACTAATAACAAGGTTACATTACAATATACAACATACACTTTCAGTGTCATTTATGGAAAAGATATTTATATAAAACTTGGATACTTACATATAACTGCTAATGTTATTGCGGCGACAACAACACCTATAAAACTGACCACAAGGAACACACATAATAGGACCCTACACGTGGACCCTCGTCGAAAACTGTCACCGGAAGTGTAATCGGAACTCCTCGATTCTTCATCTTTGTACATTGGATGATTTGTGTAGACGGGTTCTTCAATACTAAACTCTGATCTCTCGGTAGGTGGTAAATAATAGCGATAAGCACCGTAGGGTTCCGAGGGATCGAACACGTTGTCTTGGCCCATCATGGGATCTGGGTTTTTGCCGTCCTCATCTAAATTGTGCGTGCTGGCATATAGGGACGCCAGATGAGGCCACTGTCAAGAAATCAAACGTAATTGTAAAAAATGCGTTACTGCACATATGTTAGTATCAATATATAAATGAGATTATTTTCTAAACCATAAGACACACAATAATGATAGTACTTTATAAGTGTTTAACAGACGAGCTGAGTAAACAAATAAAAAAGTATTCCATCTGCAACATAATGTCTCTTCTTAATTCATTTGTAGCACAACGGTTTTAAACATATATGAACGGCTTAACTGTATTTATATGTCAGCTAATGTTTGAATATTGCCAGTATGGGCTAACAGACGATCAGTTAACCTAACTACTCTTTTCTCAGATCATGGAAGGTTTACCAGCACTCGAGTACACATATTTCCGCACATAACTCATCACTTTTCCATTTAAGTGGCAATGAGACGCATATCAATCAACCGGACCGAGATTGGAACTCACCTCCTCTGGATTGATAGTAAGACGCGCTACCGACTGAGCTAACCCGGCCTGGCTATAAGCCAAGTAAATACAATTGAAAGTACTGTATAAAGAAAATATTTGTCATACATGAATTATGAATCTACAGTGCCGAATGGTAGCACAAGCTTGGAGGGCCCACTATATATGTGTAAAGTGTGTTCATCCCGTTACATATTATGTAAAACAAATGAGTCATGTGTATAATTATTCATATAAATTATGTTTACACACCATTTCTTTAATAATTTTAATTTTAAAGCCATTTCGTCACATTCCTTTCGAATACCTTAAAATGAAATTAGGTCATATATTAAAGAAATGGACGCGTCACAATAATTAGTTCACATTCCACATGCTGTCAGGTAAGCAACATTAAATTTAAATAACATGTCATTGAAACACGGGTCTTGAAGTATAATATAGTATTTAATTTAAAGTTACGGTCACGAAGTGGTTCGTATCGCGTAACACGGTATTGTTAATAATTATGTATGTTGTAAGTGATCAGAAAATGACATTTGAAGATTTCAATGCAAATATATTAAAATGTCTCAAAACTAAGAAAGAGTGTCCATCAGCAGACGAAGCATTCAAATGATGTAACAGTATCATAAACAACACATTCAACAACATCAACAATATAAATAAATAGACTTTTGTTGGATGCCCATGTTTCAGTTTTTTGGCTTTTATGAATATAATTTCGGTGGCATAATTATAGATCATATGAGGGTTGAGCCAGAATTAACCGGAAAGTGACGATAACATGTTTATTATAACGAATAGTTTACTGAAATTATCACCAAGTGTAGATTATCACGTGATATTTTAATGGGAAATAAAATTGTTTTACGTTGGCAAAAGTTAAATCTCAAAAAATATGGGAATGCCAATGCAAATTTAATGTTGCCAAACGGCATATATTTAGAAATTTTGCAATAACTTAATTATAGGCAAGACGTATTGTTAAAACGTTTATCACTTTGTATTTAACATATTAAACATAAATTTCTGGAAGAAATATATCAAAACTTTCAGCAATCATTTTTTTACTGTAAGTTACCCATCAAAACTATATTTTTTTTGTGATTTTTCGAAACATATTCGACCGATTTTGAGAAACGTAGTGTTTTGATTTACCACTAAAATACGACTGTTCAACTGACATACACTACATTGAATTTGCTGAGTAAATTGTGGTCAAAAACGCCAAACACACTTTAGCTGAAGCATGTACACCAAATAATAACAATTATAAGTACAAAACAAGCATACAGGAGAAGCGACACCAGGGGTCACTGCATTAGCAAGATGAGTACTGGTGAACTGAAGCATGATTTACGGCTGCAACCATCCTCGGTCTTCCTATATCGTCACATCATAAAACAAAACACAATGATGAAAGTCAAGAAAACCGTATGATGAACATCCTTTTTTTATCCAATATTAATTTAAATACTTTTTCACCAAACGTTATAACATTGTTAACTCCACACCTGCCATTAGATTTTAACGTTTATTTCTATAAATTATTGTTTAATTATAATCTAAATTTGTGTCATCTAATGCAACATAATTGAATACAAGTTTTAATCTAACAAAACAATTACCTCCAATCGTTACGTGACGTGTTACATCTATAATCTAATATACACAACAAACAAAATATGCTTGGTATACCCCACTCATGTCACAGACAACTTGCTGAATAATATCTAAATTATAACAAATGACTGCCCTGTCCATTTCATGTCAGTTATGTAAAGTACACGTCTCGTCTTTGATGTGAATTATGACAAAATGCGTTTAACAAAGTAATTCTGCGGTAACATCTATTGTACTGTCTGTAAATAAGTTATGTAACCAGTTTGTTGTCCTTAGAATTTTTTTGTGCATCCCGCCAAATGCATGTTAACATTGCACTACAGAAGAACGGTGTTTATTTTCATTCCCGTGCATCGGCTGGTATTTGGCTCCGTGCATCAGTATTTTGGTCGAAATGGCTGTAAACACAACTATGTATTTGTATTTAGAGCACATCTGCGTGTCATTTCTAATGAAAAACTCGGTTGTTTAATATAATAATAAATGTATACAATAATTGTTTCGTTTTCTTGCATATGAATCTAGGAACAAAACTCAAAAAAGTAAAAGATGTAAGCTGGTATTTTTTCTCCGTTTTCTGAATTAAACAAATAATGCAAGTTAAAGACATGGAATCTTGGCTGGGATCGAACCCGCGACGACCCGACCACCGAAATGCATGTACTGCAAACTGTAAACGTACATTCTTTAGTGGACATATTGTTTTCGCTAAATTCGCGAAACCACGTCAGTACGCTTAGCCATGATGTCAACTATTAAGGTTGAGAACAGAAAACCGAAGCGAGGCATTTCCCCCAGTCAACCGCGATAAGCAGAAGCACGATAATCAATATTTTAATTACATTAGTTTCACCTTTCTCATATGTTCAACCGGTAATCTGTGTAATATTAAATTGAGTTAATATAACAAAACTGTCTAATTTCGGGGACAGCGCTAAAGTTTAACTGCGCTTATAATATATTATTGAGTTTGGATGTTCGGAATAAAAAATATCTGAACAACATACTCTCTAGAAATTTGGCATAACTATTATAGAAACGACTTAAGAGTGTCTTGTATAAGGACAACGCCGTAGACTGTGGGAACATGGATAGATATTACATAGTATCACCATTGGAAACAAGAAGCGCTCCTACGGGATAGTCGCATAATGGCGGTTATAAATAATCTATGTTTCTTCCTTTTTAAAAAAATGTATTTTCCTAATCTTCATGCTCATTTCTTTTATTTCAATGACATTATTAGTGTATTTTGAACATTTTGAAAGCATTGTCATCTTTGAATTGTGAATTTTAAAAAAAATTAATGCTACGAAATTTGGGTTTGAATACATAATTTCGAAAGTCTACTTTCACTTTGTCAACAGTGTACACACTAAACAAAATAAATCTTATATGACACATGACTCCTACTTTTCTCACCATATGTTGGTAGTGCTGAGGTTGACAAACAGTAAAATTAAGCTTCACTTATTTCATTTGGGTCTCTCTGTGAATGACAATCCATAATTTTTTTATTTTCTACTATAGAATAAAGAATAAAAGTCAACGGACGGTTTACACCATTATGTACATATTATACACTATACCTGTATGATAGTTCATAACCAAATGTGTCAGTGTTTGTGAACTTTAAGACACTGTGGGTTCTGTATCCAGGGTAACCGGAGTGATCAATCATTTAATTCACAAACTGTAAACTTGACAAAGAAATGTTAAATTTAAAAAAAAGAAGAGTTAAAACTATTTTTTCCCATTCTGCACTTACTGGTGTTTGCGGGTAATACTCTACACGTCTACAATATACGACACATCTCAAAACCGTGACGACACTGAGTAGTTGAGATTTATTGTTGTTATTACGAGGTGTGTCAATCCTGTCAGCTCTTTAAACAGGTGTTATGTAACAACTACAAGGTCATGCATTTCATGAATACGCCCTTAGCAACCGGTCCAATCACGTAACTGAGGCATTTATCTGACAAAAAATACCGAAGTGTTTAATTTCTGTGTATATTTGATTGTGGTTTAACGCATTTATAAACAGAAATGTTGTCAGCCACGGTTAGATTCATGCTAAAGTCGGGCCGGTTAACTCGGTCGGTAGTGCGTCTGACTATCAATTTAGTGGTCGCTCGGCCACAGTCTTTGCGATAACTGATATACGATTATCATTCGTCTCTCACCACTGATTTAAGTGGGAAAGTTATCAGTAACGTACGGAGATGGGGTGTGCTCGAATACTCGCAAACCTTTCAGGATCCTAGGAAAGAGTGGTTAGGTTAACTGATTGTTTGTTAGCTCTAGATGGCATAAAATGACGCTAAATATTCAATCAATCAATCAAACAGTCATGATTAAGTCACGATACGCCCAATGATATGTCAAACCAATGCACGATCTAGTTATTGATGTAACGTACGTATTTTTTCAAAATATAAATATCAAACTACCCTGTAAATTTTTATGTTTAGTTTATTTCGTTTATCATTAGAAGGTGTAACAAAGGGTACTGTGGGAGATTTTAAGCAGTTTTATCCATAAAATATTTAGAAAATAGAACATGATGTTGAGGTCCGTAATTATACATGTCTGCTGATAGAACAGTCAGATATATAGTTGTATAGGGGCCTAAGCAAAGCTGGGCTGTCTGTCAGTTGGACCAAGACAATATGTATTATTTGTACTATCATACCGGATATATTCATGCACAATACCAGTATTCTTAAATACTGAGAAGTTTTATCTAATTTTATCCATAGCAAAAAATGACAAAAAATATAGTATTAAATATTGTGTATTTGATAAGTGTGATGTAAAGTATAGCTTTTATAAATATTTCTGCGGCCTGTTGATTAATTGCCAACTTACGTATACGCCTCGCAGCTCAACAGTTAGCTGTTATATATTTTATACAACTTTTTTTAGCACGATCGCGAAGAAATCCCAAAGCTTAAATAACCGTTTTGAGTCCATTTCCTGGGCTGAAAAAGTACTAAGTGATGTTTTAGAGGTATCAGATCGAGTTGGAAATCCAACCTACAACCTCTGATGTGAGCGGCGTCAACAGTCTGTCATAAGATTAATTAACTTTATGACAGACATTTAATTACCTAATTTAAGAACTTAAACCATATCATCGTAATACCTGTAATATAATATTGATTACTCGGGCGTAAGACTTTAACTTATTAATGGTTGTTATTGTTTCACTGTTTTGTAACATTACACACAGTTGTATACCTATCCAGATGATTGGAACCCTACGGCGATATTATTAAGTTATAGTTCTATATGTAATTAGCCAGCCGGAGAGCATTATCTATGGGTTTGTAATTTAGTATGATCTTGTTTGCTGCTTTATAACTGTCTAAGTATGTACTTTACTGCTTTTTTATTGAAACAATGGATGTATGGAAGTAATTTGCATCCATGATATTAGATCTTTGCAGATAGGATGGTATTGTATTTTTTCAGTCATTATACAATGGGCAACTATAGTAAAGAGTTAGATTTATTGAATAATTATAGAACTATGGTGCTGTTGGATTTTTGCAGTAATGTATTATGATGTTGTATTTTGCAGTAATTGAAGCACGATTTGGGGTTTTTGCATCAATAATAGTATGATGTGATTCTTTGTACCAATTATATGATCGTATTATGTATTTGCTGCAATTATGTAAAGCAACAATACAACATTTAAAGTAATGCGAAAAGCGATGTTGTCTAAAGTAAACTCATAAAACTAAGGCTATTTTGTGTCAAACTGTTTAATTGTCACACTCTTTAAACTTTCTTAATTCTCCGTTATGAAGACGTTGCTATTGTTATAAACAATGATATCAACTTTAGCATATATGATATACTCAGTGATCGTTAAAGCATCAAAAAGGTAGAAAAAGAATATATGAAACGTCAAAAAAAACAACACAAAGATAAGTGGTATGTCCAAGAAGAGACGTGGCGTTTATGTACATAGCGAGCACAACACTAAACATAATACTTACATATAGTTCATAGAGTAACCGTCATAAGTACAAAAATTATACGAAAAAAAATTGTCATCAGAGGTCACCGCTTAGGGGAGCTTGGACCTGGGTTACGTGTACGCCCAACTGTGATCACACTAAGAGAGTGTAAGGATAATACTGTCTGAACACAGTGTCTGAATGCAGTTGTACATGTAAGTACACAATTATGTCTGAATGCAGTGTCTGAATGCAGTTGTAAGTACACAATTATGTCTGAACGCAGTGTCTGAATGCAGCAGCATGTACATAGTGTTGTCTGAACACAGTGTCTGATTGCAGCAGCACGTACATAATGATGTATGAATGCAGTGTCTGAATGCAGCAACTAGCACACAATTATGTCTGAACGCAGTGTCTGAATGCAGCAGCACGTACACAATCATGTCTGAACGCAGTGTCTGAATGCAGCAGCAAGTACACAATTATGTCTGAATGCAGCAGCTAGCACACAATGATGTTTGAACGCAGTGTCTGAATGCAACAGCACGAACACATTACTGTCTGGACACAGTGTCTGAATGCAGCAGCTAGCACACAATGATGTTTCAAAGCAGTGTCTGAGTGCAACAGCACAAACACACTACTGTCTGGACGCAGTGTCTGAATGCAGCAGCTACACGCAGTGTCTGAGTGCAACAGCACGAACACACTACTGTCTGGACGCAGTGTCTGAATGCAGCAGCTACACGCAGTGTCTGAATGCAGCAGCACGTACAAAATACTGTCTGAACGCAGTGTCTGAATGCTGCAGCACATACACAATTATATCTAAACGCAGTGTCTGAATGCAGCAGCACGTAAAAAATACTGTCTGAACACAGTGCTGAATGCAGCAGCACGTACACAATTATGTCCAAACGCAGTGTTTAAATGCAGCAGCTAGCACACAATACTGTCTGAACGCAGTGTATGAATGCAACAACAATAACACAATACTGTCTGGACGCAGTGCCTGAATGCAGCAACTAGCACACAATGCTGTCTGAATGCAGTGTATGAATGCAACAGTAATAACACAATACTGTCTGGACGCAGTGCCTGAAAGCAGCACCTAGCACACAATGCTGTTTGAACGCAGTGTTTGAATGCAGCAGCACGTACAAAATACTGTCTGAGCGCAGTGTCTGAATGCAGCAACACGTAAACAATCATGTCTGAACGTAGTTTCTGAATGTAGCAGCTAGCACACACTACTGTCTGAAAACAGTGTCTAAGTGCAATAGTACGTACACAATACTGTCTGAACGCAGTGCCAAATGCAGCAGAACGTACACAATACTGTCTGAATACAGTGCCTGAATGCAGCAGCACGTACACAATACTGTCTGAAAGCAGTGCCTGAATGCAGCAGCACGTACACAGTACTGTTTGAACGCAGCGTCTGGATGCAGCAGAACGTACACATTACTGTCTGAACGCAGTGCCTGAATTCAGCAGCACGTACACAATACTGTCTAAACGCAGTGCCTGAATGCAGCAGCACGTACACAATACTGTCTGAAAGCAGTGCCTGAATGCAGCAGCAAGTACACAGTACTGTTTGAACGCAGCGTCTGAATGCAGCAGAACGTACACAATACTGTCTGAACGCAGTGCCTGAATGCAGCAGCACGTACACAATACTGTCTGAACGCAGCTTCTGAATGCAGCAGAACGTACACAATACTGTCTGAACGCAGTGCCTGAATGCAGCAGCACGTACACAATACTGTCTGAAAGCAGTGCCTAAATGCAGCAGCACGTACACAGTACTGTTCGAACGCAGCGTCTGAATGCAGCAGCACGATCACAATACTGTCTGAACGCAGTGCCTGAATGCAGCAGCACGATCACAATACTGTCTGAATGAAGCAGTACGTACACAATACTGTCTGAACGCAGTGTCTGAATGTAGCTAGAAGGTACACAATACTGTCTGAATAAAGTCGAGACGTAAGTGTGAAGTTAGTCACCACCACAATCACAATCCAGGACATAGAGTGCAATATTATTGCAAATATAGAACCTGAGTATATACACTGTCACGACGTGTATATCTGGATTTCTTAATTAGCATAAAAACAGTTGTGACGTTGTCACCTTTTGTCACAACGTTTCATGATTTACATAACTTGAGTAATGATGTCAAATGTCATGTCAACCATTTTTTTCACTAAATATATAGTAATGGAAACATTTTCTAATGAAATTTGTCATGGTGGTATACATGTACATTATGAACAAAATTTGCATTTTATTTGCTAAATGGGAATATTATAGTTATAGAAATTATTTTTTGTACAATGGATAAACATTACTACGAATTATGATTATACCTAACGTATATAAAATTACGTATATGTGTAACATTTAAAAATCACTCATATCAACGTTAAGCATGATATAGTGCTCTGCAGCTTATTTGAAAATGTATATGTGTGCGATAAGTACAAACAAACTACCGGGGAGGGCGAAAACACGATAACTCGAAAACACGACAACGCGAAAACACGACAACTCGAAAGCACAAACTCTCAACAAATACTTTTTGTCGTGTTTTAATGTTGCTGTGGTGTTGTGTTTGCGGGATAAATACACGACAAAAACGCATTTACGCGAAAACTCCATGTCAAGAACGTGCTAATACGATTTGTTTATTTATTTGTCTTGTTGGCGGCTTTGAGTATGTCGTGTTGGTGCCATTTATTTGTCATGTCTATTTTTGTCCAAAACAAAATATATTTTACCATCAAATACACAAAATTAAACTCACAAATTTATTTATTTTATGCTGTTAAGTTTATTTTAAGTCGTAAGGGCAAATCATGATATCGTACACTGTACTTTCAGTGTATACGCCGGATAAATATTCCACCCAGTCATATTACATTGTATCTATGTCTCTGGTCAAGCAATGTATCAATCCTATTGAACATTGGTTAGATAACGTGAGATGAAATCGAATTCACAAGAAATAGTAAATAAAGTTTTAACAATATAGATCGTACTAAGTGAATTTACAATACAAATACATGTAAGTAACCAATATCGCAATCGGTAAACAGTTTCAACAGTTTGCCAAAATAAAGTTTGTTTTATAAAAAAAAGTAATTTAGTATAGTTTACTATCCAAAAACTCTCCTTTATTAAGCTCCCAATTATAAGGTTGACACGGGAGTTAAGACATTACTTAACCGACTCAATTTAATTTTATCAATTATCCTTGGCATATCTTGACGTAAAGTGAAATTAATTGACTGAATATTGGTTATTCTGCCTCAAGAATTTGTGATTCAACAGTCGATTAACCTTTTGATATATTAGAAACAATTTTAAAAAGAACATAACAGAATAGAACAAGCATATTATTAAGGTATTGTGATTATTCTCTATAATATGTTGGTTTATTGTGTTGCGGTGACTGTATCCTCGACTCGTTTTCTTTGGATATAATTGTTTTTCATTTTAATTAAATGCAAATGAACCCTTACAACTGGCTAAGATTGCTTTCAACAAAAAAAGAACACGCAATATTGTGGTAGCTGTGGTTCGTCGATTCTATATTACCTTTGGACGTATCTTTTTGAATTGCTTTTTTATAAAATGACAAAAACACTTAATATATATATTATCAACTAAACACAATTTATATGAGATATGGTGCCAGTTTTCTGCAGAATGACGGTGGTTTTGACTTGTCTTTACGATGGCCAGCCTAAGTATTAATTTTTTATTTCCTGTTAGGTACTCTGTTCAAAATGAAACAAGCTTATACAACTCAATATGGCGCAGGGTACCATCAAAATCGGATACATTCTGTATTCCACGCTTAATCTTACAATACGGTATATGTTTGATTATTATCTACGATTTCCTTTCTTAAAGGTCTGTTTGTCTCAATTCATCAAATTTTACTTCTTAAATCAAACTTGTTTTTTTTTTATAGATAGGCCATTATACTGTGTCGGTATCAGCTGTCGCTATGGAACGGTTGTGAAAGACGTTTATTTTATATCTTAAAGCAAGTGTCGGAGATGATCAAGACTACGAAGATATGCGGACTAGTTTATTTTGATACGCAGGTTATCATCGTTGTGCGCGTGTAAGCAGCTTCCATGTAAATAGATATACAACGTGTGTTTTTTTTTTCTTTTCGTTTGATTTGGTGCCGACGGTACTTTTGTTGTTTATTTAATAACACAATTTAATATGACACTACTTGTGGAAATAGTTTAGTTTAAACATATTTTATTTCAATATATCATGGAAATTAATCCCCTGCCATGTGGACTCGTCTTGCAATTTTTATGTAGAATGTATACAATTACTCCAACTTTATCTTCTTGGTAATGGATTCTTTGGTCTTAAGGCATTAATTAATATTTTTGAGGTAAAAATGTTTTAAAGGTAACCTGATATAAAGTATAAACTGTAGGTTAAAGTTGAAATGATATTAGAATGAGTCAATATAACGATGAGTTACCTCCGGTGAAATTTGGTCACACCTTTAATATATTTTATTATTTGGACACATGAGAGCAAAAGCGTAGCAGCTGGGACGGGATGACCCTCCTACCACAATGTTCAGATTTGTTAAAGTGAGCGGGATTAACATATATTTTTATGCTGTCCCAGTATGTATTTTGGAAAAAAATAACGGTGTAGCTGCACACACTTATTTTTCCTGGCGGTAGCGAATCCAGTCCTTGTTGTATTGTATTAAACAATTGTTTTTGAATGAATATAAGACAGCCATTCATTACCTGGACTGTTTAACATATTTTAAATTGATGATATATATATACAATGTGATGTTAATCAGAGTTGGATGCAAGTTTAATGGATTTTTAGTGTATAAGAGATACTCGATTTGAATCTTTAAAAAACTTGTTTTATCCTTAACACTTGTTGTAGAATGCATAAAATGGTGTTTTAAATGTTATAACTGTACGCCCCATCTTTCTCCCTGCCTCGCGTACGTACACACGCACGCACGCACAACGGCGTAGCTTGACACAAAAAACCTGATAATGCACCATTTGTCAATTACATTTCAAAAAAAATATTGGAAATACCCCAGAGTTCCCATCAAAATGTCTAGGCCTACATATTAAGTCATACACACACCACCTACTCACATTTGCAGTAGAGGCGAAAACTCTCCACTACGTCTTGGCTCGTAAGAGATTTAAAGTCACAAACAATTGGAGTAAATAATATATTTTCTAAAATATGAGTAGAATTCAGCAGTTGGTATTTAAGATATCAGACATTTTTCTGAGCGGTTCCCCGAATCCAAATAGCGGGAGTAGAGTATAATTACTGCCACTAGCGGGAGTAGAGTATAATTACCGCCACTAGCGGGAGTAGAGTGGAGTATAATTACCGCCACCAGCGGGAGTAGAGTATAATTACCGCCATTAGCGGGAGTAGAGTATAATTACCGCCACCAGCGGGAGTAGAGTATAATTACCGCCACAAGCGGGAGTAGACTATAATTACCGCCACCAGCGGGAGTAGAGTATAATTACTGCCACTAGCGGGAGTAGAGTATAATTACTGCCACTAGCGGGAGAGGGACACGCTTCCGACACACTACCCCCAGGTTGCCTCTCTGCAACAACTGAAGTGCTCTTACACCAATTAAAGTATCGTTTACCTACAAAATACGTATAATTACGCTAAGTTACTCAAAAAGGCAAGCCGTTCCTTTTAAAACGAAAAATTATTCTCCATCTTTAATACTAAATGCCCTTTTGTTAAAAATGGCAATAAATCCCTTTAAAACAGATAAGATTTTGTTTGGCAACTGTTTTGCATGTAGCAAAAAGAATTTTGAACTAATTTGATGACATGTATTTTGAGACTATAAAACTTTCGACTAACTATTGCTAATTTTACAACTTAGATATCCATTGTTGATACATTTTACATAACAAACTGTGCAGGAAATAACTGAAACAGGATAAAAAGTTGATACATGTATATCTGCACAATCGTAAAGTTTGTTTAAACTACATCAGTTTATATTGAGGGATGATTGATGACACTGCGGCGTTATTAACTGTACAAAGCAGATGTGGTTTACCTAGGGATATATGGAAACCACGTAGTCAATGTGTGTTTGTTTTAACGTTATCAACTTCTTTTGTTGTCTAACCCTGCCATATATGTTTTTATTTAACATCAGTTATTTATTCTAACCACTTTCATGTGAACTTTTGATTTATATAAATTTACTAATTAACATATCGAATATATTTTTTTCCAAAATCTACTTTAAATTTGTTCTCCACTATCCGTATAACTAACAGCTCACGCCAGAGGTTGCAACTTCGATCCCCTTGTCAACCCGATGCCTCTCATAAAACAGCATTCAGTTCTGGTTCTACCCAGGAAGCAGAATCAAGAGCGGTTCATATAAGCTCTGAGCTTTCATCGCAATCGAGCTAAAATAAATTAGTATCAACACCTCACACTGGGTATAACTTCTTTTCTTGTGTGACCTTCAAAATATAATTATATTGAGCTAAATCAACAATTAGTGATTATAATATTAGACACAAAGTAGGTTCGTAGCACAATAAGTCATTATTGTCATATCTGTTTTTCAATATTGCAGCGAACTACAGTGAAATCCATCAATGCATGCACGCATAGCTTCAACAAAATATCCGAGACTATGATGTAATGTTAAGTATTGCCTGAGGCGATAAGTGTCTAAATGCATAAAACAGTTTATATTCGTATTGACACTTTACATGCATTTATTAATGACTTGTTTGTCATTCCATCGTTAAGTCGTTTGAGATACCAGGAATGACTTGTCTATTATTTCATCGTTAACTCATCTATACCGTTGAAGGGATATGTTTGTATTGACGTCTAAATTGCATGTCGTCGTCTTTAAATAAGTGTTTGATTGCTAAACAGTTAAATAGACGATACCATTAACATAGAAATTTGGTGTGTTTCATCTACCTTACATACTGCTATCGCTATAAATACGTGTTTAAATTCCACTGCCCCACCGTCATTTCATTTATTGAATTCCCCTGTCATTTCTTGGATATTCTCATTGTCTCCTCATTTATTGCAATTTCCCGTTTTCTCCTGATATATTGAATATTGAGATTACAATAACTCAGATTTTAAGCAACTACTTACGTTATTGCCAGGGTCCAGCTGTATACACAACAGTTGGACTAACTTTCATTAAACTTTGTTTTAATTACCAAAGTTTACAAGCAAACGTATATTCATACAGATCAGTACTGAAGTATGAATGTTTTTAATTTGAAAAAAAACACACAAATACTTCACATATTTTAAACATGCATAAAATTATAAAGTCATTGTAGATGACTTAATTCACATTTTCTTAGCTTTCATACATGCCAGACATAGCACTAGCAATGCGTGTTTCATACATGTCGGAAGTAATGAGTGATCGGCTGTCTTTCGATGAATGTTTGTGTATACGTGTAATTCAACAATAATTATGGTCCTCCGTGGCCGAGTGGTTTAAGGAACTGTCGCCTAATAGCCAATAAGCCCAGTTCGGTTGAAAACCTTAATGTGAGAACGTTTGCCAGTTACTTGCAGAAAGACGGCGTGTCTACTCTAATTCGCTCTGAGGTCTTTGCCCAACAATAAAATATGACATATAACCTGCTATATGTTGAAAATGACGTTAAACCCCAATCCAAGAAAAGAGCCGGGCCCGATTAGCTAAGTCTGTTACGCGTCTGACTATCAATCCAGGGGTCATGAGTTCGAATCCCCCGCACGGCAACAGTCTCCGTGATGATTGGTATACGACATTGTGTCTCATTATCATTCGTCTCTTACCACTGATTCAAGTGGGAAAGTTATCAGTTACTTGCGGAGATGGGGTGTGCTCAAGTACTGGTTAATCCCAGGAAACAGTGGTTAGGTTAACTGATCGTCTGTTAGCCCTCGATAGCATAAAAATGACGCTTAATATTCAATCAATCAATCAATCAATCCAAGAAAAGAAAAAGAACAATGAATAATACTATGATAATAGCATGCGGCATTATTATTTCCCTTTGAAGAACTCCTGAACGTTTTAAAAAATAACATCCACATTAGTATTATGATCCCATACTTTTGGAAGAAAATTGAGAGATATTAAATTGGCGTCTGACGTTCTGTTCGTCCATTCAACAGTCCGTCCAACAGTCCGTCCGTCACGATTAAATCCCGATTGAGTCAAATGACACATGTTGTACAGTAGGTACATGTACATTACGTGAACACGAGACTGTGTGGTCTTGGCGTTCCAGTTCAATGGTTTTCGTTTAGCAATGGATATTTGTTCTTTTATCTTTCATTTGCAATCAAGTTTATGCTATACCATAAATTTGTTTAATCTAGTTTTGAATTCAATATATTTATTAACTTAGGCCATATAAGCAAAATTGCAAACGTGTGAAGACGAGTCAGCAAAGTATTATGGTTTAACTAAAATATGTTTATTATACTTTTCAATGTCGGTGGGAGAATTCAACTACATTTATAGCAAAAATACTGTTCTTTCTGAAGACATGGATCTCTTAATTTGTGTGTAAATTCAACATTTTTAAAATATCCGTCATACATTAAATTAAGATAAAATTTTAATGTAAAGAGCTATAAAATTTAAATTAAAATTTGATAAAGTTTTATAAAATCACTAATTTTCTATGGTGAGCTTCGTTTGATATGTTCACTTCACTTATAAATATTGAATATTTGGTCGTACATAATGATTTGGTTATAGTAAGATTGGTGGGCAACACAAAAGTCATCGCGAACATATATAAGTCAATTGAAATTCATAACCGTTATTTCGGTTACAAACCTTATAATACTGTGACCTCTATTTCTATTGTTACAACTTTCCGAAATAATGGGAAATATATGATTTCCATATCTAAACTGAATAGTTTATTTAAGGAAACGTGCAGGTTAGTAATCAAATACTATTCAAAACAAAAATGTTCTTTAAAAAATAATATACATATTGTACATATATTCGAATATGCAATTGTACTGCACAATTGATTTACACTTTGAGACATGGATATCCCCATATTTCACACCGATGAAGAAGAACTGGTTTGGATTAACAGTTTTATCAAATATTTATATTTGAATATCTAAGATCTATTTAAATAAAGGCGTTTTGCTTTATCATATAAACGTTCCATTGTTTAACATGTGATTTCAGCATTTATCAGATGAATCACTTTTAATAAAGAAAATGCCTAGATATTCAAAGTTTTGTCTATATGTAAAATCATGAATGTCGTTAAAATAAAGAGATATACAAGTACAGGAGAGGAGACCCCTTCTTGTCTTACACCGACAGAGATTCTATCCTTGTCTTACACCGACAGAGATTCTACCCTTGTCTTACACCAATATTGCAAGGAAAAGTGTTTGGAACTCTAGCACATATACTCTACAGCTGAGTAGATTGTACTTTCGAAAATGAAGCTTAATATAGCGGTTCAATCTGTTTAAAAGCACTAGCTTAAACAAACATAATATACTCTCTTTTTCAAATTCACATCTGCTTATACAATGTTAACAAGTTTTCAATTAGTGTTGAAACATTTAAAACACATGAACTCAATCATGCGCAAATGCTATTAACTTAATTACATTTGAACTCCCGCTGTCGAATGTTAATCACGTTGTTTTTAGTATTGTTTATAGGTACTTAATGTGAGAAATTGTACTAAATGCTTTTAAATGAACAATACAAACGATTAATTAAGATAATGACATAGGATTAGGACAACTTCCGAAAAATACAGTTATTTGGTAATTTAAATCATTGTTAAGTTATACATAAATATTCTAAACAGTCAAAAATATAAATATTTCTAATAAAATCGTATTGATTTTTATTAATTATAGTCAGAAAAGATCTTAGAAACAAATAAAGATAATTGTTAATAACAACATATTTGACTATCAAATACTACTAAATGCTGTTTAAATTAATAACTAGAACATAAACGTTTGACATTAGGACGAGACACAGCGATATTGAGTGTACTTGTTAAGCAGGTCTAAGTTACCCAATAGGGGTTTCTACTGATCGTTCCAAGGCGGTGACTCCTGCTGTCACTCCACCTGTAAGTTATTTTACTTATTCTGATAATCTTTATGCTGTTGTGTAACATGGTTGTTTTTCTTTTAATGTTACGTCCCCTGTTGGACAGATATTTTCTTAATGTTGTCTTTTTTATAGTATACAACATCGTAAGGAAAAAACAAAGAGGTAATTTATACAATGTATAAAAAAATCTATACATTCTATTTTTGCTTTTTACAATATTTTGGTAAATATACGATAGATGTGTTTAAGAACTAAATAACTCGTCACCAAAGACAGTAAGTATTAATTTTAGCTACTTTACAACCAACCAAAATACAACTGTAACTTTTATTTTTGAATTAGGTTTAACGCCATGTTCATCACATTTCAGGTTATTTATGGCATATCCAGTTTTACTGGTGGATGAAGACCTCAGCCTGAGTAGAACCACCGTCCTTCCGCAAGTATCTGGCAAACTTTCTCACATAAATTTTTTTGAGCGAGCGGGACTCGAACTTACAACCTTAGAGGTAAGTGATCATGATACGGCGCCTTAGGCCACTCGGTCACGGAGGACCCCACACCTGTAACTGACCATACTGGACACTATACATGAAATATTGTCGGTAAGGTGTCTCTTTATGGTCAAACGAAAACACCCTTGTCGTTCTAGTATGACAACTGTACTGTACTTCATGACTTAGAGGTGGACGTTATCGAAATGTATCAGATGTGGATTTCATGACGTATTTTTATATTTTAAAACAATGACAAAAATATAAAACGTGGGAGAAATACATGGCATCACTTTTTATGTAGAGTAAGGAGGGATGTATATTGATCATGAACATTAGAATAACTTGTTTCATCTATTTGGTTAAAACTAGTAAATGTCATGCTTTAGTATAGCATATACCTATGGAAGTACAGGACCCCGCAAGTAAAATACACACCCTCTTATCTTTCATTGCACTTTCCAATCTATAAAAGTGGCGGTTGATGTTCCGGAGATTTCGTGGTCAGTGTTCTAGTATTTAATACCAGTGTTCAGAATAATTTAACATTAACACTGAGTAACTGATTTCTTTATACATTTTATTTTCTTTATATGTATCATAAAAACGGCAGATAAAACGGTCCAGATGATAAACGTGACTATTTATATTCACACCAGACGGTTTCATAAGCATGGTATATAAACACTTCACCTGTAACGTTGTCTCTATCTATCTTAATGATTAAAACGAATGCAGATGAAGGAGAAGTGTCCACGATACATGACACATATTAGAGATCCGGATGAATTACTGACGTCCATCGTCAAGTAAAACTTATCCTTAAAATAAGAAGAAACATCTAGAATCATTTAACAGTATTTTGTGTTCCGCATCTCATGACTCTACATGTGGAATGGACATTAACAGGCTACTGTAATGGGCATTTATCAACATTATTACTCAATCATTTGAAACTCCATTATTGTACAGATACATCCAGATGATGGTCCAAGAGGATGGCTGAGAAAGATGTCATGGTGGATTTAATGAAATATATAGGAACAAAGACTGGCATTAATTTCCATAAACATCCACGAGATAAGTTCAGCTATTAGTGGCAGCAACTCAAACGCATATTTGTTCAAGCTTGTAAACCTAGGAGCGATGTATGATTTATTTGTTGTCACTTCACGAATGCAGCTATTGTACTGCATACTGATTGGTTACTTTGTTTTATATATGGTAATTACAAACTCTTAAGATAAATGTATTTACGTCGTATTGCCTTTTTTTTTTAAATGATGTATAGCCCGTGTATGTTGGTGTCTACTGTTTTAATATTGATGCATCTGCAATGTTTTTGTGGGGGGTTTTATGTGCATACATATATAACATTGTGTTTATGTTAGATCACATGTTTTAAAGATTAAAGTTACTTTATTAAAGAAACACATTGCTTCATTAAGTCACTCCAAAGTTACTTCCAAATATATATAAACATATATCTCTGATTTTATTGATTTTTTATAATACATGTATTTATATTATTTTTTATGTATTTCTAGCATACTATAGAGATTGTTTATCCCTTTTTTGTTAATTACAACATTAATGTAATACTTCCGAATATACCAGGTTGAATACGGAAGAATTATGTTTGAAACACATTTTCAAAAACATCTTAATAGTGAAATTGTTGATTAGAAAATATATACCACTTTAAATGACCATCAACTGCAGTATTCAAATGTTATAATTTCAATTTCAACATTATCAAATATTAACTGTGCGATTGAAATAATGTTAAAATCAATCATTTCGGTGATCTTCGATATAATTGTAATGACTTAAAAAAACCACCTCATTTATATAGCTTGTATAATATGCATTGTTTTGGGGGTTTTTTGTGTCAATTATTTGTACGGTTTGTTGGGAGATCCCCCCCCCCCCCCCCCCCCACACACACACACACACACACACAGACCTATTACGGGGTGAATAAAATTTTTGGTGACTGAAATTAAAAAAGAAACTGTGCGATTGAAAATGAATACACATTTAGCTCTGTTACCATATTGTGAATAGTATGTGAAGTTTTATAACACGTTTTAATTGTAAAAAAGAAAACGATATTCACAAGTGAAACAAACACCAGCCATCATTTATGTATATAGTGCTAGTACAAATTGACTTAAACTATAAGAACAAATTTAAATAATCTTCAATTATTTTGTGAAACTACGTAAATCGATACTGTATGTTTTAAATATAATAATCATAAACAGAACCAGTGTAAGTAGTTCACCTTGTGGAACATGATGTATGTAAGTTTCATTAACAAACGTAATAAGAGAGAACTACAAACAACAGAAGCTACAATACCTTGTCATGGAATCTAATCCGCCACGATGCCATTGTTATAGGTAATGAAAAGCTGTTTAAAGGATTCACTTTACAGTGTTGGATTTCAAAGTGAAAACAAAAAACACAATGTCCAGGTGTATTATCAGTTACATCCTTTTATTTTTCATTAACTGGGCGTAGTCCTTTGTAGCTTTCCACCGCAACGAAATAATCGAAATTCCAACTGATGTTACGAATCAAAATCCAATTGTAACATATTTCATCTCTCCATTAGAAGAAGCTCATTTTAAAAACGCACTTAAGTCCAGTTTTATGTTTTAATTGATTTGTAATTAAGTTATAACGTGACATGTGTGTTTTATTCTAAATAAAAACTGGTTACGTATTCACCAGCGTAACTGTATGACATACCAGTAAATGTTCATTAAGAGCTAACGGACCACGCTTGAGTTCTCATAAAATTTTAATGACGTTCCGTAAGACAACTTGTTGACAGTGCATTGTGTTTTAAGACTGATGTTTAATTAAGGCAAGCCATTGGCGTGGTGATAACTCGAGATAAAACAGTGACCAGATATACCTGTTAACTCAGAATATCGTGGGGTTGTGAAGTGTTTGGGGTAATATATCAATGACAGTTTGGACAAGTCAAATACCCGGTGGTCAACAAAATCAAGCATCAACTATATACATGTATGAGGTTGCCAACAGATTCACGTTATTTGTTCAACCATACAGTAGGTTAATTCAAAAAGACAGTGTGTGATTTATTGTATATGTTTTCTAAATTGTAAATGTATTAATAATATGAATGCAAATACTTTGCCATTAGTAATGCCCGCAATGAGATAGGTTTAAGAATTTGGAAAAATCGAATTTTTAAACTTAAAAAAACAGTATCTGTATAATGTTCCGCACGGAATCAACTGAAGCAGGAAAGAATCGCATATGACGAGAGAGAGAGAGAGAGAGACATATAGAACGGAAAGCAAACCACACAAAATAACAAGGATAATGTAATGATAGCAAAGCAAAACATAAAAAAATGTTTCTACAGAAAAGGGTAGAATTTAAAGGTTAAAGGACAAAACCGCATATACAGTACAGTTACACACAAACAACAACAAACTGTGCAGTGAACAATGTATAAACTCTTTTGAACATAAAATGTACATTTTATTTTACTAAGTATATGCCAAGTTCGTTCGTCTCTTAATGACAGCCACGCTAATGAGTTACAATATATTACGCAAAGTAATATCCAAGGCAGAATTGAAGTTTGTTGCAAATTTACAGTAATTAACGAAAAACTATCACCAGGCTACTCTCACCTCAGTTTTCGATGATACGTTTGTTTTTAATGAGATTGTAAACAATCAAAACATAGATTCTTTGGTATGCGTGAGCAGATTGACCGATTGGCAGTTACAATATTAAGACGAATTGTTATGTCGATATAAAACATGATTTTTGTTTTTGGTATAATTGATTGTGTAGTAAAAGATAGATGTACAAGGCGAAGTCAAGCGTAGTCATTCTTTAACATATAACTTAAATAAATAATACAAATATCTAACGATAATAAACTTATAGCATTTTTATATTGCTTTTTTTATCAATATAACTTTAGACATATCCTATCCAACGGTGAAACATTACAGAACTGGGGAACGTTTATCTTTCATTTACAGCGAGGCTCCGTTCCGAAATGTTAACATTGACATCGCAATCTCAACCTTCAGTTATGTTATTGAAAAACATTTCGTTTAAAAAATGACACATCTTTCTTAATAATTCTTAAACACAATAAGTATTTGTTTTAACCCTTTGGTAGCGAAATCATTAAACGTGTCATTTTTCGGAGTACTTAAGCGCGTGCATAAATAAGAATGAATTTCAAAAGGCGATAATGAAATTAATGATTTTTGTAAATTACCATACAAAAACGTTTTATAACTTCAAAGAATTGGTATCATTATATATTATATCAGTCTATGGGTCCGCTTCATGAACTCGTCAAGTCTAGCTGTTTTAAGCAAACGTCAAGCCACTGATCAACAATTAAATACAGAACATGTCATGGCATCTATGATTAAATATAATACAGTTAAGTTGGTTGCCGCAATTTTACTACATGCCTTTCTTATATACCAATTTTTCGTAACATGCACGTACATGCACAAATGTCTTTACAAACAGTCTTGTACCATATTTTTCTGGTTTACGAATAATGTAACCATCCTACATGTTATAACTTTCATAGAAATGTCAAAATGAAGTTAACCATCATAGATATTTGATATCCTGCTAGAAATACTTTTTGACACATCGTGAATCTAAGAGTTTGTAATGTACCGGAGGCACTACAAATTGAAGATTGCAAATATTGGTGTTAGTTTTAATTGACTCTTTGCCTGAAGCTACTTTCTAAATGTTATCTGTTCGTTTCCATTCCATCGATGGCAAAGTACTTGTAAGATATATATTAGATAAACTTTACTATTGAATAATGACCATTGTTTCAAATAACATATAGTTTCTAAACACTAATACAAAGTTTGTCAGTTGTTTTCATCGTGCATGTGGTATATGAACCAGTCATTTATATATGTTGAGGTAAAGTTTTGTCATAATATTGTCAATAATTATACATGTACTAACAAAAATAAAAATAAAAGATAAAATCAAAGTATTAAAATGTCTGGTGAAAAGTCACATTTATAGCAAGAATCAGTCGCATGCCTAGTGACAATGCCTGTGCTAACGAATATATGGTATAGGTATTATATAGGCATAGTTTTTCTTATCCAACCAAAGGGCCATTTAACTAAGTGGCCAAGACGTACATATGCTAGGGAGTAAGACAACACCAATAAGGTTGTTGCTTTGGCTAATCATCCTGACGGGTAAAGAACGAGGTTCAACCATTACCCAGGTTTACGCTCTCCACGTTCTTCTTTTCCTATTGATTGTTCAGAGACAATGACCCCTACCCTCATTTCTTCTGTACGTATTGTACATTTATAAATTGTATTTTGTACGCTAATGTGTTCACGCTTCTTTGCGACTCTATCCATTAAATGCCAAGCCTTCTATTGGTAAAATATGTTTTTTATATTTACTATCCCTTATTCTATTTACCAAATCTATATATAACGTCCAATAATTAAAACAACATTGATCACCGTTAAATGATGCATGTATTTATACAAAATTAAGTTTTATCCCTTACCTGATTAAGGTCCCACAGACTGGAACGCCTATATCCGATTCTAGGCGGAGGATAATTCGTCAAGCTTATAGCCATCACTTTAAACGTCCTAGTTAGTCACTTATAGATACCACTGGACAAATTTGAATAAGGTTGTGCTACTCTTATAATATATGTTATCGCTCCTATTTTATTACATTTACTTATTCAAGAAAGTAACAATTGATACAGTTTACATTAACTTTTGTTACACTATCAATATCTTTTATCGTACGTATCTTCTCTTATTAACCTTATTTTTTTATTGTCCAATTAGCATCAATCACACTTTCCTGTTGACAATCTGCCACTGTATCCTTACATAAGTCACATGAATCTTTAGTAATATTTTACATCGTGCTACTAATGTCTAACATGTGTTCTGCTTTTAAATCATATGTGAAATGTATATTGCAGTAACATTAGCTAATACTATGTAAAGAACTAAAAGTCTTGTACGATATGTCCTGAAGACACATAGTCACTCTTATGTGAGATGTGTGGATGATTATGACGTAAGTGACAGGCGTATATCACATAAAGCATTGTTAACGACAAGTGGTCAAAACTTTGGACACATTTTGATGAACGACCTTTTCGAAGCTGCAGGTAAACAAAATAAAACACACTGATAAACGAACAGTCGGTGTCAGACTATAAATTGATATAAAATCATGTTTAGTTTTCTTAATGTGTTGGCTCGCACTGTCTGGATATTTGTCGCATATCTGTATTGACTAATACATAGTTATACATTTATGCACTAGTACAATGATATTTACACACTAATACAATAATAGTTATATTATCCATTATACATTTTTATATAGCAAGACGTTATTGTAAGGAATATAATGTTGATATTTCACACCAGAGGCTTAGGGTTCAATCCCAATTCCGGCCCGACACCCAGTACAGGTTCTTTCTTAGTAATCGAACTAAAATACATTACTATAAATAGATTAATACTATGGTATTTATACATTATACACTAATATGGTATTAACATATTATACACTATAATAATAATAACATTTATACGTAATAAATACTGATATAATAGTGTGTGTAGTGTATCCTGTAACAACGGTACAATGGTAACAACATAATTGAGTGTGTACAGTATATCCTGTAACAATGGTAAATTTATAATAGTGTGTTAACAGTATATTCTGTACCAATGGTAACAATATAATATTGTGTGAACAGTATATCCTGTAACAACGGTAATTATATAACAGTGTGTGTACATTATATCCTTTAACAATGGTAACAATATAATAGTGTGTGTACAGTATATCCGTAACAATGATAACTATACAAAAGTGTGTGTACAGTATATCGTGTAACAATGGTAACAAAATAATAGTGTGTGTATAGTATATCCTGTAAAAATGATAACAATATAATAGTGTGTGTACAGTATATCCTGTAACAACGGTAACTATATAATAGTGTGTGGACAGTATATCCTGTAACAATGGTAACTATATAATAGTGTGTGTGCAGTATATCCTGTAACAAAGATAACTATATAAAAGTGTGTGAACAGTATATCCTGTAACAATGGAAATTATATAATAGTGTGTGTACAGTATATCTTTTAACAATGGTAACTATAGAACAGTGTGTGTACAGTATATCCTGTAACAATGGTAACTATATAATAGAGTGTGTACAGTATATCCTGTAACAATGGTAACTATATACTAGTGTATATACAGTATATCCTTTAGCAACGATAACTATATAACAGTGTGTGTACTGTATATCCTTTAACAATGTTAACAATATAACAGTGTGTGTACAATTTATCCTGTAACAATGGTAACAATATAGTAGTGTGTGAACAGTATATTCTGTAACAATGGTAACTATATAATAGTGTGTGTACAGTATGTCCTGTAACAATGGTAACTATATAATGGTGTGTGTACAGTATATCCTGTAACAATGGTAACTATATAATAGTGTGTGTACAGTATATCATGTAACAATGGTAACTATATAATAGTGTGTGTACAGTATATCATGTAACAACGGTAATTATATAATAGTGTGTATACTGTATATCATGTAACAATGGTAACTTCATAATAGTGTGTGAACAGTATATCATGTAACAATGGTAACTTCATAATAGTGTGTGCACAGTATATCCTGTAACAATGGTAACAATATAATAGTGTGTGTACAGTATATCATGTAACAATGGTAAAAATATAATAGTGTGTGTACAGTATATCATGTAACAATGGTAACAATATAATAGTGTGTGTACAGTATATCATGTAACAATGGTAACTACATAGTAGTGTGTGAACAGTATATCATGTAACAATGGTAACAATATAATAGTGTGTGCACAGTATATCATGTAACAATGGTAACAATATAATAGTGTGTGTACAGTTTATCCTGTAACAATATAATAGTGTGTGTACTCTTTATCCAGTAACAATGGAAAATATATAACAGTGTATGTACAGTATATCATATAACAATGGTAACAATATAATAGTGTGTGTACAGTTTATCCTGTAACAATATAATAGTGTGTGTACTCTATATCCTGTAACAATGGAAACTATATAACAGTAAATGTACAGTATATCATGTAACAATGGTTACTATATAATAGAGTGCGTACAGTTTATTCTGTAACAATGGTAACTATATAATAGTGTGTTTACAGTATATCCTTTAACAATGGAAACTGTATAATATAGTGTGTGCAGTATATCGTTTAACAATGGTAACAATATAATAGTGTGCGTACAGTATATTCTGTAACAATTGTAACTATATAATAATGTGTGTACAGTATATCCTGTAACAATGGTAACTTTATAATAGTGTGTTAACAGTATATCCTGTACCAATGGTAACAATATAATAGTATGTCAACAGTGTATCCTGTAACAACGGTAACTATATAACAGTGTGTGTGCATTATATCCTTAAACAATGGTTACAATATAATAGTGTGTGAACAGTATATTCTGTAACAATGGTAACTATATAATAGTGTTTGTACAGTATATCCTGTAACAATGGTAACAATATAGTAGTGTGTGAACAGTATATTCTGTAACAATGGTTACTATATAATAGTGTTTGTACAGAATGTCCTGTAACAATAGTAACTATATAATAGTGTGTGTACAGTATATCCTGTAACAATGCTAACTATATAATAGAGTGTGTACAGTATGTCCTTTAACAATGGTAACTATACAATAGTGTGTGTACAGTATATCATGTAACAATGGTAACTACATAATAGTGTGTGTACGGTATATCATGTAACAATGGAAACAATATAATAGTGTGTGTACAGTTTATCCTGTAATAATATAATAGTGTGTGTACTCTTTATCCAGTAACAATGGAAACTATATAACAGTGTGTGTAAAGTATATCATGTAACAATGGTAACAATATTATAGTGTGTGTACAGTATATCATGTAACAATGGTAACTATATAATAGTGTGTGTACAGTTTATTCTGTAACAATTGTAACTATATAATAGTGTGTGTACAGTTTATTCTGTAGCAATGGTAACTATATAATAGTGTGTGTACATTATATCCTTAAACAATGGTAACTTTATAATAGAGTGTGTACAGTTTATTCTGTAACAATGGTAACTATATAATAGTGTGTGTACAGTATATTCTGTAACAATGGAAACTATATAACAGTGTATGTACAGTATATCATGTAACAATATTAACTATATAATAGAGTGTGTACAGTTTATTCTGTATCAATGGTAACAATATAATAGTGTGTGTACAGTATATCCTTTAACAATGGAAACTATATAATATAGTGTGTACAGTATATACTTTAACAATGGTAACAATATAATAGTGTGTGTACAGTATATTCTGTAACAATTGTAACTATATAATAGTGTGTGTACAGTATATCCTGTAACAATGGTAACTTTATAATAGTATGTTAACAGTATATCCTGTACCAATGGTAACAATATAATAGTGTGTCAACAGTATATCTTGTAACAACGGTAACTATATAACAGTGTGTGTGCATTATATCCTTAAACAATGGTAACAATATAATAGTTTGTGAACAGTATATTTTGTAACAATGGTTACTATATAATAGTGTATGTACAGTATATCCTGTAACAATGGTAACAATATGATAGTGTGTGTACAGTATATCCTGTAACAACGTTAAATATATGACAGTGTGTGTACATTATATCCTTTAACAATGGTAACAATATATTAGTGTGTGAACAGTATATCCTGTAGCAATGGTAACTATATAAGAGAGTGTGTACAGTATATCCTTTAACAATGGTAACTTTATAACAGTGTATGAACAATATATCCTCTAACAATGGTAACAATATAATGATGTGTGTACAGTTTATCCTGTTACAATGGTAACTTTATAATAGTGTGTATACAGTTGATTCTGTAACACTGGGAACTATATAAGAGTGTGTGTACAATATAACCTGTATAATGATAACTATATAAGAGTGTGTGAACAGTATATCATGTAACAATGGAAACTATATAATAGTGTGTGTACAGTATATCCTTTTAACAATGTTTACATTATAACAGTGTGTGTTAAGTATATCCTGTAACAATGGTAACAATATGATATTGTGTGAACAGTATAACCTGTAACAATAATAACTGTATAATAGTGTTTTTACAGTATGACCTGTAACAAAGGTAACTATATAATAGTGTGTGTACAGTATATCCTTTTAACAATGTTAACATTATAACAGTGTGTGTACAGTATATCCTGTAACAACGGTAACAATATAATATTGTGTGAACAGTATATCCTGTAACAATAATAGCTATATAATAGTGTTTTACAGTATGTCCTGTAACAAAGGTAACTATAAAATAGTGTGTGTACAGTATATCCTGTAACAAAGGCAACTATATAATATTGTGAGTACAGTATATCCTGTAGCAATGGTAACTTTATAATAGAGTGTGTACAGTATGTCCTTTGACAATGGTTACTATATAATAGTGTGTGTTCAGTATATCTTGTAACAATGGTAACTATATAAGAGTGTGTGTACAGTATATCATGTAACAATGGTAAGTATATAATAGTGTGTGTACAGTATATCCTGTAACAATGGTAACTATATAATAGTGTGTGTACAGCATATCATGTAACAATGGTAACTATACAAGAGTGTGTGTACAGTTTATCATGTAACAATGGTAACAATATAGTAGTGTGTGTACAGTATATCATGTAACAATGGTAACTATATAGTAGTGTGTGTACAGTATATCATGTAACAATGGTAACTATGTAGTAGTGTGTGTACATTATATCATGTAACAATGGTAACTATATAATAGTGTGTGTACATTATATCATGTAACAATGGTAACTATATAATAGTGTGTGTACAGTATATCATGTAACAATGGTAACTATAAAATAGTGTGTGTACAATATATCAAGTAACAATGGTAACTTTATAATAGTGTGTGTACAGCATATCATGTAATAATGATAACTATATAATAGTTTGTGTATTTTATATCATAAAACAATGGTAACTATATAATAGTGTCAGTACAGTTTATCCTTTAACAATGGTAACTATATAACAGTGTGTGTTCAGTATATCCTTTGACAATGGTAACTTTATAATACTATGTGTACAGTATATCCTGTAACAATGGTAACTATATGAAAGTGTGTATACATTATGTCGTTTAACAATGGTAACAATATAAAAGTGTATGTACAGTATATCCTGGAACAAGGTTAACAATATAATAGTGTGTGAACAGTATATCCTGTAACAATGGTACCAATATAATAGTGTTTGAACAGTAAATCTTTTAACAATGGTAACAATATAATAGTGTGTGTACAGTTTATCCTGTAACAATGGTTAAATTATAATAGTTTGTGTACAGTATATCCAGTAAGAATGGTAACATTATAATAGTGTGTGTGCAGTATATCCTGTAACAATGGTAACAATAAAATAGTGTGTGTACAGTTTATCCTTTAACAATGGTAAGAATATAATAGTATGTGTACAGTATATCCTGTAACAATGGTAACAATATATGGGTGTGTGTACAGTATATCCTGGTACAGCGGTAACTTTATAATAGATTGTGTACAGTATATCCTGTAAGAATGGTAACAATATAATAGTGTGTGTACAGTATATCCTATAACAATGGTAACTATATAATAGTGTGTGTACCTTATATCCTGTAACAATTGTATCACTGTAATAGTGTGTGTACAGTATAACTTGTAAAAATGGTAACAATATAATAGTGTGTGTGCAGTATATCCTGTAACAATGGTAACAATATAATAGTGTTTGAACAGTATATCCTGTAACAATGGTAACAATATAATAGTGTGTGTACGGTATATCCTGTAACAATTTTAACTATATAATATTGTGTGTACAGTATATCCTTTAACAATGGTAAAATATAATAATGTGTGTACAGTATATCCTGCAACAATGGTAACTATATAATAGTATGTGCACAGTATATCCTGTAACAATCGTAACTATATTATTATGTGTACTGTATATCCTGTAACAATGGTAACTTTATAAAAGTGCATGTACAGAACATCCTGTAACAATGGTAACAATAAAATAGTGTGTGTGCAGTATATCCTGTAACAATGGTAACTATATAATAGAGTGTGTACAGTATATCCTGATAGAATGGTAACAATATAATAGTGTGTGTACAGTATATCCTGTAATTATATTAACTATATTATAGTATGTGCACAGTATATCCTTTAGCAATGGTAACTATATAATAGTGTGTGTACAGTATATCCTGTAATAATG
This sequence comes from Panopea generosa, assembly GCA_029582155.1. Taxonomy (NCBI): domain Eukaryota; kingdom Metazoa; phylum Mollusca; class Bivalvia; order Adapedonta; family Hiatellidae; genus Panopea; species Panopea generosa. Next base: position 28,285,689 of record CM055907.1, read on the forward strand.
GTAACATTATAATAGTATATGAACAGTATATCATGTAACAATGGTAACAATAAAGCAGTGTGTGAACAGTATATCCTGTAACAATGGTAACTATATAATAGAGTGTGTACAGTATATCCTGTAAGAATGGAAACAATATTATAGTGTGTGTACGGTATATCCTGTAACAATGGTAACAATAAAATAGTGTGTTCAGTATATCCTGTAACAATGGAAATAATATAATAGTGTGTGTACAGTATATCCTGTAACAATGGTAACAATATGATAGTGTGTGTACGGTATATCATGTTACAATGGTAACTATATAATAGAGTGTGTACAGTATATCATGTAATAATGGTAACTATATAATAGTGTGTGTACAGTATATCATGTAACAATGGTAACTACATAATAATGTGTGCACAGTATATCCTGTAACAATGGTATCTTTATAATAGTGTATGTACAGTATATCCTGTAACAATGGTAACCATAAAATAGTGTGTGGACAGTATATCCTGTAACAATGGTAACTATATAATAGAGTGTGTACAGTATATCCTTTAAGAATGGTAACAATAAAATAGTGTGTGTACATTATATCCTGTAACAATGGTAACTATATAAGAGAGTGTGTACAGTATATCATGTAATAATGGTAACTATATAATAGAGTGTGTACAGTATATCCTGTAAGAATGGTAACAATAAAATAGTGTGTGTACATTATATCCTGTAACAATGGTAACTATATAAGAGAGTGTGTACATTATATCCTGTAACAATGGTAACTATATAAGAGAGTGTGTACAGTATATCATGTAATAATGGTAACTATATAATAGTATGTGAACAGTATATCCTGTAACAATGGTAACAATATAATAGTGTGTGTATTGTATATCCTGTAACAATGGTAACAATGAAATAGTGTGTGTACAGTTTATCCTGTAACAATGGTAACAATATAATAGTATGTGTACAGTATATCCTGTAACAATGGTAACAATATTATGGTGTGTGTACAGTATATCCTGTAACAGCGGTAACTATATAATAGTGTATGAACAGTATATCCTGTAACAATGGTTACAATGAAATAGTGTGTGTGTACAGTATATCTTGTAACAATGGCAACAATATAATAGTGTATGAACAGTATATCCTGTAACAATGGTAACTATATAATAGTGTATGAACAGTATATCCTGTAACAATGGTAACTATATAATAGTGTATGAACAGTATATCCTGTAACAATGGTTACAATGAAATAGTGTGTGTGTACAGTATATCTTGTAACAATGGCAACAATATAATAGTGTATGAACAGTATATCCTGTAACAATGGTAACTATATAATAGTGTATGAACAGTATATCCTGTAACAATGGTAACAATATAAAAGTTTATGTACAGTGTATCCTGTAACCTTGGTAACAATATATATACAATTGTATTAAAACATCATACATAAATACTATAATTTATGTATAGTTTTGTTATCATTCTATGAGGTTTTGTTATTATTTTTTACCTTAAAGATTATTACAACAACTATATAAAAGTCAAATGTGCAAATAATGACACCGTGTTTGGTGTGGACAGATGTCCTCGGCAAACACAGTACTTGTTTCAAACCATACAAAATTTTGTCTCTATACAAGTATGAGGAATGTAAATAATGACACCGTGTTTGATGTAGATTGATGTCCTCGGCAAACACAGTCCTTGTTTCAAACAATATAATATTATTCATCTATACATGTATGAAGAATGTAAATAATGACGCCGTGTATGATGTAAACTGATGTCCTTGTCAACACACAGCCCTTGTTCCAAACCATATAACATTCTTCCACTATATATGTATTAGTAATGTAAATAATGACATCGTGTTTGATGTAGACTGATGTCCACGGCAAACAGAGTACTTGTTTCAAACCATACAAAATTTTGTCTCTATACAAGTATGAGGAATGTAAATAATGACACCGTGTTTGATGTAGATTGATGTCCTCGGCAAGCACAGTCCTTGTTTCAAACCATATAACATTATTCCTCTATACATGTATGAGGAATGTAAATAATGACACCTTGTTTGATGTAGACTGATGTCCACGGCAAACACAGCGCTGGTTTCAAATCATATAACATTATTCCACTATACATGCATGAGGAATGTAAATAATGACACCGTGTTTGATGTGGATTGGTGTCCCCGGCACACACAGTCCTTGTTTCAAACAATATAACAGTAGTCCTCTATACAGGCATGGGGAATGTGAATAATGACACCATGTATAATGTAGACTGATGTCTTCGGCAAACACAACGCTTCTTTCAAACCATATAACACTTTTCCACAATAAATGCAAGGGTAATGTAAGTAATGGCACCGTGATTGATCTGGACTGATGTCCACGGCAAACACAGCGCTTCTTTCAAACCATATAACATTATTCCACTATACATGTATGAGGAATGTAAATAATGACACCATGTTTGATGTGGACTGATGTCCTCGGTAAACACAGCGTTTGTTTTAAACCATATTACAGCAGTCCTTTATACATGCTTGGAGAATGCATATTATGACACAATGTTTGCTGTGGACAGATGTCATCGGTAAACACAGCGTTTATTTTAAACCATATTACAGTAGTCCTCTATACATGCATGGAGAATGCATATTATGACACAATGTTTGCTGTGGACAGATGTCATCGGTAAACACAGCGCTTGTTTCAAACCATATAACATTCTTCCACTATACATGTATAAGAATGTAAATGATAACATCGTGTTTGATGTTGACTGATATCAATGACAAACACAGCTCTTGTTTCAAACCAAATCACATTATTCCTTTATACATATTTGAGGAATGTAAATAATGACACCGTGTTTGGTGTCCTCGGCAAACACAGCGCTTGTTTCAAACCATATAACTTTATTCCATTATACTGTGTGAGGAATTTAAATAATGACACCGTGTTTTATGTTGACTGATGTCCTCGGCAAATACAGCGCTTGTTTCAAACCATATAGGTGTAACCCCACCATTGATTTTTGTTCTTTATTCTATAGTAAATAATAAAAGTTTGAAGGCTTGTCATTCATAGAGGGTCCCAAATGAAAGAAGTGAAACCTACATTTTACTGTTTGTCAACCTCTGCACTATCAAAATATGATGAGAAAAGTAGGGGTCATGTGTCATATAAGAGATTTTTTTTCTGCTCAGTGTGTACATTGGTGACAAAGTGACTTCCGAAATCATGAATTCATACCACAATTTCCAAGCATCATTTTTTTTTCTAAATTCACAATTCAAACATGACAATGCTATCAAAATGTTCAAAATACATCAATAATGCCATTCAAATAAAAAAATGAGCATTAAAATAAGGAAAATGCATTTTTAAAGAAGAAGAATTGAGGATTATTTATAACCGCCATTATGCGACTACCCCACGGAAGCACTTCCTTTTTTGCAGCAGTGGCACTATGCCTATAACATTATTCCACTATACATGTATGAGTGTAGCAAAATGACTCAGGGCCGACAACTCACGAGAGTTGAATACTGAGTACTCAAAATAAAATTGACAATGTTAATTTCACATGAATAAAAATAACAGATAAACAATTATACAATATATACAATTTAAACCTAATTACTGAAAAACCCACACTGGTTTAAAATGTTCTTTGATGGAAATAACACTTTCTTAATCACAAGTTCTTTCTCCTACACGTTCTGTATATATATCTCGCGATCCAAAATGCTTAGATCATATTTATGTTAAATCTGTTATAAAAATATACTAATATTGTATTTACGATACTACTACCGCGTCTGGATTATCGCAGATATAGCTTCAATCGTCCCTCATGGTGATAGCTATATAAACAGGGTTATCTTCCTAGAACTCTGTACTGAGTTATCATGTGTTTCGTTGCCTCGTACTGACTATCTCCGGCTGCACTCCGACGCCAGGATCGTCAAGTCGTCCATATAACGAGTATGTAGGTTGCTGTCCTTATGACAGTACTACCACCAGCTGACTTCATGTCACGTCTACACGTGGTTAACGTAGCGGACACATGTCTCCCGTACGTCTAAACGGCTACAATATATATAAACTCAGTTTTGCTAGTTACTCAATACGTAATGACATGGCGTCGTCTATTAATAACCATCTATCAATTTCATGGTATTTAACAACATATGATAACAGTGCATTCAGTTGTTACCATCTAACAGTTTCATGGTAGATTTATCAACATATTATAACAGTGCATTCAATTCTTACCATATAACAGTTTCATGGTAGATGTACATGTATCAATATATGATAACAGTTCATTCAATCCTTACTATCTGCAATTTCACGTTAGTTTACACATTTCATATATGAACTTCCGTCAATCTCAAAGTAGCAATTATATTTTTACATAATTTCTCATTGATAATATAAACAATCACGGACCAATTCTGTATCTTTTGACTTGATGAATATCAGAATAAGTATCAACAAAATTTAATTACACATATCAATTAATTCTAACATGATGAATTTAAAAATTCATCGTAAACACGATATCAACAGCTCAAAATACGTTCTCAAATCGCTCGGCCTATATTCTAACAAAACAACTCTCAATACTGCGGATGTGAAATTAAATTACAGACATTCTCGTCGGAATGGATATGAACAATTTATACAACTTTACTTAGATCTGATTACGTCAAAATATATATATCAGACATTTAAATGACTCAACCATATACAACATAATATAGAATTCACATACCAATCTGCCGTTATGTAATGGAACAGTATTATTCTCAATCTTTCTCGTCACAAAGGTTCCGAAAGATGTTTCTGCTAGACTGGACAGTGTTTCCATAATACAGTCAGATATATATAGTAAAACACTCCACATACCTTAGTGAATTTCGTGCAAATTATGAATCAACAAACTTCCAAAATATCGTACGATATGGTACGATGCGGATTTAACACTATTAGGCAAATGTAAATTTAACTTGGTTTTATGAATAATTAACCAGTTTAATTATTCTAATTTTGTATACTGAATTTTATGAGAAAAAAAACATCAAAATGATTTATTCTTTAATCAAAGAATGAATATGTTAAAATATCTTAAAAACTTTATTCCTATCGAGCTATCGATAAGTTTTAACAATTCCATGCTACCTGATCTAAATATAGCTTATATCATTCAAGTAGACACGTACAAGCTGACACTACTAAATTAGGCCATTACAACCTAACGATTTTATCATAATAAGAAATGTCAATAATGACAACGTATTTGATATGGACTGATATCCTCATCAAACACAGCGCTCGTTTCAAACGATAAAACATCATTTCACAATACATGTATGAGGAATGTAAATAATGACACCGTGTTTGATGTGGACTGACACCCCCGGCAAACACAGCGCTTGTTTTAAACCAAATAACATTCTTCCACTATACATGTATGAAAAATGTTGATAATGACACCATGTTTGATGTGGACAGATGTCCTCGGCAAACACAGCGCCTGTTTCAAACTATATAACATTATTCCTTTATACATGAATGAGGAATGTAAATAATGACACCGTGTTTGATGTGGACTGATGTCCTCGGCGAACAAAGCGCTTTTTGCAAACCATATAACATTATTCCTTTATACATGTATGAGGAATGTAAATAATGACACGGTGTTTGGTGTGGACCAATGTCCTCGACAAACACAGCGAATGTCTTTCAGATAACTCGATAGATTATTCCACCATTTGGTACCAACAACGGCCATAGATCTGTCTGCTAGTTTTGATCACCGTCTAGGTATGTTAAAGTTAATGTCACCGTGTGATCGTAGTCTGTACCGTAATTGAGTAGGTACAAACATTTCCCTCAGGTAAACTGGAACTGTACCATTGATGACACGGAAAACCATTACTAAGACTTTGAACATGACTTAGCTTAACTGGAAGTCAGGGTAATTCTTTTATTAGTTCCTCACTTGGTTGATCATAGGAAGCATTCATGAAAACTCTAGCAGCATGATTTTGGACTCGCTGTAGTTTGTTGATTTGATAGGCTGGAATTTCAGTAAATAAACCGTTGCAGAAGTCAATGTGGGAATGAACCAATCCATGCACTAATGATTCAGTTGACTTTTGTGTGAGATGTTTACGTACAGCTCGAAGATTTCGTAACTGCACATGAGCTATCTGACACTTTTTTTGGATGTGATGGTCAAAGTTGAGTGTATTGGTCATGATTACACCCAGGTCTCTGACATGATCGACACATTTTACGTCACATCCACCAACATTTACACTTGTGATGTTCAATTTCGCTAACTGTTGTCTGGATCCATATATAATCATTTCTGTTTTAGACTGATTCATTTTCAATTTGAAGGTTGTCATCCATTGTATGATTTCATGAGGCAACCGTTAAGTTGTTGAAGAACAGTTGTCTCGTTTTGAGCATTTCCCGATTTAATTTTTAACGCAATCTTGTGATCATCCGCATATCCATAGAGATCGGCTGGATATTTCTGCACAAATCGATTGAGAGCCGATATATAAAGGGTGATCACCGGCCCGGCACAATAACCCTGCGGAACACCGAACCTCACTAGTTCAGTGTCAGACGTTGACCGTTCGACTAAAACTTTCATAGTTCTGCTCGTGAGATAAGATTTGGTCCATTTCAACGGAGTGCTATAAATACCAAATTCATCTTGAAGGATTCGATTCAGTATGGGGATATCGATGGTATCGAACGCTGCACTCAAGTAGATCATGACCACGATTGTAACTTGATTTTTATTTATGGTTTCTAAAAGATCATTTAACATTTTGACCATTGCCGTTTCAACCCCGTGGTATTTTTCTATAGGCACTTTGATAAGCTGGGAGGAGATTATTAGTTTCAATATGCTAATAGATTTGATTTAATGCAGCTTTTTCAAGAATTTTGGAGAGGAATGTTAAATTTGATACCGGGCGATAGTTTTGCAGTTCCAGCGGGAGACCTTTCTCCTTCAACAAAGGTTTAACCACGGCACTTTTCCACTCCTCAGGGAACAAACCAAATAGCAGTGATCGAATTACAAATTTTGTCACAACGGGAGCAAGTTGTGAAAAATGCTCCTTTAATTTGAAGTTGGAATCACATCAAGTTCACATGTTGTCGATTTTGATGCATATACAAGTTTCAAAATATCATTTTTGGAGAGTGGTTTGAACGCAGTAAATGACATTGTGTTAACAGGTGGATTTGAGCAGGAAGAACCACAATTCATCCAACCATTTAACATTATTCAACTATACATGTATGAGGAATGTAAATAATGAAACCGTGTTCGATGTAGACTGATGTCCACGGCAAACACAGTCGTTGTTTCAAACCATATAACATTATTCCTTTATACATGTATGAGGAATGTTAATAATGACACCGTGTTTGATGTGGACTGATGTATTTTGCAAACACAGCCATTGTTTTAAATCATATAACATAATTCCTCTATACATGCACGAGTAATATAAATTATTAATAAAATTGCGAAACTCACCTATCAAACAAAGTAACGTTTAATAGATATACACTGTGTATATCATGCAATGATAAATAGTAAGTTATAAAATGTGCTTCGTTCGTTCCATGGCAGTGACACGAGTAGTATTTGCGTCGGTTTGGGGTCACGGACTGCGCATGCGCGGCGGCAATCTTGTTTCTATTATATGCGCATGCGTGGCGGCCATTTTGGATGTTCGTCATTGTGTGCAGCGGCCATTTTGAACGCTTAACTGACATCATATCGAAGTTTAGAACGATAGTCATGCGTTTGATAAGAACGTCTCAAAAGTATACAGAGCTGACTTGAATACTCGAACTAGGGCGTGGTCGTAAAATTCGTGTTGTTCAGTTAAGGTAACATTTATGATACTAAAAATAACATATTTCATCTTTCATAATAATAATAATGATAATAGTAATAATAATAATAATAAAGACTTTATTTAAATCTTCACTGTGTTGCTCTAAAATTAAATATTTACCTTTTGCTATAAAAATTCAATACATTCAATTTTCCCCATAAAATTTGTGTTATACAGTTAAGGCAACATCTATGATACAAAAAAATACTTGGTCAATTAAAAATAGAAATACCGGTTTCAACTCGTTCATACATGTCCAGACCAGTACAAGCATGACTATGTACAATAAAGGACCCATTAATCTATGGTTAATACGTCCAGTGATTAAGTTTGACACTTGAATACACCATTGTTACACTTCCAAGCCTAAATAAACAAACGCTAGACATGCTGGCGACGTTAAGGAGATTAACTTTTGGCTGATGAATGGGCTATTGTGTTCATATCCGGTAGAAGCCAGACATACTGGGGTCACGTAAAGGTTTTAACTCTGACATATCAATAAGCCATTGTGGTGTATCCGGCTTGTGTTGACTAATCCGCTTAGGGAATATGTCTCGTGTCAATACAAGAGCAGACAGTTAGGAGACACATACTAGGCTTGGCGCTCAGCATTTAGAGGACAGTTGTTGGTCTGGTCGACCCGGTGTCAGTATAATGTGACTGTTTGGGGCATCATGCAATGTGACTGCGGCATGATACTCAAGTGTGGCACCGCTTTGGATACTGTCTCAAGTAGACACCGACGCAATGTTACTGAAAAATTGTTGAAAGCAACTATAAATACGGTTTCACCAATCAGCCAGCCAGCCAGCAGCCAGCCAGCCAACCAACCAACCCACCAACCAATCGTTTCTATTTTAATTGGTTAAATATTAACATCAAAATATATTAAAGCTTGTGTATAAGGTCAGTTGTAGCCCATTAATCATTTACCGAGAGAACATTTACAGTCAAGTTTTTAATAAAATTGATGGGTAACACAAAATAAGAGTACATTTACGCAGTCAAAAGTGTAAGTCATCAATTTAAATGGCACAATATCTACACAATATTCAACTAATATACAAAATAAGCATAAAATGAAATAATATTTTTTTATATATAAATGAAAGGTCAACACGTGTCACTAGTATATGCGTCGATTTGGGGTCACGGACTTCGCATGCGCGGCGGCAATCTTGTTTCTATTATATGCGCATGCAAGTCAACCATTTTGGATGTTCGTCATTGTGCACGGCGGCCAATTTGAACGCGTGTCGGAAGGCTGCCATCTTGGATGACTACTGATGGTAACATGTTTGCGCATGTGCGGCGGCCATTTTAGAGAACGTCGTATATGCGGACATAGTTTTAATATAGAAGCCGACTGACATCATATCGAAGTTTAAAACGACAGTCATGTGTTTGATAAGAACGTTTCACACGTATACAGAGCTAGGGCGTGGTCGCAGACATTAGGGGATTAGGCCATAAGCCATAGACGGAGACGTTTTAGTGACAACCGTTTCTTAAAAAAACTAAATATGAACTACATCCATTTATATAACAACTATTACTGTAATAAATTAAAACATAATTGAAACTAACTGCAATACATAACTGAAAAAAATGATTAAAAATAAATAAATAAGCATGAACAAATAACTGGATATATAATTAAAATTAAATATAGACTCTATAAATAACTTACATGTTTCTTCTACAACGGCCAACACTCAAATGGATTCCCTACGTTGCACACGACACAGAGTCACGTGATGCACACGACTTTTCTATTTTTAGGTATAGCATTTCACAACCGTTGCATTAGTCGAACCCCACGCTAAGAGATTACTGTCAAGCGTGGAAGGTTCTTGTAACATTTTTAAGTGTTTGGTATGACCAAGTCGGGTATAGAACCAATGACGCTCTCTACCGCTAGATCACTGCAGCGGTTAAAATATAAACGAACTGATACACCACAATACGTCCGTCAGTACCAGCCGGAATCATGATAAATTTTATCACATTTAAATATTGATATAATGATCGATAATATCTAATATAGTTTGTAATAATAAAATACTTATATATGATTTTTGCAACATTTCAGTCTTTTAACAAAATAGTTCGTAACTTATATTTATAAAACTCACTTGATATCATTTATCATTTGACTTGTACATTACACTGTATGCTTGTTTGCTATGTTTAACTGATATAAAGTTACACAATAACAAAACAGTACACCACTGATGGTGTAATCAAACACCATTGTTGGTGACAGTGTAAGCCATTGTTGGTGTAATTGAACACCATTGTTGGTGTAATAGTACGCCATTGTTGGTATAATTGTATACTAGTGTTGGTGAAATAGTACACAATGTTGGTGTAATCAAAAACCATTGTTGGTGTAATCGAACGCCATTTATGTTGCAATCGTACCCCAGTGATGATGTAATCGTATGCCATTGTTGGTGTAATTGGAATCCATTGTTGGTGTAATCGTACACCTTGTTGGTGAAATAGAACGCCATTGCTGATGTCACCATAAGCCATTGTTGGTGTAATTGAATGCCATTGTTGGTGAAATAGTACGACATTTTTGGTGAAAGAGTACACCATTGTTGGTGTAATCGAAAGCCATTGTTGGTGTAATAGAAATAGTATGACAATGTTGGTGTAATCGTATGCCATTGTTGGTGAAATAGTACGATAATGTTGGTGTAATCGTATGCCATTGTTGGTGAAATGGTACGCCATTGTATGTGTAATAGAATGCAATTGTTAGTGTAATCGAATGCCATTGTTGGCGTAATAGTACGCCATTGTTGGTGAAAAAGTCCGACATTGTTGGTGAAATAGTACACCATTGTTGGTGTCATCGTATGCCATTGATGGTGTTATCGAACGCTGTTGTTGGTGCAATAGTATTCTATTGTTGGTTAAATAGCACGACATTGTTGGTGTAATCATAAGCGATTGTTGGTGTTATCGCATGCCATTGTTAGTGTAATCGAACGCCATTGTTGGTGTAATCGTACACCATTGTTGGTGTAATCGAAGGTCAAGATTGGTGTAATCATACACCATTGTTTGTGTAATCGTACGCTATTGTGGGTGAAATAGTACACCATTGTTGGTGTCATCGTAAGCCATTGTTGGTGTAATCGAATGCAGTTGTTGTTGTAATAGTACGCCATTGTTGGTAAAAGAGTATGGCATTGTTGGTGTAATCGTACGCAATTGTTGGTGTAATCGTACGCCATTGTTGGTGTAATCGTATGTCAATGTTGGTGAAATAGTACGCCATTGTTGGCGAAATTGTACGATAATGTTGGTGTAATTGTATGCCATTGTTGGTGAAATGGTACGCCATTGTATGTGTAATAGAATGCAATTGTAAGTGTAATCGAAAGCCATAGTTGGTGTAATAGTACGCCATTGTTGGTGAAATAGTACGACATTGTTGGTGAAATAGTACACCATTGTTGGTGTCATTGTATGCCATTGATGGTGTAATCGAACGCCGTTGTTGGTGCAATAGTATTCAATTGTTGGTTAAATAGCACAACATTGTTGGTGTAATCATAAGCGATTGTTGGTGTTATCGCACGCCATTGTTAGTGTAATCAAACACCATTCTAGGTGTTATCGTACACCATTGTTGGTGTAATCGACGGTCAAGATTGGTGTAATCGTACACCATTTTTTGTGTAATCGTACGCTATTGTTGGTGAAATAGTACACCATTGTTGGTGTCATCATAAGCCATTGTTGGTGTAATGGAACGCCGTTGTTGTTGTAATAGTACGCCATTGTTGGTAAAAGAGTACGGCATTGTTGGTGTAATCATACCCGATTGTTGGTGTAATCATACCCGATTGTTGGTGTAATCGTACGCCATTGTTGGTGTAATCGTACTTCAATGTTGGTGAAATAGTACGCCATTGTTGGTGTAATAGTACGACATTGTTGGTGTAATCGAACATCAATGTTGGTGAAATCGTACCCCATTGTTGGTTGAATCAAACGCCATTGTTGATATTATCGTACGCAATTGTTGGTGTAACCAAACGGCAATGTTGGTGTAATCGTACACCATTGTTGGTGAAATAGTGCGCCATTGTTGTTGTAATCAAACGCCATTGTTGGCGAAATAGTATGCCATTGTTTGTGTAATCGAACGCCATTGTTGATGTAATCGAATGACATTGTTTGTGTTATCGTACATCATTGTTTGTGTAATCATACTCCATTGTTGGTTTAATAATATGCCATTGTTGGTGAAATCGAACCCAATTGTTGGTGTAATCGTATGCCATTGTTGGTGTAATCGAACGCCATTGGTGGTGTAATCGTATGACATTGTTGGTGAAATAGTACGTATTGTTGGTGTAATCGTACGCGATTATTGGTGTAATCGTACATAATTGTTGGTGTAATCGTACGTCAATGTTGGTGAAATAGTACGACATTATTGGTGTTATAGTACACCATTGTTGGTGTAACCGAACGCCAAAATTGGTGTAATCGTACGCCATTGTTGGTGAAATAGTGCAACATTGTTGGTGTAATCAAATGCCATTGTTGGCGAAATAGTATGGCATTGTTTGTGTAATCGAACGCTATTGTTGATGTAATCGAATGACATTGTTTGTGTTATCGTACATCATTGTTGGTGTAATCGTACTCTATTGTTGGTTTAATAGTACGCCATTGTTGGTGTAATCGAATGCCATTGTTGGTGTAATAGTATGCCATTGTTGGTGTAATAGTACGCAATTGTTGGTGTAATCGAACACCATTTTTTATGTAATCGTACGCCATTGTTGTTGAAAAAGTACATCATTGTTGGTGTTATCGAACACCTTTGTTGGTGAAATAGTACATCGTTGTTGGTGTAATCGTACACCATTGTTGGTGAAATAGTACGCCATTGTTGGTGTAATCGTACGACATTGTTGGTGTACGCCATTGTTGGTGTAATAGTACGCCATTGATGGTGTAATTGTTCGCAATTGTTGGTGTAAGCGTACGCCATTTTTGGTGTAATTGGACACCATTGTTGGTGTAATCATATGTCATTGTTGGTGTAATCGTATGCCATTGTTGGTGAAATAGAACGCCATTGTTGGTGTAATAGTATGACATTGTTGGTGAAACAGTACGACATTGTTGATGAAACAGCACGACATTGTTGATGTAATCGTACGCCATTGTTGGCATTATTTGTACGTCATTCTTGGTGTAATAATACACCATTTTTGGTGTAATCGAACGCCGTTGTTGGTGTAATAGTACGCCATTGTTGCTGAAATAGTAAGACAGCGTTGGTGTAAACGTATGCGATTGTTTGTGTAATCGTAAGCCATTGTTGTTGCAAAAGTACGCCATTGTTGGTGTAATTGTACACCATTGTTGGTGAAAAAGTATGCCATTGTTGGTGTAATCGTATGCCATTGTTGGTGTACGCCATTGTTGGTGTAATAGTACACCATTGATGGTGTTATCGTTCGCTATTGTTGGTGTAATCGTACGCCATTGTTGGTGAAATAGTATGACATTGTTTGTGAAATAGTACGACATTGTTGGTGTAATCGTACGCGATTCTTGGTGTAATCGTACGTCAATGTTGGTGAAATAGTACGCCATTGTTGGTGTAATCGAACGTCAATGTTGGTGTAATCGTACCCCATTGTTGGTTTAATCATATGCCATTGTAGGTATCATCGTATGCCATTATTGGTGTAACAGAATGCCAATGTTGTTGCAATCGCACGCCATTGTTGGTGAAAAAGTACGCCATTGTGGGTGTAATCGTTTGCCATTGTTGGTGAAATAGTGCGCCATTGTTGGCGAAATAGTATGCCATTGTTTGTGTAATCGAACGCCATTGTTGATGTAATCGAATGTCATTGTTTGTGTTATCGTACATCATTGTTGGTGTAATTGTACTCCATTGTTGGTTTAAAAGTACGCCATTGTTGGTGTAATCGATCGCCATTGTTGGTGTAATCGTACGCCATTGTTTGTGTAATAGTACGCCATTGTTGGTGTAATCGAACACCATTTTTTTTTGTAATTGTACACCATTGTTGTTGAAATAGTACATCGTTGTTAGTGTAATCGAACGCCATTGTTGGTGTAATCGAACACCATTGTTGATGTAATCGTACTTCATTGTTGGTTTAATCGTACACCATTGTAAGTGAAATAGTACGCCATTGTTGGTGTAATCGTACGCCATTGTTGGTGTACGCCATTGTTGGTGTAATAGTACGCCATTGATGGTGTAATCGTTCGCTTTTGTTAGTGTAATCGTACGCCATTTTTGGTGTAATTGGACGCCATTGTTGGTGTAATCGTATGTCATTGTTGGTGTAATCGTATGCCATTGTTGGTGAAATAGAACGCCATTGTTGGTGTCATCGTACGCCATTTGTGGTTTAATCGAACGCCGTTGTTGGTGTAATAGTACGCCATTGTTGCTGAAATAGTAAGACAGTGTTGGTGTTAACGTACGCGATTGTTTGTGTAATCGTAAGCCATTGTTGTTGCAATCGTACGCCATTGTGGGTGTAATCGAACTTAATTTTTGGTGTAATCGTATTCCATTGTTGGTTTAATCATAAGCCATTGTAGTTATCATCGTACGCAATTATTGGTGTAACCGAACGCCAACGTTGGTGAAATCGTACGCCATTGTTGGTGAAATAGTACCCCTTTGTTGGTGTAATCGAAGGCTATTGTTTGTGCTATCGTACAACAGTGTTGGGTGTAATCGTACGCCATTGTTGATGTAACAGTACGCTATTGTTGGTGTAATAGTACGCCATTGATGGTGTAATCGAACGCCATTGTTGGTGTAATCGTACACCATTGTTTGTGTAATAGTACGGCATTGTTGGTGTAATCGAACACTGTTTCTGGTGTAATCTTACATCATTGTTGGTGTAATCATACGCCATTGTTGGTGAAATAGTACACCGTTATTGGTGTAATCGAACGCCATTGTTGGTGCAATCGAACGCAATTGTTTATGTAGTCGTACATCATTGTTGGTGTAATCGTACGCCATTGTTGGTGAAATAGTACGCCATCGTTGGTGTAATAGTACGCCATTGTTGGTGTAATCGAACACCATTGTTGATGTTATCGTACATCATTGTTGGTGTAATGGAACGCCATTGTTGGTGTAATTGTACACCATTGTTTTAGTAATCGTACATCATTTTTGGTGAAATCGTACACCGTTGTTTGTGTAATCGTACGCCATTGTTGGTGTAAGCAAACACCATTGTTGGTGCAATCATACACCATTGTTGGTGTAATAATACACAGTTGCTGGTGTAATCCAACACAATTGTTGGTGTAATAGTACGCCATTGTTGGTGTAAGCGAACTCCTTTTTTTGTGTAATCATACAACATTGCTGGTGAAATCTTACACCATTGTTGGTGAAAAAGTACAACGTTGTTGGTGAAATAGTACACCATTGTTGGTGTAATAGTACGCCATTTTGGTGTACGCCATTGTTGGTGTAATAGTACGCCATTGTTGGTGTAATTGTTCGCCATTGTTGGTGTAATAGTACGCCATTTTTTGTGTTATTGGACGCCATTGTTGGTTAAATCGTATGCCATTGTTGGTGTAATCGTACGCCATTGTTGGTGAAATAGAACGCCATTGCTGGTGTCACCGTACCCATTGTTGGTGTAATCGAATGCCATTGTTGGTGTAATAGTACGACATTGTTGGTTAAATTGTACGACATTGTTAGTGAAATAGTATGACATTGTTGGTGTAATCTTACGCCATTGTTGGCGCTATTTGTACGCCATTGTTGGTGCAATAGAACATCATTGTTGTTGAAATATTACGACATTGTTGGTTAAATAGTACACCATTGTTGGTGTCATCGTACGCCATTGTTGGTATAATCGAACGCCGTTGTTGGTGTAATAGTACACCATTGTTGGTGTAAGCAAACACCATTGTTGGTGTAATCATACACCATTGTTGGAGTAATGATACACAGTTTCTGGTGTAATCCAACACAATTGTTGGTGTAATAGTACGCCATTGTTGGTGTAAGCCAACACCATTTTTTGTGTAATCATACAACATTGCTGGTGAAATCTTACACCATTGTTGGTGAAAAAGTACACCGTTGTTGATGAAATAGTACACCATTGTTGGTGTAATCGTACGCCATTGTTGGTGTACGCCATTGTGGGTGTAATAGTATGCCATTGTTGGTGTAATCGTTCGCCATTGTTGGTATAATCGTACGCCATTTTTGGTGTAATTGGACGCCATTGTTGGTGTAATCGTATGCCATTGTTGGTGTAATCGAACGCCATTGTTGGTGAAATAGAACGCCATTGCTGGTGTCACCGTACCCATTGTTGGTGTAATCTTAGGCCATTGTTGGCGCTATTTGTACGCCATTGTTAGTGCAATAGTACACCATTGGTGTTGAAATATTACGACACTGTTGGTTAAATAGTACACCATTGTTGGTGTCATCGTACGCCATTTTTGGTGTAATCGAACGCCGTTTTTGGTGTAATTATACGCCATTGATGCTGAAATAGTAAGACAGTTTTGGTGTAAACGTACGCGACTGTTTGTGTAATCGTAAGCCATTGTTGTTGCAATCGTACGCCATTTTTGGCGAAATAGTACGCCATTGTTGGTGTAATCGAACGCAATTTTTAGTGTAATCGTATGCCATTGTTGGTTTAAACATACGCTAATGTAGGTATTATCGTACGCCATTATTGGTGTAACTGAACGCTAATGTTGGTGAAATCGTACGCCTTTGTTGGTGAAATAGTACGCCTTTGTTGGTGTAATCGAACGGCTTTGTTGGTGTAATCGAACGCCATTGTTTGTGCTATCGTACAACAGTTTTGATGTAATCGTACGCCATTGTTGATGTAACAGTATGCTATTGTTGGTGTAATAGTACGCCATTGATGGTGTAATCGAACGCCATTGTTGTTGTAATCGTACACAATTGTTGGTGTAATAGTACAGCATTGTTGGTGTAATCGAACACCATTGTTGGTGTAATGGAACACTGTTGCTGTTGTAATCTTACATCGTTGTTGGTGTAATCGTACGACATTGTTGGAGAAATAGTACACCGTTGTTGGTGTAATCGAACGCCATTGTTGGTGTAATCGAACGCCATTGTGGATGTAATCGTACATCATTGTTGGTGTAATTGCACGCCATTGTTGGTGAAATAGTACGCCATTGTTGATGTAATAGTACGCAATTGTTTGTGAAATCGAACATCATTGTTGGTGTAATAGTATATTATTGTTGGTGTTATAGTGCGCCATTGTTGGTGTAATAGTACGCCATTGTTGGTGTAAGCGAACACCATTGTTTGTGAAATAGTACGCCATTGTTGGTGTAAGCAAACACCATTGTTTGTAAAATAGTACGCCATTGTTGGTGTAATCGAACACCGCTGTTTGTGTAATCATACGCCATTGTTGGTGTAAGCGAACACCATTGTTGGTGAAATCATACACCATTGTTGGTGTAATGATACACAGTTGCTGGTGTAATCCAACACAATTGTTGGTGCAATAGTACACCATTGCTGGTGTTATCGTATACCATTGTTCTTGAAAAAGTACACCGTTGTTTGTGAAATAGTACAACATTGTTGGTGTAATAGTACGCCATTGTTGGTGTAATCGAACACCATTGTTGGTGTAATCGAACATTATTATCGGTGTTATCGTACGCCATTGTTGGTGTAATAGTACACCATTGTTGGTATAATATTACGCCATTGTTGGTTAAATAGTATGCCATTGTTGGTGTAAGCGAACACCGTTGTTGGTGTAATAATACACCATTGCTGGTGAAATCTTACACCATTGTTGGTGAAAAAATACACCGTTGTTGGTGAAATAGTACGCCATTGTTGGTGTTATAGTACGCCATTGTTTGTGTAATCGAACAATATTGTTGGTGTTATCGGATTCCATTGTTGGTGTAATCGTACGCCATTGCTGGTGTAAAAGTACACCATTGTGGGTATAATCAGAGTCCGATTTGCATGCAAGGGACCAATAGGAAAAGTCAAAATAAAATATTCATAGAAATAACCAACCCTGTTTTATTATCTAGAAAATGTGAATCGAAGCATGCGTCTTGCCATGTCAAATAAATCCAACTGATAACATTTATAAGTCTACGGTAAGGCAGGTATATTAAGGAATGTAAATGAAATGAAGCTTACACAATCTAAACCCTGATCACATAAAAATATTGAATGTTGATTAATGTATTCTTTAACACACTATGATTATTATAACTAAAATGTAGCAACTAACAAATGATGATAGTTGAGATTAGGAACCCTCCCACTTTGTCTTTAATATATGTTTATGAGCAGATTTATAGTATTGCATTATATAACAATGTACAATTATTATATTATGTTTATGTTCATATGTACTCAAACATAATTGAATAGGATGTTAAAACCTAAAAAAATGCTATTAACTTCAATATTTTAATGTATTTGTGATATTTATATATTCATTCATTTGTGTGTGTTTTTGTTCTGTTTAGAATGAATTCGAATAAAAAATCATGGTTGTCACACCGATCAATTTAGTGTTAGGTGAGTTTAAGCTAGATAAGTTTATTGTATATTATCATCAGCAATTTACTCAATGCCATTATTTGTGTGGTATCCCATCGTGGTTTACTTTCACATATTACACAGAATTCTATTATGTTCCTAAAATTGATACTGTCATTACAAGATTTCTCTATTAGTTATTCTGAAATGTTACATATATGAACAATTTGTCACAACTCACCATACCGTTATTAAGAAGACATGAACACAAATAACCGTTTCTCATCCGTCATTTTAGGTTCTCGAGATAGTTGATATTTATCATCATTATCCACCTATAAATAGCTATTCCGCTGACTTCATGCATTTGTACCACATGGTTGTACTTTAGAAATCGCTATCGACGCATCAAACCGGAAGCGTCCCAAATATCCGGATATATTTTTCGTATTGGACCGTCCCGAAAATTCGTATTAGACGTTAAGGAACAATAACTCAAAAATATGATTGACAACAACTACATGTTAATTTTTTTCAAGTTACTTTCGTTGTTTTAAGAAATGACCATTTATAAATTGCGTTTTAATTTTATTATTGTTCATCTCAATTTTATATTGTGTTTCATATGAAAAGAACTCGAGGTGATTAATAAAAATGTCATTATACAGTCATTTTATGATGTAGGTTTGTATTGTAGTCGTCAATGTTGTGGTGAAAACCTGTATTGGAAGGCGCCTAGTCCAATACAGGTATTTACCACAAAACACACTCCTGCAATATAAATCCATATTGTACGTTGAACTGTTTAATCACCTTTATATAATATTACCATTAGATCCTGTTGTGTTGAGTGCCGATACAGGACTGTCACGAGACTAATGTTAGACATACTTTATAAAACTCAACACCATGAATCACAAAGCTTATCCTTCGTCTTTACATATACATTTTTAAACACGTAAATACACACTTCGATTTATCAAGATAAAAGTAAAATAACTTAAATAATCCGAGACACGATTCTTTTTGTGAGCCGTAAATACACTTGTACTTCGCCAGAAGGAACGTGTCATTGGTCAAAATATTATTGTATATTTGTTGTTTTATATCGAGTACCTTGGTGTTCCGGCAATAAATAGTCAATTCGTGTCTGGTGTACGCACTAATTCAATACAATTACATAACAAAGATTTTAACTCGTTCTCTGACCTCAATTAGATAGTTTATTAAATTTAATATATATATATATGTTTTCAGTCAGTGACGGTAAGACGCGTGTAAATTACTTTTTACATCTCATTTCGAAATATTCAGGTTTCGTGTTTCTTTGGTAATTTATTTCTAATCACTAAACTCTGATATATAGTATGTAAAGTATATTATAAAATATAACACTATTTTGTCGTTATATAACTCAGCAATACGCAGTTTATGATCATGAATGATTAACACATTCTCCTCAACGTCCTGAATACGCGAACACCTCTTGATTTCACCACATATGGACAGTCCAATGCCACAATTCCGACTTGTCTTTATCCATTCTTGGTTATAGAGTTTTTTTCACAATGCAGCATATATTGTCAAACAAACCTGGACTTCGGTTTAGATTTCTTCCTTGTTGGTGTTTTAGGTAGAGATGGATTTCCAAATGCATGAGGTGTTATTTTTGACACTCGGTCATTGCTTTGCTCTTTTTTCTTATAGCTTGTTCTGCCTTGTTTAATATTTGCCAAACCACTGGATCTCTTCCGGCGAGCCTTTGTTCGCTTACAACAAACTGAAAAAAAATGTGTATGTTCCTATATAATAAAACAAAAAATGCGGCAAGTGTGCCTTTAATGGATTTTTATAATCATTTTAAAAATATGGCGTCGGAATTAATTACATCAGAGGACGTTGAAATAGAAGAATTATTGAATGCGTTTTATCAAAATGAGGTTAAGGCTATTTTCCAGGAGCCCGATGATTCGATTTCACCATCAGAAATAAAATCCGCGGTGAAAAGTATGAAAAGATCAAAAAGTGTTGCAGAAGATTGTCTGATGAACGAATACTTCATAGAAACTTTAAACATAATAACGCCTGCAGTAGAGAGAATATTGAATAGAATATTAGACTGTCAAACTTTTACGATTCAAGGGCCACGGGGCATTATAATACCAGTACACAAAACCGGATCAACAGATGATCAAGATAACTCTAGGGAAATAACCTTGATCAGATGATCTAGATAACTATAGGGAATTAACCTTGATCAGATGATCCAGATTACTATAGGAGAATAACCTTGATCAGATGATCCAGATAACTATAGGGGAATAACCTTGATCAGATGATCCAGATAACTATAGGGGAATAACATCAGATGATCCAGATTACTATAGGAGAATAACCTTGATCCGATGATCCAGATAGCTATAGGGGAATAACCTTGATCAGATGATCCAGATTACTATAGGGGAATAACCTTGATCAGATGATCCAGATAACTATAGGGGAATAACCTTGATCAGGTGATCCAGATAACTATACGGGAATAACCTTGATCAGGTGATCCAGATAACTATAGGGGAATAACTTGATCAGGTGATCCAGATAACTATATGGGAATAACTTTGATCAGGTGATCCAGATAACTATAGGGGAATAACCTTGATCAGGTGATCCAGATTACTATATGGGAATAACCTTTGATCAGGTGATCCAGATGACTATAGGGAAATAACCTTGATCAGATGATCCAGATAACTATAGGGGAATAACCTTGATCAGATGATCCAGATAACTATAGGGGAATAACCTTGATCAGATGATCCAGATAACTATAGGGGAATAACCTTGATCAGATGATCCAGATTACTATAGGGGAATATCCTTGATCAGATGATCAAGATAACTTTAGGGGAATAACCTTGATCAGATGATCCAGATAACCATAGGGGAATAACCTTGATCAGATGATCCAGATAACCATAGGGGAATAACCTTGATCAGATGATCCAGATAACTCTAGGGGAATAACCATTATCAGATGCTCCAGATAACCATAGGGGAATAACCTTGATCAGATGATTTAGATAACTATAGGGGAATAACCTTGATTAGATGATCCAGATAACTATACGAGAATAACCTTGATCAGATGATCCAGATAACTATACGGGAATAACCTTGATCAGGTGATCCAGATAACTATAGGGGAATAACCTTGATCAGGTGATCCAAATAACTATAGGACAATAACCTTGATCAGGTGATCCAGATAACTATAGGGTAATAACCTTGATCAGGTGATCCAGATTACTATAGGGGAATAACCTTGATCAGATGATCCAGATAACTATACGGGAATAACCTTGATCAGGTGATCCAGATTACTATAGGGGAATAACCTTGATCAGGTGATCCAGATAACTATAGGGGAATAACCTTGATCAGGTGATCCAGATAACTATAGGGGAATAACCTTGATCAGATGATCCAGACAACTATAGGGGAATAACCTTGATCAGATGATCCAGATTACTATAGGGGAATTATCTTGATCAGATGATCCAGATAACTATAGGGGAATAACCTTGATCAGATGATCCAGATAACTATAGGGGAATTATCTTGATCAGATGTTTTGCCAAACTTTGTACGACAGTCGTAAACAATAGGTTCAAAAAATGATCGACAGATAATGATAAATTGTCAGACGCTCAATTTGGCTTCAAGGCCAATCAAAATACAATGGATGTCATATTCATTTTAAATACACGGATACAAACATATATCAATAATAAACAAAAATTATACTGATCGTTTATAGATATGCTAAAGGCATTCGACTCAATGTATAGAAATTGGCTGAGGTACAAAATGATAAAGAGACGCAAAAATGGTAAATTACTATCGGTTTTTCGATCTATGTACAAAGATGTTAAATCGTGTGTAAAACAATTCAACACCTTATCAAACTTCATAAAATTACTTAAAAGAATATTGTGATAGATGGAAGCTTAAAGTTAATGTCCCAAAAACAAAAATAATTGTTTTCAAAAAAGGCAGAGCTAGAGCTGAACGCGGAAAATGGAAATACGATGGACAAGATACAGAAGTTGTTACACATTTTGGCCTAGTTTTTACAAGTGGTGGATCGTTTGTAACAGCAACTTCAACTTTGGCTGACAAACCAAACAGAGCAATGTGCTCACTTATATCTATGACAAAAAGTATGAATGTGCCGGTTAATATTACGTTAAACTTGTTCGACTCATTTGTACAACCAATATTAAACTATTCATGTGGAATTTGGGGTCACATATCAGCAGAGAAAGTAGAACGTGTACATACGAAATTTATCAAATGGATGTTATGTGTTACGCAGACGACATGTAATTTATCATTGTGGGGTGAAACGGGAGACTCCCAGTGGAATTAGCGAGGAAAGTAAGGATAATCAAGAATTGGTTAAAATGACACACACAAACTAATAATTGCGTACTACAATCTGATAACAATATAAATAATTGGGCAGTTAAACGGAAACTGTTATTAAATAATCCAGGATAAGGTGAAGTGTGGCTATTTCCGAGTTCAATAAATATAAAAACATTAATGTCATTGTTAAAGCAAAAACTCAAAGACGTATTTATATCAGGATGGCGTGAAAGCATGGATAAAGGCAGCTCACTAGCATTATTTAGAGAACTGAAACAAATATTTGTCATGTCTGATTATCTGATAAAACTTGTAAATAAGAAGCATGGGGCAGCGATTATCTTCACACGGACTGCAAACTGAAAAAGGCTGTCGACATAGAAATGTTCCAATTCCACGACGAGATAGGAAATGTTTTGTTTGTAGTAGGCAAGATATTGAGAATGAGTTCCACTTTATCATAATATGACCATTTTGTACCAAAATAGTATTAATATAATAATCCAAGTGTTTTTAAATTCATCCAGTTACTGAATTGTAATAAAGTTAGAATCTTAAATTATTAAAGCTTCTCAAGAAAGGACATTAAAATGAAGTACTATGACTTGATCATTTAATGACCATATTCACTCTCGTTTATATAACTTGTATTTGAATTGTCATGTTTTGTTTTTCTATGCATGTCCATGCATTGATGTATTGATATGCTATTATTTGTGATGATTTGCTTTATGTGTAATATGCTTAATATGTAATATGCTTAAATCCAAAACAAACTATTCTGTATTCAGTATAAATCCTTTACCGCAAAGTTAATGGCATAAAACTGTGCATGTATTATATATTATTGTACCAAAATATGTTCATATACGCATACGTCATAACAGAAACCTGATAATTTTGTATTTGTTGAGTCTGAGTTAGAAATTGTGGTCACATGATATATATCGTAACCACTAATAGAATTGTGTGGAATTAAATTGACTATATCTTTGCAAATGTCAAAACATAGATAAAAAAGCATATCCTTTAATTAGTAAAATATATTGTTGTTGTTGTTGTTGTTGTTGTTGTTGTTGTTGTTGTTGTTGTTGTTGTTGTTGTTGTTATTCAAAATTTGGTTTGTATATTCAAGGGTCATACTCGTATGGTGTTTACTGTGCTGGTAAGTTGTGTGGGACGTCACGTAAGGCAAATATATCCAAATGTTTTATCTGACCATTCGATTCCGTGTCACTTAATTGATATTACTTATATTTATTACATTATGTGCGGCCCCAGGTCACTCGGTCAGTTGTATTGATATGACTTATATTTATTACATTATGTGCGGCTCCAGGTTACTCGGTCAGTTGTATTGATATTACCTATATTTATTACATTATGTGCGGCTCCAGGTCACTCGGTCAGTTGTTTTGATATTACTTATATTTATTACATTATGTGCGACTCCAGGTCACTCGGTCACTTCATTGATATTTCCTATATTGATTACAGTATATGCGGTTCCAGGTCACTCGGTCAGTTGTATTGATATTACCTATATTTATTACATTATGTGCGGCCCCAGGTCACTCGGTCAGTTGTATTGATATTACTTATATTTATTACATTATGTGCGGTTCCAGGTCACTCGGTCAGTTGTATTGATATTACTTATATTAATTACATTATGTGCGGCTCCAGGTCACTCGGTCAGTTGTATTGATATTACCTATATTTATTACATTATGTGCGACTCAAGGTCACTCGGTCACTTCATTGATATTACCTATATTTATTACATTATGTGCGACTCCAGGTCACTCGGTCAGTTGTATTGATATTACCTATATTTATTACATTATGTGCGGCTCCAGGTCACTCGCTCACTTTATTGATATTACTTATATTTATTACATTATGTGCGGTTCCAGGTCACTCGGTCAGTTGTATTGATATGACTTATATTTATTACATTATGTGCGGTTCCAGGTCACTCGCTCACTTTATTGATATGACTTATATTTATTACATTATGTGCGGTTCCAGGTCACTCGGTCAATTGTATTGATATGACTTATATTTATTACATTATGTGCGGTTCCAGGTCACTCGGTCAGTTGTATTGATATGACTTATATTTATTACGTTATGTGCGGTTCCAGTTCACTCGCTCACTTTATTGATATGACTTATATTTATTACATTATGTCCGGTTCCAGGTCACTCGGTCAGTTGTATTGATATGACTTATATTTATTACATTATGTGCGGTTCCAGGTCACTCGCTCACTTTATTGATATTACTTATATTTATTACATTATGTGCGGTTCCAGGTCACTCGCTCACTTTATTGATATAACCTATATTTATTACATTATGTGCGGCTCCAGGTCACTCGGTCACTTTATTGATATTACTTATATTTATTACATTATGTGCGGTTCCAGGTCACTCGGTCAGTTGTATTGATATGACTTATATTTAGTACATTATTTTCTGCTCCAGGTCACTCGGTCAGTTGTATTGATATTTCTTATATTTATAACATTATGTGCGGTTCCCGGTCACTCGGTCACTTCATTGATATTACCTTTATTGATTACAGTATGTGCGGTTCCAGGTCACTCGGTCAGTTGTATTGATATTACCTATATTTATTACATTATGTGCGGCTCCAGGTCACTCGGTCACTTCATTGATATTACCTATATTGATTACAGTATATGCGGTTCCAGGTCACTTGGTCAGTTGTATTGATATGACTTATATTTATTACATTATGTGCGGCTCCAGGTCACTCGGTCACTTCATTGATATTACCTTTATTGATTACAGTATGTGCGGTTCCAGGTCACTCGGTCAGTTGTATTGATATGACTTATATTTATAACATTATGTGCGGCTCCAGGTCACTCGGTCAGTTGTATTGATATTACTTATATTAATTACATTATGTGCGGCTACGGGTCACTCGGTCAATTGCGATTTGTTAGTTTTAACTTATTTATGTTACTTCGAT
This sequence comes from Panopea generosa, assembly GCA_029582155.1. Lineage (NCBI taxonomy): Eukaryota > Metazoa > Mollusca > Bivalvia > Adapedonta > Hiatellidae > Panopea > Panopea generosa. The sequence continues at coordinate 28,311,688 of CM055907.1, forward strand.
TATGAAACATGTCATTACAACTTAGACATATCACACTCGACGACTTCCTGGTTAGAACTAAGCATTTACGGACAAAGAGGACACACCACATAGCCGTGGCGGAGGATCGAACCCACGATCTTTCGATCATGGATGCTCTATTACTGGCACACGCCATCCGCTACACTGAATTAATGATATGTTGATAAGTATACATACAAACCAGAACTTAAAGTGTTTTTTTATTACAAGTAATGCTTGGCCATTTTCAAACGTTCATTTCTTGTAAAGTTTAAGTTTCTTAGAATTGTTAATAACATCACTGACGTTCACTTCGGTTCAATGTGGCTTGATTCATACATTCATGAATATTTTGGTGACACTCAGTGATACTTGATCATGTTCTATAATGTCATCAATAATATCAAATGTCGTATTGCTAATGTCACGTGTCCAGATATGTTTAAGGGTCAGATAGCCGGTTGTTATGGGCGTGTGAAATGCTTCGGCTGGAATGGACTCCAATGCGTCAACTTACATGTTAAGATCACTATTATTGCAGAACAAATATATACAACTATGTTTCATGTTCAACTCAAAACCAAATTGACTCAACAATATCCCTCCTACTTTCCAGTTCAAGACCGAATCAAGTGTTTAGACTTTTATTTTAGTTTTTATATAAATTCTGGAAATTATGTTTGAGTAAAAATTTGGGTTGAGCAGGAACTTTTATTTTATAACTTCGGGGACTTGCCTTAGAAATAACGAAGACATACCTGTTATGTATTTACAAATAATGCTGTTTCCCTTCACATTTAAAGTATTGACACTTTTCTTCATCGTCCGAGTTTTGTAAGGCTCGTGTTCTGTGGCAGTAGATACGACACTTTTCTCCATCGTCCGAGTGTTGTAAGGCTCGTGTTCTGTGGCAGTAAATATGAATCCGAACAATTTCAAAATAGTCTGTTCTTGTGTGCTGAAGCTACTGTTACAAACGAAATCTGAAGAGAAACATATTTTTGTTTTATATTATGGTATTTTCTGAATGTAATTGTCACACTGATAAAACATCATCATCAACTACGTAAATTGAATGATATGTAGTTTGTGTATATGTTTATTACATCAATAATATTTAGTATTTGTGAATCAAGTAAATAAGATTTAAATTGAAATTTGTAAATAATATGCAATTGGATGGTAAAAACACTCAAACCCAAGTAAAATTATTTCCATAAAGAGAAACTTGCTAGTCATACAACAAAATGCACAGTGACACGGGCATTCCATACAGAGTTTGAGGTGTAATACATCACCAACCTATTTTAAATCCGTCGGCTATTCTTAGAAAACAGATGCCATGCACAAGTCCTATGATCTGGCTCCACACTAATTGCATGTCCTTTGTTATTTATTTATTCACGTTTTACGTTTTGCGTTTCCATAGCATTATTATGTCTCATCGCAGATCAGCAAAGCAAAATCCTAGACAAAATGTTTTAATTGTGAACATGTCAAAAAACACGTAAAATGTATTAGATATTTGATCACATTTGGTTCCGAATCTATACTTTCAAACGCTTGCAAAGAGATGGTATTCTCTGAATAAAAACAACAAATTAACCGCTGCACAAAACATCAAATCATAACACTACAGACGCTTATTTGATTCTTAATGTCCGTGATCGCTGTCACAAAGAGGCTTAACGTTCAGACATTTAATGAGAGAAAGGAAATTGACAGTTCAACTCTCGAAAAGATCGTTACATCCATTAAAGCACTTGCAGAAAAGCAAAGATGTTACTAAGGCGATAAATGTGCTATATTTAGCACAGAGGACGTCATTTACTGTGACTGCTATCAATCAATTTAGACCGGACCATGGTACCAGTTTGGAAAAGGCGTATATCAACATGTTCAACTTATTGCAACATCTTTTCCTGCCAATAGTAATATAGATGAATACAATGATTTTAATCCGTGTGTGTTCAATACAAAAGCCATAGCTAAAAGAACCGTTACGATATAATTTTCATGCACCAACTATGAAGTTACAACTATATTTAAACACTACTTAAAATTAGGCAAAAGTTTAAAAAATGTTATAAGTTAATGTTTTAAAAGAAGATGCTTAAAAACTCAAAACAAGTGGATAGCAATTTTCTTAGGCATGTTTCATTTATATAAGCATGTAAATGTGAACATTTTGAAGATTGGAGGGGTCGAACAGTATCTTTCTAAATTTTACCACGGTAGTTCTCTCAACACTGATTTAAAAATTGCTTACGTGTTCCGGTTTGTTTTTTAACCTATGTTTGTGGTGATGTGATTTAAAAGCTACGTAAGGTTCCGGAAATTCACTTTAAATCCTTATTTTCAAACCGTTGCAAGGTATGTCCAAAAAGTTCATGAGTCCCCCATATTGATTATGTCGAGGTGTCGCTGACTTGCTGTGAAAAGGTTACTGTGCCTACTGCGGTTTAACCGCGTTGCAGATTTTAGGAATGACCTACCGAAAAACATGTTAAAAAAGGCAAAGAAGAGAACAATAACACGGGTTCAGTTTCACTTTATGAAGGCAATGTAAAACTGTAAAAGGTTTGTCTTTATTTGGATGATAAACATAATCAAGCATACTTACTGACCGCCTCGTGTTATTTTACTTATGCAGTATACCTTTGATCGAGGGTTACATCATTCACCTACTTTAACCCTATGATTAATACATATATACCTGTATATTTTCAAACATAAGTTATATTATATACAAATTGCCTATTTTTGGTATACCTTTGTTCGTGTCGCCTAACCACAAGCCAATAAGCCAGTATTTAGACAAACATAAATCTGCAGGCTAACTGTATCCTGTACAGTCATCTCGGAGTAATGTCGAAGATGGAGTGTTAATGATAAAATAAAATGTACGGTACATTATGTTTTGATCATTTAAGCTATGTTAAAACCACAAGCGGTAAATGCCACACTGTGTGTGCTGTTTGTCGACCGGATGGTACAAAACTGTAAAATGCACATGACGGGTCATTTTTCATGGCTAAAACCATATCATAATAATCTTATGAACTAGTCATCATTTATTTGAATCCGCGTATATATAACGCGCTGTTGAAAAAATATGTCGCCCAAGTCTGTAAAATATCATTTTGTTTTTATTAATTTTAAATTTGCCAATCAATAACACTGTATGAAAATAAATGTCGTTTGCTGTTATGACACTAACATAAAAAAAAACACAGAAACTACAAAACAATATATACCATGACAATAATCCCCATGCAAGAACGTGAATCTTGTATCTTGGTTAATCTTTATATAAAACATGTATCTGAAATGTTATCCTAAAAAAACGTTATTCATATTAGTGTTTTATATGCTTTTTTGCCTGTTAAAAACAAAAGCTGCGCTCGACTTACCGCATACTGTACTGTTTGTGCACTGCAGACTTAATATTTTCTATATCGGTCCAAAATTAGCATATTATTAAGGGGGAATGGTGATGGATTGGGAGGGGGCTACAGCTTCATGATTAATAATTCAAGTTGATGTCAAAACATCTCTCTGTCCCTGGAATAACTGTTATTTATAACAATACATGTAGTTGTATAAGTATTTATTCTCCACTTGTTATTGTATGTGTCCGGGGTTTTATTATAATTGTAATACAATCTATATCGATATATTTCACAATTTGTTTGTTTGGCAGAAATTGTTAATGTCCGATTTCATTCATTTATTTATATTCCGGACTATTTGAGTCGAACAACATATGATATTATTGGCAGCTATCATATGTATAGTCTTAACGTGATATTAGATTAATCAATAAAGTGTATAGATATTCCGAAAAATAGTATGTTGATATATAACTTTGTTAATTTTAAACTATATTCTATATATGTTATGGCAAAATAAAAATAAACGTTTATCCATCATTAAAGAAACATTGAAATAACTAACGGCCACAATTGCTCACCACAAAACAAAATCCCTTATCAAAAATTTGAATTATGAAGGGAAAGCGACAGGATTGTAATTATTATTTTATATTATTTTTTTTCTGAAAAAAAAACATGTTTAAAGTATCCCAGTAAAATGATACATAATAATTAAACTGTGCACTTATAGAAATAAATGAAAATATGTAATGGTAAATGCTGCTAGGGTACCAAGGAACGAACCGACAATGCTGGCTAGAGAATGTGGCCATCTTGCAGCAATGTCAATGATACGAATGTCTGACCCTAAGCAACGTCCATGATACGAATGTCTGACCCTCAGCTCGTCTTTGGAAAATAGTTATCATCGCCATGTCCTGTTTTATTGTTATGATACCGTTGTTTAAGAAAGACGATAGTGACGATTTACACAGTTATACGGGCATTAATTTGTAAGTTGTTTCTCGAAAATATTAAATAAAATAACTGAAATGAAAGCAATGATATTTTTAAGTGACGATCAGTTTGAATTTAGAAATGTGCGATCCACGGTTGATGCGGTTATACAAAATCAAATTGGGAGATTAGCTTGTGCTATTGTCGTTAAAAGGCCTTTGATAGTGTTGTCGCAATGGTTTATGGTATAAACTTCACAATCTAAGTTACTGGGAAACATGCGAATCATTCATGACATGTATCCTCTAAGGTTATGACATGTATTTAGGGTTGAAAATCTTATTCAGAATCTTTCGAAGTTGCTATTAGTATGAACAAAGGGCAGGGGGGTATCTCACCTGTTTTATTGGTATGAAGCAAGGGTGGTGGGGTCATCTCACCTGTTTTTGGCTTGCCTCTGAGGAGGCCAGCCTTAGTATTAAGATAGGTTTTGATTTCAAGTAAGGTACTCTGTTCAAAATGAAACAAGTCAATACAGCGCAATACGGGGCAAGGTACCATCAAAATCGGATACATTCTGTATTCTACGCTTTATTTTACATTGCGGTATAATCTTGACCACCTTCTACAATTTCCTTTCTTAATGATTTGTCCAATCATTAAACTTATAAATAGGCCAATAAACCGCCTCTTAACATAACAGCGTAGTGTCGGAGATGATCAAGACTACGAAATATATGCGGACTAGTCTATTTTAATACACAGGTTATCAATGTTGTACGAGTATAAACATCTTCCATGTAAATAGGGAACCCTGGTATAACCTGGGTTTTCTCTTTTTGTGCCGACGCTTATTTTGTTGTTTATTTCAAACACAATTTAATATGCCATGACTGGTGGAAATCAATCCCCTTTCTTTTTGGACTCGTCTTGCTAACTGCCAATGCATCTAATACATATTAACTTATTATAGGTTAGTTACTGTTATTCCAATGTTATTTACTTGGTAACGGATTCGTTGGTTTTATGGTATTATTTAATATGTTTGGGGTAAAACGTTTAAAATATACCGTGATATTTATTCGGGGGAGTCGAAATGCTATGACCGAGGAGTCACTTTTTTTCGAAATATAAAGACGGGGGGGGTGGGGGGGGGTCATTTTTCTATTTTACTTCGTTATACATATTTTGGGCATCAACAAAATTCTGACAATCATTTTGTTTAGACTTGTACACATTTTTGGGCCGTTGCGTCGATTTTAGGCACAGGCACGTGTTTAATTTTGAAATGTGGCCCGTGTTTGGTCATTCATGACGGACACCCTTTTCAAACTGTGATCTATTTTCAGAAACAAGAGCACTGCCACAGGAGACTGGACGCGCCACTTTTCTCGGTTTCTGTCTGTTGAAAAGGGCAAGGTTCATTTTCCTATGAAATTTGCCCCAAATTTTTATAAAATAATAAAAATAGGGAATTTAAAATCACTGCATGTTTTGTTTTGAGTATTGTCCAATATTATCAGAATTTCAAAGTTAAAGTTTTTTTGCATACTGTTACCATGAAGAAATTTGAGGCCAAAATGTATGCCAGATGGCAAAAACTGCTATTTAATGGTCATTTTTCCACAAAAGTTTACTCTTCGATGTAAATATTAAGATAAGGCACAGTCATCAACAAAGATGTTTCAACTACATGTAGCTTTATGTTATTCAAGTCCCTGTTAGAATATCTTTGTGGTTGATGGCTGTGCTCTATCTTTGTTAACATCAAAGACCGGTATACCATTGACCCATTCCACATCTAGAAAGCATATTTCATTTAAAAAGAGTATCTTTGGGTTAATTGCTGGAGGATACTGCTCTGCTACTACTGTTGCTTTTTCTACTAGATTTGATTATGATTTCTGTTTTAACTTATTAGGCCTATCTTCTGTTTATGTTTCATTGAAAGCCTCACGATTAGTTTTTATATGTTTGTGAATGTAGTATTATGTACTAAATGAGCTACCTTCTTTAAATAAAGACTTTATTACTACTACTACTACTACTACTACTACTACTACTACTACTACTACTACTACTACTACTACTACTACTACTACTACTACTACTACTACTACTACCACCACTTCTGCTACTGCTACAGTTATTGTTACTGCTATTACTGCTACGACGAAGATTATGATGGCGGTGATGACGATCAAGTATAATCACAATTATGTTTAATACTGGTCACTCACCATGTGAGCTATATACGTTAATACGAAAGACTATTTCAAAAGTATATGTATACATCCAACGAATACAGCTTACGTAAGCTGTATTCGTTATCAACCAACGTATACAGCTCACACGTAAGCTATATACGGCGTAAGCTATATACTGTGTAACAAAGCATACCTTGACCTGATTGGTAATTTTTAAGATCAGCGGTTTTGTGATACCTATCGATTTCCTGAGTAAATATGTCAACCATTCGCCCACGATGCAGTTCGAGCCAACAGTTCTGAACTGACACAGAACTGCCCAGAAATCTGATATCGGCATCAAATTTTCAGTGGTGATTTCTTAAATACTGAGACGTCGCGCACGGTAATGGTACTTGCGTTATAAACTGACTAATATCCGAAATATAAAAAATTGTTCCCGAAAACTTGGTAGCTTTTGGAATTATACTTACTTTATATCAAAATAAAGGTGGAACGATATTTGCAGTTGACGTATATAAACTATGCTATTGATTTGCTCTATATATTTCAATTTAATAATAAGTCACATTTAACGTCATTTTTCCCGTGTCCCGGCGTAGCATTTACCACAGGCCGCCCTGGCCTAAAATGTTATGTTTAAAAACGGCGCGAAAGGACATTTGTCAGGTCTTTCGGGTAACAGACATGTGTGTTTTATTACAACAAACTTAACGGCCATTCCAGAACACGCGGTTAATTACGTATATGCTTATTATCCCGAAAAACAAACGACTCAATAAAGTCATACTGAACAGTCAAGATGAAAAAAATAATGGTAAGTATTGCATTAAACATATGTATGTATATGTTCATTGTTTTATTATATGGTACTTGATGACATTTTTTCATATTGCGTTTATGAGATATTACATTTTTAAGGTGTTGTCCGCCAACGTTATTTGAAAGAAATAATTGAAACTTATTTGATTAATTTAATTACTTTAGAAAAAATCGCGAATATATAAATTTTAAAAGCATATCATTTTAAAGTAAAATTTCAGTGGAACATGTTTATGTGGAATAAAATATATTCACGTTGCTTTGTATGGTACATATTTCGTATTTAATATGTCCTCTGTGATTTGTCGCCCCTTAGCATTTTTACCAAAAACTTACGTCTGTCCTCCAAATTTGACCATATTAACCATAGCTTTAACGCAGAATATTGTCTTTTGAAAATTATATTAACGAGAAAATTTAGTTTCTGTTAATGTCCGATTATATTGAAAATTTTGGAAAATTATTGACACCTTGTATCAAGCGTTTCCGATGTCCTCTATCAAATATTAACATTGTCAGTTTGACATTCTTTTAATACGGCGAAAACCTATGGACGCCGCTAGTCATGTACATGTATTCTCATAGTTAAAGTAGGTACAGTGATGTCATTGGTTTTGATCCATTTAATATCTGCAAAAAAATTATGATTCCATCGCAGTTATTGATATTCCGATAGTCGGCTATTTTCTTGTAAAATAAATGATACGAAATACATGAATAAAAACGTCATTTTAGATTTAAAACAATTTTAACGTTAACGTCGTGTTACGCTTAGAGGTGTCAATTACCGTGAGCGACGTTATACCATTTAACACATGGTAGGAATGAATAAATCACTTCAATAACGTAGCTCTGAAAAAAGTAGAAAAAGATAACTAAACTTTTATTTCTTCCTCCTTCATCTGTAGGTCTGGAGTACTCAAGGGAGATAATAGTGGTGTGAGTCCTAGAGCATTCTTACTTACTTCTTAGCTCTAAAACAGTACATACAGACTATGAGGAAGCTTTTATGTAAAAAAAGTATGGATTTGACAACGACCATGTGTCTTAGTAAACATCATCATCATCATTATTACTATTATTATTATTATTATTACTATTATTATTATTATTATTGTTATTGTTATTGTTATTGTTATTGTTATTGTTATTATTATTATTATTATTATTATTATTATTATTATTATTATTATTATTATTATTATTATTATTATTATTATTATTATTATTATTTATTATTATTATTATTATTATTATTATAATTATTATTATTATTATTATTAATATTATTATACCGGAAGGTACTGCTTCAAGTCGTTTGGTTAACTCGCCTTAAACAAAACACAAAATGTTAGGAAAATAAGGCAGACACTTGGTTTGAAGATATTTAGGAATGAAAGAAGGTAGCACGGAAATGAACGAACGAACGAACGAACGAATGCACTAGTGTAATTGCATTAAAATATTTTATTCTTGGACGATGATAGCAATTTATTTTCAATAGGTTATATGAAAGTTATGATTGTAATGCATGAATATGAGTTATAAAGGCCAACAATTCATACATTGGGTGCGTCGTCTTGGTTGTCGGAGTTATCTCGCGTTACAGTCTTTGGTATTTTTTCAGTGCAGGCTTTAGTTAATATTGTGACCATAACTAGTGGTGTAGCTTCCTATAGGCACTGTAGGCACGTGCCTACACTTTTTTCTGAGAAATCGAAAAAATGAAAATGCCAAAAATGTAATAAAAATCGGACCCCTAGCGAAGCTTATCTATAAATTCGCAAGAAAAAAAATCATTGAATATGATCCAGATATTTATTATCATTTTATCAATTAATTTAGTTATAAAACAGTGAATTAAATGTTAATATTAAGGATGACCAGGCCCCTAAAAAAATAAGTAATATACGCCTAAACGTACCAACGACGGCATAACTGAAAATAAATTTCGGGGGATCATAACCCGGGCCCCCTACAACTGTACCTACACATTGTTTTCAGCCAAACTACGCCCCTGATAACATAGAAAATAATATGATTTGCGCACAACTTGAAGTTTAACATGCAACACAATGTGAGACTGAATCCCTTTACAAGAAACAGACTTGACTGATGAACATTTTAGAGGAAACGTGTTTTGTAAGTTCCCCTGGCGGCGTTAACCTGTATGATGGTCACAAATTTAACTCCATGCTTCCACGATCCTTTCAGAGGACCCCCATGCAATACTACATGCAAAATATATATGGTTCAGGCCTTAAACTTTCAGAGAAAATGTGTGTTTTTTTGTTTTTTTACTTGAAATGTGCTTATAAACCTTTGGCGAGGTCGAACTACGCTGTTTCAACAAGTTCTCCGAGACCTTGTGGTTATTTGCTATGCAAGTTTGGTTAAGTTCCAATGAAATCTGGGGGTATTATCGCGTATGTACGAATATTTTAACGTTTTCTCATATTACTCTTTATGAAACATTGACTCCTGTGGTAGCTTTAAATTTTACCCCATGGAACTGACTTAAATAAATGTGTTATGGGGTGTCCATGTAACACTACATTTAAAAATCTAAGGCCTATACATTAAATTTTAAGAGATGTTTTTAAAAGTTTCCTTAAAATTTGCATATAAGCTATGTGGTGGAGGCTTTTGTGTCCGAATCAGGGCGGACTTCAGCACAGTTAAACAGCAAACACTTTAATGCCTGGTTCCCTAGACGTATCGCGTACTGTGTGCTTATTTGAGGTTGCGCCAGTGTCCAGGAAACGTTTAACCGAACTGAACGCAGCCTGGCTTGTGCTGTCGAGTCTGCATGAACATTTTAACATGTTCCCTATATATCTCGTGTATGTAAAACAGTGACCCATGTGACGATCACAAATTTGACCATAGAGACCTGACTTCAACAACCATTTTAATGGCCTTCATGTACATGTAACATTACATGTAAGGTATATAAGGTCAATGCATTTAACACAGCGGAAAATAAGTCTAGAGAAAAAAAACATTTCTCTTTTTGTGTTATCCTTGGTATTAGCGTGTGTGTGTTTCACGGCCTATGTATGTATCGTTAGATTAGCTAATATGCATCATGTTAAATTGCTACCATGCTTTGTATATACATTTATTACCAAAATAAATCTATGATTTAGAGATTTTTTTGTTTTAAAGTTTATCTTAAAATGTGCGTATATGGTCTGTGTCGGGGCCGCCCTTTTGTGGTTGAACCACAGTGGTTTAAGAACTTATCTGAGATAGTGTGATTATATAACCGCTATGCAAGTTTGGCTATTTTAAAAAAGTCACTGGAAAATAGGGGTGCTATCGCGTTTACAATATAAATGTTAAGAGACGGACGCCTGACAATGGACGACGAACATGACATAAGCCAAGCTGGTCTTTGGTCAGTATAACGAAAAATGAAATCTCTTTGTTGTAATTCCACGTGAATTTACATGCAAATTAAGTGAACCCTGCATGTTTATATATATCATTTATTTATATTATTATATACATGTACTTGATTAACATCACCATGTCCCGTTTCACATTTATACATGGTGTTATGATGAACGGAATGCCAAAATTACAGCTTGTGTTTAGGACCCGTTGCTTCATGACATTAACAACGTTAATAATGATGACGTTTTTATGCTTATTTATATTATTTCGATTGCGAAAAAAGCTCAGCGCGTATACGAACCGCATCCGAGTCCAAATCCTGTGTAGTACTAATACTGAGGTTTGCTTTTAAGAGACATCGGGTAGAACTAGGATCAAACCCGCAACCTCTGGTGTCTGCGACCAACACTCTATAATCTACACTTCCGCCCCATCCCCCGTGACATTTTTAACATCATAATCAATTGCAAGTCTCGAACCAGGTTGATTTTATCTGAAATTATGCCCGAAGCTGAAAAAGGTCAGCTCATTGGTATACGTAGATTGGGAAGTGAACGACACAATGTATATAGGTTCACAGAGGGAGCGGCGCCACCATGTAAAAACGGTATTATCTCAGACGGAAACAAATCCCTGTGTTTTTATCAGTACTTTAAACTGCAAATCCAAATATGTCAATATTCATTTGCGGTACATATTATACAGTTGGCGTGCTTGTCTATGTATATGGGCGCTTGGATTTCACTTGTCTAAATGAAAGTTTAAAATGTGTTCATGTATACGCCTTTAAGACGGTGATTCGGCAAAATATTAAATTGAAAAATATATTACTATCGATGACGGTTTTAGTCGAACTCTTTTTTTAAAGCTCTGACTGGTGTATGTTTCAGCGGCCTATTTCCCCACGATTTGTAGCCAGTTTCTTGCACATATTTTAACCTAACATCTGTTTCATTCATTCAGATCCATTGGACGTAGTGGTAATTAATCATAATTAAATCAATATCATATTCTCACCGGCGGATTACAAGCGTCTGTGACAGGTTTCTAATCAGAGATAAATCTATACGACGTGTGATTGTGCTGAATACACGCTTTAAAAACAATAAAAAAAACACGTATTGTTTTTGGCATTAATACTACTGACCTATAATATAAAGTCGGTAAGCGGCAAGCCCGCGTTGGTCACTCAAACATAGAATATTTTACCCTCCCCCTCAAAAAAAAAAGATATTGAGTAATTAAATAAAATAAACTTCATCGGCTTCAAAAGGTTATGGGGATATAACATAAAAAATATAAATATTCAAATCACGAGCATTTATTAATGTTGTAATGTTGTAATGTGGTAAAAACAGGAATTTAACTCATATATATATATATATCATATATCTTAATAACCAACGCGCTCGGGGATCTTCCGTGGCTGAATGGTTAGCGAGCTGTCTCTGGATCACTGATCTCTCACCACTGAGGCCAAGGGTTTGAGACCAGCTCGGTCTTACAAGTATTGCCGATTACTTGAGGAAGGATGGAGATTTTACTCCGCCCATACGGACATGACAACTCTGTAATGATAACCTAGCTGAAAGACGGACCTGTCAGGTCTGTGGTGGTCACATAATGTGTACATGTTGTGGCCTGGAGCTAAATATAGTCTAAGTATTTATGATCGAAAGTTAAAAGAACACGTTTCACAATCGATGTAAAATAATGTGTTTAAACTGAGATGGATGTATGTTCGTACACGTTTTGATTTAAAAGAAAATTAAAATTTCAATTCCATTCTCTCTGATCCTGAATTTTACAATATTGGCGACGAGTCGTTGAAATTTCGAAAGTTATATTGAACATATTTCGGCTGGGAAATCCATCATTTTGGAGCGTCCGTCCGTCAGTGATTTTATTATATAAAAATTTACGTGTATTTGAATGTATTTCTTCATTCATATTAAAGGAAGTTTAGCAGAATTTTTCAAAATTGACTAAACACATAATTTCAAATATACCATGGCTTTATCTATTCACTGTCCCCGTCTTACCAAGGATATCATTTAAAACATGCCAAAATAATATAAAGAAAAGTAATTATTTGAACCCGCCTATGTTAGAATAAAATAAATTTCCTGTTTTAAATTGATTCAAGTGAAAAGCGATGTGAAGGTCGTCAATCAGTATTTAACTGCTATCTATTTTTAAAATAGGGCTTTCGTTTCAAGTTATCCACTCTAATTAAAATATTTGTTTTGTCCCATTTTGATGGATTTTATATACCAAACCATTCGGATTATATGTTTTATGATAATAAAATGCTTTGTATCCATTTGAAATAATTTTTTAAGACATGTATAAAGTGTATTCCTGATATACTGCCTTTAACACCAACATTAATTTACATCGTAATTTCAAATTTATTGATAAATGTTATTTCAATACTAGCGTGAATCATTATCATTATTTGTATATAACTAAACTATACGATCATCTACCAGATGTCGAAGGGCTTAGTAAAACGATAGGGTGGTTTGTTTGTTTGAATATAAAGCGTCATGTTTGTGCTATCGATGGCTAATAAACGATCAGATGACCACTATATTCTTGGATCCGGAAAAGTTAACCAGTACTCGAGCACGCCCATCTCCTCAAGTAACTGATAACCTTTCCACTTAGTAAGTGGTGAAAGACGTTCGTTAGTCGCAATTTCGTATATCAAGCATCACGGAGACTGTTGCTTGGCGGGGATTCTAACTTACGATTCTTGGATTGATAGCCAGACACGATTCCAACTCAGGTAGCCGGACCCAACATGATAGGTTGATAAGATACGCGTGTATAACACCCGTTTTCATTCATTCTTGGACATCCACTCGAAATCATCTGTGAACGTGTGATCACTTACCTTTCACGGTCTCATCACTCGGGTCGTTGGCTCGAGCCTCAACTCGGTCTACACCGTTATTTGAGAAAGTGTACCCGTTTCTTGCGGGAGGACGGTGGTTCCACTCTTCTTTCACCTCCAGAACTAAATGGAATATACTTAGTTGCAAAAGAAAGCGTGTACTGAGAGTTTTGTTCAATTAGTTCTATGAATTCTACAATAAATACATGTATGTCATGTATGGTTTCAACAGTTTCGTCAATCTAGTGCGAAAGTCACTTGTAAATGTAGAATAATATATCTGTGCTAGAAATAGAATAAAAATTATTTAAAATTTAGAACTGCACCGTACTGTTTTGCAACTGACATATATACATCTTCTCCTCTCCTGAAGCAATGAACAAGGAAAAAAGGGAATCAAAACATTTTACAGCTATAACAGCCTGTTACGGTTTGCTATTGCTTATACAGCCAGTTGAGGTCTGTTACAGTGTGTTATGGTCAATACAGCCTGTTGTGGTCTGGCTATTACAGCCTGTTGTGATCTGTTACGGCCTGTTTTGGTCAATACAGCCTGTTTTGGTATTTACGCCTGTTATGGTCAATACAGCCAGTTGTGGTTCTTACAGTCTCTTATGGCTAATACAGCCTGTTGTGGTCTGTAACGGTCAGTTTGGTCAATACAGTCTGTCGTGGTTTTTACGGCCTGTTATGGCTAATACAGCCTGTTGTGGTCTGTTACGGCCTGTTATGGTCAATGCAGCCTGTTGTGAACTGTTATAGCTTATAAAGCCGGTTGTGGTCTGTAATGGCCTATTATGGTCAAAACAGCCTGTTGTGGTCTATTATGGCGTGTTATAGCTCATACAGTCTGGTGTGGTCTGTTATGGCCTGTTATGGCTAATACAGCCTGTTGTGGATTGTTTTGGCCTGTTATAGCTCAAACAGCCTGTTGTGATCTGTTATTGCCTGTTACAGACAATGCAACCTGTTTTGGTTTCTAAAGGCCTGTTATTGCTAATACAACCTGTTGTGATCTGTTATGGTCAATACAGCCTCTTGTGGTCTGTTATGGTCTGTTATGCCTTATACAGCATGTAATGGCCTGTAACGGTCTGTCTTGTTATGGTTAATACAGCCTGTTGTGATCTGTTATGGCCTGTTATGGTCTGTCATTGCTAATACAACTTGCTGTGATCTGTTATAGTCTGTTTTGGCCGGTTATGGCTCGTTATGTCTAATACAGTCTGTTGTGATCTGTTATGGTCTGTTTTTGTCTGTTATGGTTAATACAGCCTGTTGTGATCTGTTATGGCCTGTTTTTGTCTGTCATGGCTTATACAGCCTGCTGTGATCTGTTATGGTCTGTTTTTGTCTGTTATGGTTAATACAGCCTGTTGTGATCTGTTATGGCCTGTTTTATTCTGTCATGGCTTATACAGCCTGCTGTGATCTGTTATGGCCTCTTTTGACATGTTCCGGCTAATATAGCCTGTTGTAATCTGTTATGATCTGTCTTTGTCTGTTATGGCTAATACAACCTGTTGTGGTCTGTTATGGCTAATACAGTATGTTGTAATCTGTTATGGCCTGTTTTTGTCTGTTATGGCTAATACAATCTGTTGTGATTTGTTATGGCCTGTTTTGACCTGTTATGGCTGATAGAGCCTGTAGAGGCCTGTTATGGCTTGT
Organism: Panopea generosa; assembly: GCA_029582155.1. Taxonomy (NCBI): domain Eukaryota; kingdom Metazoa; phylum Mollusca; class Bivalvia; order Adapedonta; family Hiatellidae; genus Panopea; species Panopea generosa. The sequence goes on from CM055907.1 coordinate 28,327,017, forward strand.
TATGGCTAATGTAGCCTGTTGTGATCTGTTATAGCTAATACAACCTGTAATGGCCGTTATAGCTAAAACAACCTGTTGTGATCTGTTACGGCATGTTGTGATCTGTTATAGCTAAAACAACCTGTTGTGATCTGTTATGGCCCGTTATAGCTAAAACAATCTGTTGTGATCTGTTACGGCATGTTCTGGTCAATGCAGTCTGTTGTGATTTTTTGTTATGGCTTATACAGCCTGTTGTGGTTAGTTATGGCTTTTTATGTCTAATACAGCCTGTTGTGGCCTGTTACGGCCTGTTATGGCTAAAAGAACCTGTTGTGGTTTGTTATGGCTTGTTATGGCTAATATATCCTGTTATGGTCTGTTATGGCTGTTATAGTTAATACAACCTGTTGTGATCTGTTACGGCCTGTTATAGCTAATACAGCCTGTTGTGGTCTGTTACAGCCTGTTATGAACAATGCAGCCTGCTGTGGTCTGTTACGGCCTGTTATAGATAATACAACCTGTTGTGATCTGTTACGACCTGTTATGGCCAATACAGCCTGTTGTGGTCTGTTACAGCCTGATATGGACAATGCAGCCTGCTGTGGTCTGTTACGGCCTGTTATAAATAATACAATTTGTTGCTGTCTGTTATGGTCTGTTATACTAATACAGCCTGTTGTGGTCTGTTGTGACCTATTATGGTCTGTTATGGCGGGTTATGACTTATAAAACATGTTATGGTCTATTACGGTCTGTTATGGCTAATACAGCCTGTTGTGGTCTGTTACGGCCTGTTGTAGCCAATATAGTCATTTGTTGTCTGTTATAGCCTGTTATGACTAGTACTGCTTTTTGTGATATGTTATGGTTTGTTATGGCTAATACAACCTGTTATGGTCTGTTACGGCCTGTTGTGACCAATACAGCCTGTTGTTATCTGTTATAGTCTGTTATGGCTAATATTGTCTTTTGTGGTCTGTATTGTTTGTTATGGCTAATACAGCATGTTGTGATCTGTCATAGCCAGTTTGTATGTCATGGCTAATACAGCTTGCTGTGATCTGTTATGGCCTGTTTTTTACCTGTTCTGGCTAATACAGCCTTTTGTGATCTGTTTTGGCCTGTTTTTGTCTTTTATGGCTAATACAGCCTGTTGTGATCAGTTATGGTCGATTTTTGTCTGTTATGGCTAATACAGCCTGTTGTGGTCTCTTATGGCTAATACAGCCTGTTGTGATCTGTTATGGCCTGTATTTGACTGTTATGGCTAATAAAGTCTGTTGAGATCTGTTATGGTCTGTAATGGCTTGTTATGGCCAATACAGCCTGTTGTGGTCTGTTACAGCCTGTTATGGACAATGCAGCCTGCTGTGGTCTGTTACGGCTTGTTATGGCTAATACAGCCTGCTATGATATGTTATGGTCTGTTTTGACCTGTTATGGCTAATACAGCCTGTTGTGGTCTGTTATGGCTTGTTATGGCTAGCACAGCCTGCTGTGATCTGTTATGGTCTGTTTTGACCTGTTATGGCTATTACAGCCAGTTGTGGTTTGTTATGGCTTGTTTTACCTATTATGGCTAATACAGCCTGTTGTGATCTGTTATGGTCTGTTATGGCTAATACAGACTATTGTGTTATGTTATGGGCTGTTTTGACCTGTTATGGCTTATACAGCCTGCTCTGATCTATTATGGTCTGTTTTGACCTGTTATGGCTAATACAGCCTGTTGTGGTCTGTTATGGCCTGTTTTGACCTGTTATGGCTAATACAGCCTGTTTTTATATGTTGTGGCCTGTTTTGACCTGATATAACTAATACAGCCTGTTGTGATCTGCTGTGGCCTGTTTTGACCTGTTATGGCTAATACAGCCTGTTTTTATATGTTGTGGCCTGTTTTGACCTGATATAGCTAATACAGCCTGTTGTGATCTGTTGTGGCATGTTTATGTATGTTATGGCTAATACAGCCTGTTGTGATCTGTTGTGGCATGTTTATGTCTGTTATGGCTAATACAGTCTGTTGTGATCTGTTGTGGCATGTTTATGTCTGTTATGGCTAATGCAGTCTGTTGTGATCTGTTGTGGCATGTTTATGTCTGTTATGGCTAATACAGTCTGTTGTGATCTGTTGTGGCATGTTTATGTCTGTTATGGCTAATGCAGTCTGTTGTGATCTGTTGTGGCATGTTTATGTCTGTTATGGCTAATGCAGTCTGTTGTGATCTGTTGTGGCATGTTTATGTCTGTTATGGCTAATGCAGTCTGTTGTGATCTGTTGTGGCATGTTTATGTCTGTTATGGCTAATACAGTCTGTTGTGATCTGTTGTGGCATGTTTATGTCTGTTATGGCTAATACAGCCTGCTGTGATCGGTTATGGCCTGTCTTTGTCTGTTATGGCTAATACAGCCTGTTGTGATCTGTTATGGTCTGTTTTGACCTGTTATGGCTAATACAGCCTGTTGTGGTCTGTTATGGCCTGTTTTGACCTGTTATGGCTAATACAGCCTGTTTTTATATGTTGTGGCCTGTTTTGACCTGATATAACTAATACAGCCTGTTGTGATCTGTTGTGGCCTGTTTTGACCTGTTATGGCTAATACAGCCTGTTTTTATATGTTGTGGCCTGTTTTGACCTGATATAGCTAATACAGCCTGTTGTGATCTGTTGTGGCATGTTTATGTATGTTATGGCTAATACAGCCTGTTGTGATCTGTTGTGGCATGTTTATGTCTGTTATGGCTAATACAGTCTGTTGTGATCTGTTGTGGCATGTTTATGTCTGTTATGGCTAATGCAGTCTGTTGTGATCTGTTGTGGCATGTTTATGTCTGTTATGGCTAATACAGTCTGTTGTGATCTGTTGTGGCATGTTTATGTCTGTTATGGCTAATGCAGTCTGTTGTGATCTGTTGTGGCATGTTTATGTCTGTTATGGCTAATGCAGTCTGTTGTGATCTGTTGTGGCATGTTTATGTCTGTTATGGCTAATGCAGTCTGTTGTGATCTGTTGTGGCATGTTTATGTCTGTTATGGCTAATACAGTCTGTTGTGATCTGTTGTGGCATGTTTATGTCTGTTATGGCTAATACAGCCTGCTGTGATCGGTTATGACCTGTCTTTGTCTGTTATGGCTAATACAGCCTGTTGTGATCTGTTATGGTCTGTTTTGACCTGCTCTGCTAATACAGCATGTTGTAGTCTGTTATGGCTTGTTATGGCTAATGTAACCTGCTGTGATCTGTTATGGCCCGTTATAGCTAAAACCTGTTGTGATATGTTACGGCATGTTATGGTCAATGCAACCTGTTGTGGTCTGTCATGACCTGTTATAGCCAACACAGACTGTTGTGGTCTGTTATTGCTAATACAGCCTGTTGTGGTCTGTTGTGGCCTGTTACAGATTATACAGCCTGTTGTGGTTTTATTATGGCCAGTTATGGCTTATAATTCCTGTTGTGGTCTGTTACGGCCTGTAAAAGCTAATGCATCCTGTTGTGGTCTGTTACGGCCTGTTATGGCTAATGCATCCTGCTGTGGTCTGTAACGGCCTGTTATGGCTTATACAGCATGGTTTGGTCTGTTACGGCCTGTTATAGCTAATGCATCCTGTTGTGGTCTGTTAGGTACTGTTGTAGCTTATACAGCCGGTTGTGGTCTGTTACTGGCTGTTAGAGCTAATGCATATGTTGTGGTCTATTATGGCCAGTTATTGATAATATAGCCTGTTGTGATCTGTTACTGACTGTTATGGCTAATACAGCCAGTTGTGGTCTGTTACGGCCTGTTATAGCTTATACATCCTGTTGTGGTCTGTTACGGCCTGTTATGGCTAATGTATCCTGTTGTGGTCTGTTACGGCCTGTTATGGTTAATACAGCATGGTGTGTTCTGTCACGGCCTGTTATAGCTAATGCATCCTGTTGTGGTCTGTAAGGAACTGTTATAGCTTATACAGCCGGTTGTGGTCTGTTACTGGCTGTTAGAGCTAATGCATTTGTTGTTTTCTATTATGGCCAGTTATGGATAATATAGCCTGTTGTGATCTGTTAGGGACTGTTATGGCTAATACAGGCTGTTGTGATCTGTTACGTCCTGTTAGAGCTAATGCAGTCTGTTGTGGACTATTATGGCCAGTTATGGATAATACAGCCTGTTGTTATCTGTTACGGACTTTTATGGCTAATACAGCCTGTTGTGGTATGTTAAGGACTGTTAGAGCTAATGCAGTCTGTTGTGGTCTGTTCAGGCCTGTTATTGCTAATACAGCCTGTTGTGGTCTGTTATGGCCTGTTATAAATAATACAGCCTGTTGTGGTCTGTTATAGCAAATACAGACTGTTTTGGTCAGTTATTGCTAATACAACCTGTTGTGATCTGTTACGACCTGTTACGGTCAATACAAATGGTTGTGGTCTTTACGACCTGTTATGGACTGTTATGACCTGTTATGGTTTATACATCCTGTTGTGGTCTGTTACGACCTGTTATGGCTAATACAGCCTGCTGTGGTCTGTTACGGCCTGTTATAGCTTATGCATCATGTTGTGCTCTGTTGTTGCCTGTTGTTGTCTCTTACGTTTTGCTATTGTTAATACAGCCTGTTGTGGTCTGTTATTGCTGTTTATGGCTAATGCAGCCTGTTTTTGTTTGGTATGGACTGTTTTAGCTAATACCGCCTATTGTGGTCTGTTATGGACTGTTTTAGCAAAAACAGCCTGTTGTAGTCCGTTATGGCCTGCTACAGCTAATACTGCCTGTTGTGGTCTGTTATGGTCTGTTATAACTAATACAGCCTGTTGTGGTCTGTTATGGACTGTGTTAGCTAATATAGCCTGGTGTGGTCCGTTATGGTCTGTTACTGCGAATACAGTCTGTTTGTGTACTATTACAGCCTGTTATAGCTAATACAGCCTGTTGTAGTCTGTTATGGCCTGTTATTGTCAATACAGCCAGCTGTGGTCTGTTATGGCCGGTTATAGCCAATACAACATGTTTTGATCTGTTATAGCCTGTTATAGTCAATACAGCCTATTGAGATCTGTGACGGCCTGTTATGAACAAAACAGCCTGCTGTCACTTGTTACGGCATGTTATGGTCAATGCAACCTGTTGTGATCTGTTATGGCCTATTTTAGCTAACACAGACTGTTGTGATCTGTTAAGGACTGTTATAGCTAATACAACCTGTTTTGGTCTGTTTTTGGCCCGTTATGATCTGTAATGGACTGTTTTGGCTTATACAGCCTGTTGTGGTCTGTTATGGCTTGTTATGTCTAATACAGCCTGTTGTTGCCTGTTACGGCCTGTTATGTAAAATACAACCTGTTGTGGTCTGTTACGGCCTGTTATGGCAAATACAACCTGTTGTGGTTTGTTATGGCTTTTTATGGCTAATACAACCTGTTGTGATCTGTTACGGCCTGTTATGGCTAATACAGCCTGTTGTGGTCTGTTACGGCCTGTTATAGATAATACAGCTTGGTGCTGTCTGTTATGGCCTGTCATGGCCAATGCAGCCTGTTGTTGTTGTCTGTTACGGCCTGTTATAGCTAATACAGCCTGTTGTGGTCTTTTATGACATGTTATGGCCATTACTGCCTGTTGTGGTCTGTTATGGCTTGTTACGGCTAATACAGCCTGCTAAGGTCTGTTGCGGCCTGCTGTGGCTAATACACTTTCGCGTGATCTATCTGGCCTGATATTGTTAATACAGCCTGTTATGGCATGTTATGGCTAATACAGCCTGTTGTTGTCTGTTACGGCCTGTTATGGCAAATACAGCCTGCTGTGGTCTGTTACGGCCTGTTATGGCCAATACAGCCTATTTTGGTCTGTTATGACTTGTTACGACTTATACAGCCTGTGGTGGTCAATTGCGGCCTGTTATGGCTAATCCACCTTCGTGTGATCTGTTACGGTCTGTTGTTATTAATACAGCCTATTGTGTTCTGTTACGGGCTGTTGTCATTAATACAGTCTATTGTGTTCTGTTACGGGCTGTTGTTATTAATACAGTCTATTGTGTTCTGTTACGGGCTGTTGTTATCAATACAGCCTATTGTGTTCTGTTACGGGCTGTTATTATTTATACAGTCTATTTTGTTCTGTTACGGGCTGTTATAGCCAATACAGCCTGTCGTGGTCTGTTATGGCCAATACAGCCTATTGTGGTCTGTTACGGACTATTATGACCAATACAGCCTTTTGTGGTCTGTTATGACTTGTTATAGCTAATACAACCCGTTACTACGGCTTGTTATGGCTCATACAGCCTGTTGTGGTCTGTTATGACTTGTTATAGCTAATACAACCCGTTACTACGGCTTGTTATGGCTCATACAGCCTGTTTTGTTCTGTTATGACTTGTTATAGCTAATACAACCCGTTACTACGGCTTGTTGTGGCTCATACAGCCTGTTGTGTTCTGTTATGACTTGTTATAGCTAATACAACCCGTTACTACGGCTTGTTGTGGCTCATACAGCCTGTTGTGTTCTGTTATGACTTGTTATAGCTAATACAACCCGTTACTACGGCTTGCTGTGGCTCATACAGCCTGTTGAGGTCTGTTATGACTTGTTATAGCTAATACAACCCGTTACTACGGCTTGCTGTGGCTCATACAGCATGTTGTGGTCTGTTATGACTTGTTATAGCTAATACAACCCGTTACTACGGCTTGCTGTGGCTCATACAGCCTGTTGTGTTCTGTTATGACTTGTTATAGCTAATACAACCCGTTACTACGGCTTGTTATGGCTCATACAGCCTGTTGTGGTCTGTTATGACTTGTTATAGCTAATACAACCCGTTACTACGGCTTTTTATGGCTCATACAGCCTGTTGTGTTCTGTTATGACTTGTTATAGCTAATACAACCCGTTACTACGGCTTGTTATGGCTCATACACCCTGTTGTGTTCTGTTATGACTTGTTATAGCTAATACAACCCGTTACTACGGCTTGTTATGGCTCATACAGCCTGTTGTGTTCTGTAATGACTTGTTATAGCTAATATAACCCGTTACTACGGCTTGCTGTGGCTCATACAGCCTGTTGTGTTCTGTTATGACTTGTTATAGCTAATACAACCCGTTACTACGGCTTGCTATGGCTCATACACCTTGTTGTGTTCTGTTATGACTTGTTATAGCTAATACAACCCGTTACTACGGCTTGCTGTGGCTCATACAGCCTGTTGTGGTCTGTTATGACTTGTTATAGCTAATACAACCCGTTACTACGGCTTGCTGTGGCTCATACAGCATGTTGTGGTCTGTTATGACTTGTTATAGCTAATACAACCCGTTACTACGGCTTGTTATGGCTCATACAGCCTGTTGTGTTCTGTTATGACTTGTTATAGCTAAAACAACCCGTTACTACGGCTTGTTATGGCTCATACAGCCTGTTGTGTTCTGTTACGTCCTTTCAAGGCTAATACATCCTGTTCTTATTTCTGTTTTGGCCTTCTATGCCTTCAACAACATATAGTGACCAAATCCGACCTATATCACCTATTTCAGTTTGTATTTAGTCACAAATTGAATCTGTAAACACCAGTTTCTTTACCTTTGCGTTACAGTAATCTGACATGTTAAAATAAATATAGACCTATTTAGTATAGTTTGTATCGATATTTACACGGGTAATCGATTTTGATAAAATATCACAAGTTGATTATTTCATAGTATTAAAACTAGTAATTATCTGCTGAGATAATTTGTTATGGAAATTTAGCGAAAGAAAATCGTACAGTAGTGAAAATATGTTTAAAAATCATAGTATAAATAGCCCTTCTATCAGAAATGGATTTTATTATTCGTATGTTGTGTACAGTATAGACTCTCATTTGCTTCAAAAATTATGTTAAGATATTGTTTAATTTGAAGCTTCTTTCTAATAGGTTAACGAGTCATCGCTCGTGACCCCTCCATAACTTCTCTTACAGTATGCCACCGTTGATATAATTAACTCTTACTTATGTACAGTAAGACACCGTTGAAATAATTTACTCTTACTTATGTACAGTATGACACCGTTGATATAATTTACTCTTACTTATGTACAGTATGACACCGTTGATATAATTTACTCTTACTTATGTACGGTATGCAACCGTTGATATAATTTACTCTTACTTATGTACAGTATGACACAGTTGAAATAATTTACTCTTACTTATGTACAGTATGACACCGTTGAAATAATATACTCTTACTTATGTACAGTATGACACCGTTGATATAATTTACTCTTACTTATGTACAGTATGACACCGTTGAAATAATTTGCTCTTACTTATGTACAGTATGACACCGTTGATATAATTAACTCTTACTTATGTACGGTATGCCACCGTTGATATAATTTACTCTTACTTATATCTTGTACTAGATAAACATAACAAACCATTGTAAGGTGTTAGCGCATCACTGGTTTTGACTTTCGGCGTGTTTCGTACAGTATGACCATGTGGATATAAATAACTCTTACTTATAATATATACTAGATACCAGACAAACCATGGTATGGTGTGTTCATCTTACAGAGTGTCTCGTACAGTATGACCATGTGGATATAAATAACTCTTACTTATAATATATACTAGATACTAGACAAACCCTGGTATGGTGTGTTCATCTTACAGAGTGTCTCGTACAGTATGACCATGTGGATATAAATAACTCTTACTTATAAGATATACTAAATACTAGACAAACCATGGTATGGTGGGTTCATCTTACAGAGTGTCTCGTACAGTATGACCATGTGGATATAAATAACTCTTACTTATAAGATATACTAGATACTAGACAAACCATGGTATGGTGGGTTCATCTTACAGAGTGGCTCGTACAGAATGACTATGTTGATATAAATATCTCTTACTTATAAGATATACTAGATACTAGACAAACCATGGTATGGTGGGTTCATCTTACAGAGTGGCTCGTACAGAATGACCATGTGGATATAAATAACTCTTACTTATAAGATATACTAGATACTAGACAAACCATGGTATGGTGTGTTCATCTTACAGAGTGGCTCGTACAGAATGACTATGTTGATATAAATAACTCTTACTTATAAGATATACTAGATACTAGACAAACCATGGTATGGTGGGTTCATCTTACAGAGTGGCTCGTACAGAATGACTATGTTGATATAAATAACTCTTACTTATAAGATATACTAGATACTAGACAAGCCATGGTATGGTGTGTTCATCTTACAGAGTGTCTCGTACAGTATGACTTTGTTGATATAAATAACTCTTACTTATAAGATATACTAGTTACTAGACAAACCATGGTATGGTGGGTTCATCTTACAGAGTGTCTCATACAGTATGACCACGTTGAGATAAATAACTCTTACTTATAAGATATACGAGATACTAGACAAACCATGGTATGGTGGGTTCATCTTACAGAGTGTCTCGTACAGTATGACCATGTGGATATAAATAACTCTTACTTATAAGATATACTAGATACTAGACAAACTATGGTATGGTGTGTTCATCTTACAGAGTGTCTCGTACAGTATGACCACGTTGAGATAAATAACTCTTACTTATACGATATACGAGATACTAGACAAACCATGGTATGGTGGGTTCATCTTACAGAGTGTCTCGTACAGTATGACCATGTGGATATAAATAACTCTTACTTATAAGATATACTAGATACTAGAAAAACCATGGTATGGTGTGTTCATCTTACAAAGTGTCTTGTACAGTATGACCATGTTGATATAAATAACTCTTACTTATAAGATATACTAGATACTGGACAAACCATGGTATGGTGTGTTCATCTTACAGAGTGTCTCGTACAGTATGACCACGTTGAGATAAATAACTCTTACTTATAAGATATACTAAATACTAGACAAACCATGGTATGGTGGGTTCATCTTACAGAGTGTCTCGTACAGAATGACCACGTTGAGATAAATAACTCTTACTTATAATATATACTAGATACAAGAAAAACCATGGTATGGTGTGTTCATCTTACAGAGTGGCTCGTACAGAATGACCATGTTGATATAAATAACTCTTACTTATAATATATACTAGATACTAGAAAAACCATGGTATGGTGTGTTCATCTTACAGAGTGGCTCGTACAGAATGACCATGTTGATATAAATAACTCTTACTTATAAGATATACTAGATACTAGAAAAACCATGGTATGGTGTGTTCATCTTACAAAGTGTCTTGTACAGTATGACCATGTTGATATAAATAACTCTTACTTATAAGATATACTAGATACTAGAAAAACCATGGTATGGTGTGTTCATCTTACAGTGTGTCTCGTACAGTATGACCACGTTGAGATAAATAACTCTTACTTATAAGATATACTAAATACTAGACAAACCATGGTATGGTGTGTTCATCTTACAGAGTGTCTCGTACAGTATGACCACGTTGAGATAAATAACTCTTACTTATACGATATACGAGATACTAGACAAACCATGGTATGGTGGGTTCATCTTACAGAGTGTCTCGTACAGTATGACCATGTGGATATAAATAACTCTTACTTATAAGATATACTAGATACTAGAAAAACCATGGTATGGTGTGTTCATCTTACAAAGTGTCTTGTACAGTATGACCACGTTGAGATAAATAACTCTTACTTATAAGATATACTAGATACTAGACAAACCATGGTATGGTGGGTTCATCTTACAGAGTGTCTCGTACAGTATGACCACGTTGAGATAAATAACTCTTACTTATACGATATACGAGATACTAGACAAACCATGGTATGGTGGGTTCATCTTACAGAGTGTCTCGTACAGTATGACCACGTTCAGATAAATAACTCTTACTTATAAGATATACTAGATACTAGACAAACCATGGTATGGTGGGTTCATCTTACAGAGTGTCTCGTACAGTATGACCATGTTGAGATAAATAACTCTTACTTATAAGATATACGAGATACTAGAAAAACCATGGTATGGTGGGTTCATCTTACAGAGTGTCTCGTACAGTATGACCATGTGGATATAAATAACTCTTACTTATAAGATATACTAGTTACTAGACAAACCATGGTATGGTGGGTTCATCTTACAGAGTGTCTCGTACAGTATGACCACGTTGAGATAAATAACTCTTACTTATAAGATATACGAGATACTAGACAAACCATGGTATGGTGGGTTCATCTTACAGAGTGTCTCGTACAGTATGACCATGTGGATATAAATAACTCTTACTTATAAGATATACGAGATACTAGAAAAACCATGGTATGGTGTGTTCATCTTACAGAGTGTCTCGTACAGTATGACCATGTGGATATAAATAACTCTTACTTATAAGATATACGAGATACTAGAAAAACCATGGTATGGTGTGTTCATCTTACAGAGTGTCTCGTACAGTATGACCATGTGGATATAAATAACTCTTACTTATAAGATATACTAGATACTAGACAAACTATGGTATGGTGTGTTCATCTTACAGAGTGTCTCGTACAGTATGACCATGTGGATATAAATAACTCTTACTTATAAGATATACTAGATACTAGAAAAACCATGGTATGGTGTGTTCATCTTACAAAGTGTCTTGTACAGTATGACCATGTTGATATAAATAACTCTTACTTATAATATATACTAGTTACTAGACAAACCACGGTATGGTGTGTTCATCTTACAGAGTGTCTCGTACAGTATGACCATGTTGGTATAAATAACTCTTACTTATAAGATATACTAGATACTAGACAAACCATGGTATGGTGTGTTCATCTTACAGAGTGTCTCGTACAGTATGACCATGTGGATATAAATAACTCTTACTTATAAGATATACTAGATACTAGACAAACCATGGTATGGTGTGTTCATCTTACAGAGTGTCTCGTACAGTATGACCATGTGGATATAAATATTTCTTACATTATGTTCTAGATAAAAGTTGCAAACCATTGTATAGTGTATGTGCATCACTGGTCGTTTCTCATATATGTAGATACGTTACACATATACTTATATATGACATCCAGTTTGTATTTTGTTTTGTTTTGTTATTTTGGTAGAAAAATTATCTCATAATGAACCTAGATAAAACCACATAATAGTTGTGCAAATACCTTTTTCACTAACAGGCTTAGAACCGAGCTTGGATCGAATCCATGACCTCAGCTGTGACCTCAGCTGTGAGAGGTAAGTAGTCTTGAGACAGCACCGTGGATCATTCTATCAGTGTTTATTTTCAACTCGCAACAGTGTCATTGTTGAAGGAAGACATCAGAAGGAATTATAGTAGAATAACAGTAATAATAATAGTAAAGTAATTTAGTTATAATAATTGTATTGCTATTAGTAAAATAAAATAACATGTGTTAGTTTGTTTAATTGTTTGTTTAGCGTCATTTTATACCATCCGGGGCTAACGGACGATCAGCTAACCTAACCACTCTATCCCGGGTCCTTGACAGGTCCGCAATTAACTTATAACTGTCCTACTTTTATCTTCGGTGAGAGACTGCGGCCGGGTCGATTAACTGATAACTGTCCTACTTTTATCTTCGGTGAGAGACTGCGGCCGGGTCGATTAACTGATAACTGTCCTACTTTTATCTTCAGTGAGAGACTGCGGCCGGGTCGATTAACTTATAACTGTCCTACTTTTATCTACGGTGAGAGACTGCGGCCGGGTCGATTAACTGATAACTGTCCTACTTTTATCTACGGTGAGAGACTGCGACCGGGTCGATTAACTGATAACTGTCCTACTTTTATCTTCGGTGAGAGACTGCGGCCTGGTCGATTAACTTATAATTGTCCTACTTTTATCTTCTGTGAGAGACTGCGGCCGGGTCGATTAACTGATAACTGTCCTACTTTTATCTTCGGTGAGAGACTGCGGCCGGGTCGATTAACTGATAACTGTCCTACTTTTATCTTCAGTGAGAGACTGCGGCCGGGTCGATTAACTTATAACTGTCCTACTTTTATCTACGGTGAGAGACTGCGGCCGGGTCGATTAACTGATAACTGTCCTACTTTTATCTACGGTGAGAGACTGCGACCGGGTCGATTAACTGATAACTGTCCTACTTTTATCTTCGGTGAGAGACTGCGGCCGGGTCGGGATTCAAACTCACGACCCCTTGATAGTCAGACGCGCTACCGACTGAGCTAACTACGCCCGACTAATACATATTGAAAGTGATACAGAAGTTAGCTAATACATATTGAAAACGATACAGAAAGAAGCATATGACTTTTTCAGAATCTAAAATATCTGCATAGTTGAAGATTTAATTTGAAATCATTAAATATTTGATAACTATTTTATCATTCAAAGTTGTAATGAATAGTACATAATAAGACAATATTCATGCATAAGAACTTACCAATCTGGGTTACATGGATAATATCTGAGATTGACATTAAATACAGTCAGTGACTTATTATCTACTTTTAAGTATTTTTCTGCTTCGATACTTTGCATATTTGTTACTTGGCGTGGTTCAAATCTCTCCGCCAGATCACCATCAAAACTCGCCGGGTTTTGGTTACGATCGTTAATGAGATTTCTCTGCACCATTAACTTCTTGAGATTATCCCAGAGATATTAAACACATTAATTGGTATCCAATAGTTAATTAAAACAATGAGATATTGAAATAAATATTAATCCAACGGTTTGATAAAGATATATCTGTTATTAAATATTGGTTAAACAATCGATTTTGGCTTTATTACAGCATCAACAATTGACATATTTTAGTCTATTTGACTTTTAAACAAAGGACAAAGCTACATTGTATATGGATTATATTTGATAGTTATACCTCATGCGAAGAGGCATATTATACTGATTTGTTACAGGGTTTTTTTCTCCTTTGGTTTTAGAAAAGTATTCCGAGTTTAACTGAATAAAAAACATACTGCGAGTAAAATTCCTTCGTCATTCGCATGGTCTTCATTTAGCATGTTTGTATGCAGCTATTGAAAAAAAACACATATATCAGAGTCAAGCACCAATAAAACGAAGTTCAGTGCAAATAGTCAAAATTCAAGTACCTACTTTTTGAAGTATAACACAAATATGTTACTTGTTGAAGAAATGTGGAATGCCATGTAAGTAAATATGAAAGCCGATTACGACTGCAGGTTGAAGGTCACTGAGATATGAGTCTGTTATCAAGTTGATAATATATTTATATACTTTCTCTGGTCTGGTACTTATCGCTGAACACACATACAAACAAAGAGCCCCAGGAACTGATTGACAGGGTGACTTTCGCTAATCTAGAACTTTAGGAAACTCTGCAGGAAAGAACAAGGCTTAAAAAGGCCGCGAACACTGCTAAAACAAGTACATTTCTGCGATACAAGCTGTTAAAATTGTAAATGCAGAACGCTAGATATTCTACATATATGTGTGCGTGTGCCACACAATACACATGAAGCTATAAATGTATGTGCCACAAAATACGTTATGTCACATAATGTATATGTTACAGATCAAGGTACACTACATTGTGTGTGCCGTATACCCAACGCAAAGTTATATATGTATGTGCCACAAAATACGTTATGCCACATAATGTATATGTTACAGATCGAGGTACACTACATTGTGTGTGCCATATACCCAACGCAAAGTTATATAATGTATGTGCCACAAAATACGTTATGCCACATAATGTATATGTTACAGATCAAGGTACACTACATTGTGTGTGCCATATACCCAACGCAAAGTTATATAATGTATGTGCCACAAAATACGTTATGCCACATAATGTATATGTTACAGATCAAGGTACGCTACAATGTGTGTACCGTATACCCAATGCAAAGTTATATATGTATGTGCCACAAAATACGTTATGCCACATAATGTATATGTCACATGTAACAGTATGTTAAATATGTGTGTGCCGCATATCCCACGTAAATCCATAAACGTATATGCCATGTATTATGGTATATTACACATGTGTGTATCACATATCATGTTACGCTACATATGTGTGTGCCACATATCATATTACGTCACATATGTATGTGTCGCATATCATGCTACGCTACATATGTTTGTCACATATCATACCACGTCACATATGTATGTGTTGCATATCATGTTACGCTACATATGTGTGTGCTACATATCATATCACGTCAGATATGTATATGTCACATACCATGTTACGCTACATATGTGTGTCACATATCATACAACGTCACATATGTATGTGTTGCATATCATGTTACGCTACATATGTGTGTCACATATCATATCACGTCACATATGTATGTGTTGCATATCATGTTACGCTACATATGTGTGTGTCACATATCATACGACGTCACATATGTATGTGTTGCATATCATGTTACGCTACATATGTGTGTCACATATCATATCACGTCACATATGTATGTATCACATATCATGTTACGCTACATATGTGTGTCACATATCATACAACGTCACATATGTATGTATCACATATCATGTTACGCTACATATGTGTGTGCCACATATTATATCACGTCAGATATGTATGTGTTGCATATCATGTTACGCTACATATGTGTGTGCCACATATCATATCACGTCAGATATGTATATGTCACATATCATGCTACGCTACATATGTGTGTCACGTATCATACCACGTCACATATGTATGTGTTGCATATCATGTTACGCTACATATGTGTGTGCCACATATCATATCACGTCAGATATGTATGTGTTGCATATCATGTTACACTACATATGTGTGTGCCACATATCATATCACGTCAGATATGTATATGTCACATATCATGTTACGCTACATATGTGTGTCACGTATCATACCACGTCACATATGTATGTGTTGCATATCATGTTACGCTACATATGTGTGTGCCACATATCATATCACGTCAGATATGTATGTGTCACATATCATGCTACGCTACATATGTGTGTCACATATCATACCACGTCAGATATGTATGTGTTGCATATCATGTTACGCTACATATGTGTGTGCTACATGTCATACCACGTCACATATGTATGTGTTGCATATCATGTTACACTACATATGTGTGTGCCACATATCATATCACGTCAGATATGTATATGTCACATATCATGTTACGCTACATATTTGTGTCACATATCATACCACGTCACAAATGTATGTGTTGCATATCATGTTACGCTACATATGTGTGTGCCACATATTATATCACGTCAGATATGTATGTGTCGCATATCATGTTACGCTACATATGTGTGTGCCACATATTATATCACGTCAGATATGTATGTGTCGCATATCATGCTACGCTACATATGTGTGTCACATATCATACCACGTCACATATATATGTGTTGCATATCATGTTACGCTACATATGTGTGTGCCACATATCATATCACGTCAGATATGTATGTGTCACATATCATGTTACGCTACATATGTGTGTCACATATCATACCATGTAACATATGTATGTGTTGTATATCATGTTACGCTACATATGTGTGTGCCACATATCATATCACGTCAGATATGTATATGTCACATATCATGTAACGCTACATATGTGTGTGTGTCACATATCATACGTAAAGTTATATTATGTATGTGCCACAAATTATAGATATGCATGTGTCACATATCACGTTACTCTACATAATATATAGGTCTATATATCACATTCTAAGTTACGTTAAATCCAGTGAGCAAATGCGATGTATGTGAGAAATATCACGTCACGTCACATATATGTATGTGCAACTTGTTATGTAGAACATTATCTTATCAATCAACAGTTTACACTGCAGCGACTGTTTCAAGTATACGTGTGGTTACACTTTCACGGTACATGATCCAAGAGAGAATCGAACCAAGATGATTCTAGGTCGTGTCATACATTCTATCATACTAGCTAGCGGAGTAGGTTAATCAGAAACAATTGAACTTCATTGTTGTGTGTTTGTTATAATAAACGTGGGTTTGATATGTACCTATGAAATTAGAAGGTGGCTTCTTAACTTTTAATGTAAAATAAACACAAACTTATAATGTACAATGTATCTATTATTCAATGGTTTGTTTTTAAGTGTGCTTAATGTAACATACACATTCATAAAATATCAAGATCAGCTATTATACCAGAACGTTTCAGGTAGATTTTCAGTGCACTACTTTTTTTGTGTATTAAGCGATGACGAATATTTAGTGATACGGTTATAGAAATGACAACCCGTCTATATTACGTTGACGATTGAGGCGGCTTAATGTTTTGTATGTGCGATAACAATCTCCACGTAGCTATACAAGCGCGGTGGTACTTCGGTTCGGTGCTATATAAGAGGAAAACTTCGTATCTCCACGAGACATTACATATCACAAGTGGGAAGAAGTCGCATTGTTTAAGTGTTCAGTAAAATAAATAACTCAAAATGCGCGAAATCGTTCACATACAAGCCGGACAGTGCGGAAACCAGATCGGTGCAAAGGTTTGTGGAAATCATTTCGTATTTCGTTTTCATTTGCATCATTACTCCTCGTCTACATCATTTATGGGGTTTATTTATTTGTTTTTGTGTTTTTTTTACATATGTAAATGTGTAATGAAGTCTGAATTGAAATTTATGATTATACTCATGAAAATTCATGTAGTGTTTTTCATATATATTTAATTAGATAATGGGTCATAGTTTATTCTTGGATGTTATCTTTTGAAATATTTAGTTGTGTGTGCACAAAACACTGCACTGTACTCGACCACTAACAAATGTTCAGTATACAAGATAAATAATACTAAACATTGTAGATTAAACAGAAGTGAAGGCATTTCTCATAACATACATGCCGAACGGAACACCAAATTAATAAACTGTACACCTAAACTGTGAAAATAAGCTGCAACTGATCATCTTCGTAGCAATTAAATTTAAACGGATCTAGTCATAGCATAGCTTTGCCGCGAATGGACATATCTATTCAAACCAAATCCAATGTTTCAAATTGTTTAATTAGATTTTATGATCTTCATTCCCCATGGTTACAACCCCACGGTTAATAAACTGCATAATCAGTAGTTATCATGATCCTAAACACTAGGACTTTAGGTTTACTTAAATACTTAAAACTGAACTTATTTAGCTAGTTCTTTTATTTATATAATCAATAGTTATGAAATTTCATGCAGTTTTACTGGAACCAGGCTGAAATGATGATCACCAGGTTGCTTTTTCTTGGATAAAGTGTTTAAAGTATCTATGTATATCTAAATGTGTTGTTTTGTCAGGTGCTAGCCTGATTTCCCATTCATTAAAGAGAAGTGTTCTTTTTTTATTCAATGTTGAAATCTTAATTTGAGGTGTCCAAGGTAATATCTACACCATAATATATTATGTAGTTGTAGTTGTATTTTACAAGTCAAACGTATCATAAGCAGTATATGTCTCAAGTACCATGATACTCTGGATGTAATGGAAATGTAAAACAATGTCCAGGAATAAACATTTCGATTTGAACAATAAAGTAGAACATCTAACGGAAGCTTGATGATATCAAATACGTTAATAAAAATGTGGTTTAATTATTTGCAACTGTATTTCTGTAAAACAGCTTTCCTTTTGACCTTGAACTCGTTATTCTTTAGATTTTAATAGTTTATTAAACTCGTTTATTTTACTTCGATTATTAAACAAGTTATTACAAGGTAAACAGATCACGCTCGTAAACTGTATGTTACAATCAAATATGTAGTAAAAAAATGAAATATCTGCATTTCCTTGCCCTATACGAAACCAGAATTAGGATCAATACACAATACCGAACTTATGTATATACTGGTGCTGGACTTATATTATATAAAAGTTCTAACATTGATAGCGCAGTATCGCTAAGGCTAAGATAAACTATTCAATCGTAATATCTCATCTGTATTTACCATACGGAAATTCGATACATTGGCGATTATTTGTTTTTTTAATAAAAAGATCGGGGATTTTGATGTATTGATTCTTAAGTCATTTTGAGTGGGTCCGCACAAAACGTCCAAGTGTTTTAGATTTGATATTATCTTTGAACACACATCAGTAATCATCAGGTATATCTCGGTGTCTGAATGGTGCGAATGGAGGATTGTATTTTAAGTAATGGCTATAATCACGTGTATGGTTATAAAACTCAAGACCTCCCTTAACTTTATGAGGTGCATAGTTAGGCTGCGTTTAGAACCCGAACACTAATGCATGACGAGCTTTTGTTATATATCTAAATGTGTTTATTTTATATTCTCAAAATAATATCGTAAACAGTGTTGATAGCGCTGGGTTATACGCATATTTAACTTCAGGCGTTTTGCAGTCATACGTAATTAGCATTCGGAAGCTACAAGAAAAGTAAAAAACATAATATTTCTACATAACAATATAAAACAATATTGTCAGCATGTTATTAATCGATAATTATATAACCGATTTCTTACGAACAAGCCGGACCCGGCTAGCTTAGTCGCTTATCAATCAATGGCTATTGGGTTCGAATCCCCGCCCGGCCACAGTATCCGTAATCATTGATATACGACATTGCGTCTCATTCGTCTCCTAACGCTGATTAAAGTGGAAAAATGATCAGTTATTTGCGGAGATATATGTGCTCGAGTACTGGTTAACCTTCACGGATCCAAGGAAAAAGTGGTTAGGTTACCGTATCGTCGTTTAGCCCTGGATGGCATAAAATTTATCATACATTAATTCATGCATGCAAAAGTTAATTATGGCCTTTAGAACATGTTTTTATGACGAGTATAAGGACACAATATATGTGCTAACATTAAGCGCATCACACATGCCAAAGTCCATATAAGCAACCGATATTAATTATAAAGACACGCAGAATCTTAGAGAAAAAAAGGCAATGTGATACGACCGTGAACTGTAACATATGGTTATTATAAATCCATATAGCATTTTCTCTACAACACAGATTAGTTCAGACAATACTAGTACACCGCCTACTTACGTTTTTTTAATAAAAATTAGGGTTCAAGTGAGATGAAAAAATGTGTGTTTTGTGTGTTTTTTTGGGGTGTAGAGGGAGTCAGTTTCATGTCATACACATATTGGTATAAAAACTAATGCCATTGTAATTGAGAAAGAGGACCGTTTCTAATAATCTTAGAGAATAGTTCGGTTAATCTATGTATGTGTGTGGGGGGTGGATGTGTGTTGCATGCAGACTGAGAAATAGTTAGCTTCGTAAAATTCCACTAAATCATGTTCAGTTATTTCGCGCGCAATGACCACGTGATTTAATATATACATGCCCGCCAACTGTAACCAATCACGTGACCTCTAACAAACCACGGCTGTTTGAATGGAATCAGTTACTATAAAACAAGATATCTGATTGAGCGGTGATTAGAAACAATGTAATCAAAATGGCGGATAAAGATTGACATGTATGCTAAACAAAGCCAATTCAAATTCTTTTCAAATTAACAATCAGTGATCGTTTAATTTTGGTAATGTAAATGAATTTGATAAGAAATTGAACACCTCTATTTGTTTGGGTAAATAAAACCGGCTGGCAATTACATACGATTTTATAATGATCAATACATACCAATTTAAATTAGGTTGTAGATAAGACAGATAAACCTGTACACTTAATTGTGGTTGTCACCTTGGTAGTTAGGCTCGGCGTGATATGACATTGCTTTAATTTGTCCAATTAATAAATGGCAACTTAATTTGGAGAGGAATCAAAAAGGTCATTGAATCGTGTGAATCCGTTGAACTTCTTCCAATTCAATATGATATTTTTTTTCAAATATTGTGAGCGTTGCGTGCGGTTGATGGGATTCGTCACCGTGTTTATTTAGTTGAGCTTACCATACACCGCAAACAATTACTTAAACCAATCATTATAACATTTCGAAAAAAAATCGTGTTTAGTTACACTCTTCATTAATACGCTTAACAAACATGTCAGTCTATTTCTTTTTTTTTTTTCAAATTAAAAACACACTTGAATTTTATTACATCAACTACCTTTCTACATATTAATCATGTCTTTCTCCAAACACATACCTCAACAGTTCTAATCTCCTTTTTTAGTTCTGGGAAGTGATCTCCGACGAACACGGAATTGACCCCACAGGAACATACCACGGCGACTCAGATCTGCAGCTGGAAAGAATAAATGTGTACTACAACGAAGCCACAGGTAAACTGGTTTTATTTCCAAATTAAAATATAACAGATAAACATTACAATAGAAGAAATACATTAATTCACATTTAACATTACATATAATACATGAAAATGAAGCTTGCTCAATCCTGGATGTGTTATTCTAAGTGAACTGTAGTGCGATCCTGAAAAGAAACATTACGTTATACAATAATCATATAATGTAATAAAGTGTAAATTAGATTGATTCGTCGAAGGTTAGTCGTGCAGTTGTAAATGAATACAGAGTTAGATAAGTTTACAAAAAATGAATCAATACCCAAGTTATCAGGTTTGACTATTGTGCATTTTAAAACAGCCACGAGTTTTATTTCATCCGCGTTGAAAATATTGTACGGATTTTCTCAAGTTTGTTTATTGTTGTGTTAGCCTTGTCTCGTGTAAATATATTATCCAAAAAGTAATTGTTATCTCTTGTTTAAGCGTTGAATGTATCCATAACGTGTTAATCAAACAGTCAATGGCACATTCGCCCCTTAAACACGAGATAAAATCGTACTTAGTAAAACAGCGAACGAAACAACAACCCAACAATAAAGGGGACATATTTTTATAGAACCAGTAACGGCTAGAGGGAATTATATATCATACCTTTTCCTTTCTTTATAGCATACATTTTTACAATTGGTAAAATGTGATATTCGGATATTTTTTGAAAGTTTGTCTGTGTTAACTCATTATTACACCTATTGCCAAACTCAACTTACTTACTTTGACAGTTTAACGATTTCCCACCACAAATAATCATTTTTTATTGTGATAGTTCCACGTGAGTATTAACCGAAGATTAAATAATATATGTAAAATTTTTCATGTATAATAGTGTAATGTTTTTAAATAAAAACTATGCTCAATACATTGCAGGAGGCAAATATGTACCAAGAGCTGTTCTTGTCGATTTGGAGCCAGGAACCATGGACTCCGTCAGATCAGGTCCATTCGGTCAGGTTTTCCGACCAGACAACTTTGTGTTCGGACAGAGCGGCGCAGGCAACAACTGGGCCAAGGGTCACTACACCGAGGGTGCTGAACTCGTCGATTCCGTCCTTGATGTTGTAAGAAAGGAAGCAGAAAGCTGTGATTGTCTTCAGGGATTCCAACTCACACACTCCCTCGGTGGTGGTACCGGATCTGGTATGGGAACACTCCTCATCAGCAAGATCCGCGAGGAATATCCAGACAGAATCATGAACACATTCTCCGTTGTCCCATCACCAAAGGTAATTTGAATGGTTGTATTTATAAATGTTCAACTTTATAAGAAGGACGATATTTACAGTTATTGTTTTAACTCGTACGCTAATGTGTTAATCAAATCAAAGAAATTAACGAAATGTTTTTTGTTCTATTGCGTTATTTGCAAACATTTTCTAATACTTGTATTAAAGTTTTACATAAAAATTACCCTTGGTTTTATTTTTCAGGTATCAGACACTGTTGTTGAGCCCTACAACGCCACCCTTTCCGTCCACCAACTTGTCGAGAACACAGATGAGACTTACTGCATTGACAACGAGGCTCTCTACGATATCTGCTTCAGAACACTCAAACTGACCACCCCAACATACGGTGACTTGAACCATCTCGTCTCCGCCACAATGTCTGGAGTCACCACCTGTCTCCGATTCCCTGGTCAGTTGAACGCCGATCTCCGTAAATTGGCTGTCAACATGGTTCCCTTCCCCCGTCTCCACTTCTTCATGCCTGGATTCGCTCCTCTTACATCTCGTGGTAGCCAGCAGTACAGAGCTCTGACCGTCCCTGAGCTCACCCAGCAGATGTTTGACGCCAAGAACATGATGGCTGCCTGTGATCCTCGTCACGGCAGATACCTCACCGTTGCCGCCATGTTCCGTGGACGTATGTCCATGAAGGAAGTTGATGAACAGCTGTTGAACGTGCAGAACAAGAACAGCAGCTACTTTGTTGAATGGATCCCCAACAACGTGAAGACAGCTGTCTGCGACATCCCACCACGTGGTCTGAAGATGTCCGCCACATTCATCGGTAACAGCACCGCCATCCAGGAGCTGTTCAAGCGTATCTCCGAGCAGTTCACCGCTATGTTCCGTCGTAAGGCTTTCTTGCATTGGTACACTGGCGAGGGTATGGACGAGATGGAATTCACTGAGGCCGAGTCCAACATGAACGACTTGGTGTCTGAATACCAGCAGTACCAGGACGCCACTGCAGAGGAGGAAGGAGAGTTTGACGAGGAGGAGGGTGAGGAAGAAGCTTAAACATGCAAAAAGACAATCAAATAAAAGTTACACCCATTTTGCCGACCTACTTTCTGTTAACCCTAGTGATCATGTCAGTATACTGAATTGGTTAAGTTATAATATAGACAAAATTAGCTGTGATATTTTAACAACATATGAAACATTTTAAAAATCTTTATTAACGTTAAAGTGTATTATGAATTGATTTTACAACCAAATATATCATAACAAAATATGTACGCCCATCTGTACTTATAAATAAATATTTTTTGTTTACATCTCCTTGTTGACATTATTTATTTCTGGGGAAGGACAGTGGTTCTTCTCAGTGGCATATATATATCTGGACGTTCCCTCCACCACATGACTGGCTTCTGTTTCACCAGCATATCTAAATACAGGCTTAAATACTTAAAAACGATATTTTCGTATTCATGATTTTAGACTGGCTCCAGAAAAGCTGATTGGTGGTTTCATTGATGTTGATTAAATAATATCTAAATAACCAGTCAAAATTAAGATAAACACTTAAGTATTAAGTAAAACTTATTAAAAAGGCATTGAAACAGAAGCATCGATACATATGTATTTATTTATGTAGTGTGCTTAAAAATAAAACAGTCAACCCCATTCAAAAACATCCTGTAAATCAATCAATCAATCGTCAGCTTAGAAATATCTTGCAAATTCACTAAATAAAAACAATACAAAGCCGAATCTACTATGTTTACACTCTAGACATAAACACAACACAGGAAGAGATATGAAAAGACAACAAGTTAAGCACCCATGTATATGCTCTATCCTACAGTAATTAAATTGTCTGTTGATGTTACTTGAGATGTTACCGAATAATTTTGTATCACCTGTATTTGGCGTCACTTTATTTATTTTCAATTAATTCCCGTCTAAACATTGTGTTGTATTTTCGCATCTATTTATTTGTTGCGTTTTCATATCTCTTGAGTTTATAGAAATTTCAAGTAACATTTTGAAAATTATAAATCTAAATCACCTCACTAGTATTTCCACCCCAACCCCTTAAAATGGTGATAAATAAATGCTTCATACAGTTAGGAGAATAACGGTGATGTGTTAAATGTAAGCACTAAGATCAATGCTAGAAGAACAAAATGGCTGTAACTCAATACTATGTAAAATATGATTAGCAAGTATTTCCATATGAATATGTTTACAATATAAATACATAACAAAATTAATTTCATGTAATTTGATCTCATATTTCAAATTTTGGTATTCTTGCTACAAACAGTCATTACGCCTTTATGTAAAACATCATTTTGTGAAACGAAATTGTTTGTTGTTACATTATTTATTTCACACGACTGCTGAGAAATTGTTGCAAGTAAATAAGTAAATAAATGACCGCAATGAATGTATGCTGAAACACATCACAGTTCATGCATTATGCATCTGAAATTGGCATATGTCTTTATGATATAATTAAAACATGTTTTGAAGTCGCATAAAAATCAGAACTCAACTAATTTTTATTGACTTTTTTAATAAATTGTATTTGTTGCTGACCCAACTTTAATTAAGTTTAATTAAGTAATGACATGCGTAATGTATATGGCTGGCTGGGTATCCATAGGGAATTAAATGTCCCGTATCTAATTTTACATGTATTTTTATTACTGGAGTTATCTTATTCGGTATACATAAAGCAATGTGAAATATCAAGCGTGCACCTACATGGACCGGTTCTAGATATCATCAGTTTTGTGCGAACTTTTGAAAAGTCTGTACTGTTATATTAGTGGTTCCTTTCCATCCGTAGTGAAATATGTCATATTTGATATGCACAGGGACTCGGAAACACCTCGCCGATTGAATTAGAAGAGTATGTAAAATAGCTAAACAGTAACATAAGTAACTCAGAAGCGAACAAACGTCTTGAATTCTGTAAAAATAAAATGTTTTACTATAGAGCCCAAAAGTACACATTGTCTTTCAATCTTACAAAATTAACAAAAAGGTCAAACAAGGTATTAGACAGAGAATAGGTCCTTGGGTAAAGAAATTATATATCTTACATAGCAAAAATATATCCCTTTCTTTCAAAATGACAAAATACTACATCGTTACATAATGACCTGCAAGGCCCAGTTGTTCAAAGCACTTGTGTAAGTAAAGATGAATAGGAGAATGGTGGTATGTTCAAGGTATCACTTTACTGGCAATCATACCAAAATGTCATTTTACTTCTGTAAGTCGTTGTACCTAATATGGACACATTGATTTTAAAGATATTTGCCTAGCAGAGTGTTAAGCTAATAGAGCTTTGACCAACTCAGTCTTGGAGCAGTATGACAGTAGACATTCTGTACGATATTCAAATCTAAAAATATGAAAAAAACTACAAGTAGTATTGACTAAGCAAGTTGTTTCTTTAATTTTCTCAATAAATTAATTGAATCATAGACCCCGATATCCAGCGTAGTTGCGCTAGTCGTCAATTATCTAAAGGTCCTACTTAATCCACACGTATTGGTCAAATGTAAAAAATACGCACTAAGCTTGTTATTCCAAATGTGTCTTTAACGGTAGTGGAATTAATCGAAATTTTCTAAGTATGACACTAATGTTACCTAAAGTCACTACCTAGTAAACACAAGTGACCCCTCTAGTCTTCTTCATGTTAGTAAGGACATCTGTCAAGTTGTGTTGCTGTACAGCTGGTAGTTACTTACTGACATATAAGCTTGCAACAAACCGTTCAGGTGACCTATGTCACAGCCATCTTCGAATTCAGATTTCTTAAAACTGCCATATCTTGATTGTTTTATTAGACTTGGCAATGTATGATATAGTGTAAAAGTAATTACAAGTTTGCATATTTCGTAAAATGTTGGCTTAATAAGACAAAAAAAAACACAACCTTTAGCACTTATATCATTATTATTATTATGAGTGCAAAATTATTTCTTAAACAAGTATAAGTAACTTATGATGGTTAATGCCATGGAAGCTGTTTTTTTTATAAAAACGGAAGTAAGCCAAGATTTTTTAAGCATTAAAAGGGACATAATTCTGCCGAAAATACAATATATGTTAACCTACTTATCTCGTTGAGTTTGTGTAATGGCAGTGAACACATGATATGTGAAGTTTCATTGATAAATGACTAGCAGGAGACGGAAGTTTGTTATTAACTGTAGTTCTGACCAAGACTTTCCAAGGCTATGATAAAGAACATAAAGCATTTGGTGCTATCTAAGGCTACCATAAGATAAATAACCCAACCAATTTTTTCTAGTATCCGGGAAGGTTAAACAATACTCGAGCACACCCATCTCCGCAGGTAACTCTTGAATCAGCGGCGGGAGACGAAAGAAGTGAGACACAATGTCGTTATTCAATCATCACGGAGACAATGGCAGGGCGGGGATTTGGACTCATGAGCCCTGGATTGATAGTCAGACTCGCTACCGACTGAGCTAATCCTGAAATAAATATTTCTAATAGTAACTCTATCTATTTCAAAAAAGTATCACTGTATTAAAATGGTATTTCGGCATATAAAAGACACCAATAGGTATATTTGTATATTGGTACTTGTTAGTGATTGTTGTTCTGTCGAAAAGAGAGAGTCAAAGCATCGAGTATTCACTTAAAATGAGTGGTATGGAGTGGTGTAAAAAACGGAGCAAAAGTGTCCGCTTTTTGTTACATTGTTAAAGATAACTTTTTTATTATTTCATGAAACAAGAGCACCGTAAGCGGGTGCAGACGCTCGTTATTTTTCCAAATCCGTTACGTAGGCCAAGTCAGTTAACTTTTTAAACATGATGGTAATTAGTTTAAAAAATAAATACTATTACTGAAAAAATAAAATTAATTTAAAAATTCACCAAAACATAGAGATGTCGAAGAACAACGTTATCTATACTATTTTAGCCTTGTCACAGAACAGTATATCACAATATACAATCAGAAAAACAAATATATATATGTATGAATTAAACCATCTTTCATATTAGCAAAATAGTAGTTCCATGTATGTGCAAGTACGACTATAAGGGCAGACTATACACTTTGTCTATGTCTGGCTTTGGCCAGCTAGCCAGTACTTAAGATGCAATGTATTTCATTTCATTTTAAAATCTGGATGTGGATGTTGTGGTGTATGTGCCAAAGTTTAATAAACAGGGCTGTGCAGTTTTCATACAATAAAAAATGTTGGAGGGGAGAAGGTGTCTTGGGGTTGGTAACAAAGTTGAAAAGGGACTGTGTATCTAATTCAATACAGAACAAACTTTTAAAAGAACAAAATTTAAAAACAACAATTGGAGGGGATGGGGGTATTTGGGTTGGTAACAAAGGGGCCAGTATTAAATTTAACACAAAACAAAATTTAAAAGAAAAAAGAAAAAAAATAGGCGAGGGGTCTTGGTAAGTGGTAGTCCTTTGGGTCAGTAACAAAGTTAAAATGGGGGCAAAGTATTTAATTTAAAACAAAAAAACTAAATTTTTAAAAAAATAAATAAATGGGCATGATGAGTTTGTTCAGAAACAGAGAAAAGGCCGAGTTATAAACCGAATCAGCTATTTTGAAACTACGTCATTCTATTTTTAGATAGAATCTTCCGTATTAAGGGTGTTTGTAGTATAATAGCATTTTTTATCTGTTACATAAACTATAAAATAAACTATATATCAATATAAAGTGTGTTGTACTACTGTCAGTTTCGATAGCGTAGTGCTAACGGTTTGAACTGTCAATCCAAATGTCGTGAGTTCGAGCCTTGTTTATGATCATTTTTTTTTTCAATTTATTTTCCATAAAAATATCTCTGTGTACTGTTTCATTTTTTTTTTAAATTTTTTAATTGTTGCCTGTATACCTTAAATGACGGTAGCAAAGTTTTTACGCAAAGGAAATTAGAGTTGTGTAAAGCGGTTTGGCTTTTTTTTTTTGGTAAAATACCTAAAACTTTATTTCTTTGTGCAAATGGGAACATTGGAAAATTTTCATTATTTCTGCCAAGTTTGGATGACATTGGGTACTGTTTGGTAAAACCATCGAAATTGTCAAAAGGAACGTGGTCAACCTCAAGTTTTTTTCCCGCATAATTAACCCAACAGAGGACTATCTATGGGAACAATGCACTTTTAGAACCATTGATAATGCAACCAGTGTTCAAGGAGTGTATGTCTATATGTAGAACAGTACAAAATTAATTGTTATGTGAGACGTATAGCGTCTCACCACACCAAGTCAAAATCATCTAAAACAATTTTTTCTGTTTGTGGTTTCCGAGGAGCCTCCGATGCCGTTGCCGACT
The DNA here is from genome assembly GCA_029582155.1 of Panopea generosa. Lineage (NCBI taxonomy): Eukaryota > Metazoa > Mollusca > Bivalvia > Adapedonta > Hiatellidae > Panopea > Panopea generosa. The sequence continues at coordinate 28,355,837 of CM055907.1, forward strand.
TGCTGCTGAGGATTACAGCTGACGCAATATGTACGTGTGCATATGAATAAAACATTGTAAATTTCCTCCGCGAACGTCGATTTTAACAAAAACTCGTTACACATAATAATTATGTAGTGTTTTATCGGACAAAAGTATAACACAGTTAATATAATATCCAGACACTCTGATACTATTATGGCAAATAAAATTTCAACATAGATACGGCTCGAACTGGCGACATTTGGGTTGACAGTTAAAACCGTTACCACTACGCTATCGAAACAGACAGTAGTAGTACAACACCCTTTATATTGATATATAGTTTATTTTATAGTTTATGTAACAGATAAATCTGCTATCATACTGCATACACCCCTAATACGGAAGGTTCCATCTAAAAATAGAATGACATAGTTTCAAAATAGCCGATTCGGTTTAAAAACATAAAACCAAACCTGGGCTAAATAAAAAACTTTAACCTAAGGTTTTAGAGCCAAAAGTATGGAAAATTAGGTAAGTTAGCTATATACACTGTTTGTATTACATAATATGAATGTGTTTATGAAGTTTAGTCACCGTAACACGAGTTGTTTGTTCAGAAACAGAGAAAAGGCTGATCTAATCATAAAACTTTAACCAGCAGACGACGACGACACCAGGGTTATGATAATAGTTCATCGTTTTTTTTTCAAAAAGACGAGCTAAAAATAAACGAAACAACGCCATATCTGTATATACATGAAAAATCGCTGCTATCTAGCGGTCATGCAAAACACGTATTTTTTTTGCCAATTGTGCAACGGCGTATTTTGTTCAGTTGAAAATGTATGGTAGGGAGTGGTGTAATTTACAAAAAATACGCTGCTGCACTTTTTGCAAAACTACGAGTTGTAATTTATGAACAGGTAGGTACCCACTTCGTAGTAGCCAACATACAGATTCACTAAAAGTGAACATTTCTCTCGTCTAATAATGAAAGTTTTTAATTGACAATATTCCATGTGGTTTTCTGACAGTGGAGAAATACGTCAATTGAATTGACCAAAGGTAATTTTAGTAAAACAATTATGTAGATATTATGTTTATGTATGAAATGTTCGGATCGTTATTTCAGCAAGATTATCATTCCATTATCGATATCATAAGGTGCAAATAAAGAAATTAATTAACAAGAGGTCCACATTAGCCCTAAACAGCTCAACAGTCGGCGGAGAAGACGATGCAAAATTTGATAATGCAAGGGCCATACCTCATATATTTAAATTAGGTCAGTTGAGATTTCACTGTGTAAGTTTGGTAACTAAAATGAAAACTGTAGGTACTGGAGTGCACATAATGAGACATAACTCCCAACAATATTCAATGGGCCAGACCATAACTTGTCCCAGATAAAGCTATACAACAACTGTGCAAGTTTGCCGCAGATAAAATAAGAACTGAAGAGAACAATGGTGCACACAATGCCACAGGACACGTTTAACGATTAAATGCCGTTTTGTATCCAATTTGGCTAGTTCAAGAACTCGTTCGAGATAATTTGGTTAAATAACTACTGTGTAAGTTCAATATCACGTGATATTTCCGAGAGGTAGAGCGCATGTACCAAATACATGATGATTTAATGTCCATAACTCCGAATTAAATCATCCGATTTGGCAAGTTCAATAGCTTGTCCAAGCTATATGGTTTGAAAAATGAAATTAACGGGTGTCAGAGTGCACAAAACGCCAAATAAAGTAACATTTGACGATTCAAGGGCCGAAATGTATTAAACAATTGGTTCAGTTAAAGAAGTTGACCAACATATATACACTTGTCGTATTTTGTTATCATAACGAAGAAAAAATTGAAGTCTGAAATAAGAAGTTATATAAAAACGTCATGCATTTTAGATATACATTCTAAAACTATATTTTCTTAATTTTGTGATGCTTGTGGGTCGTGTAATATCTCTATAGAGCAAAACGATTGTTGATTATCACACTCATGGGCTAAAATCGGCTGTTATTGCTGCAAACATATCTGTATTAAATAACGGGATAGAGACACACCTTGCAACAATGCCGGTAGTTATTGGGAACTTGACGATGTACATTTTGACGAAGTCGCATATTAAATACATATACGTTTCCGACTTGGAGGGCAATAGTCCTACAGTTCCCTTTTCTTTTATAGAGTACAAAAAATTATCAACGTGATACTGTGTTGTGAAGAATAAGCATATGTACCAGGGGACAGGTCTGGCCTCTCCAAGAATCTGTGATGAACATTACAGTAAATAAAGTTTCAATAGTTTAATAGAATTTAAAATCTCATCAAGTTTCAAACAACCCGTTGTACGGTGATCTCAGTTTACATAAAGAATCTGTAACATTAATCCGGCCAAATCTTCCATCGCTAGAACATAGTAGTCCTGCAGCGCTGGTGACGAGTTACATTCACGTTGATGTAACACATTTTCACTCTGCAGCCTTGACCTTTACTTTCACATGAAAGGCAGTAAGTTTCTTCCATATAGCTGCAATGAACTTATGAACAATTTTAAACGCAGATTGGTACTATTTTTGAGATTACCGAACGTGAAAATTTAGATTTCTTCATATTACCTATCTTTACATTTAAACACTTTATTCGAGAAGATTTAATTTAAACTTTCAACTAGATGCATCAAATGAAAGTTTAGACATTGGCGCCATCCAATTCTTAAAAAATGCACAACAGTAATAACAAGCAAATTCAAGAAATTTATGTCCCCCCACTTTTTTCAAAAGTATTGATTCAGGCCTTCTTACGTTATTGCAAAGTAACCCCCAAAAATACTTGTTTTCACAAATTAAAGGGGCTTAACTGTACACGGACAAATGTCACAAGCCCCAAAAAATCGATCTTAGCCTGTGTTTGGTTATTATAAACATTGTATTAGAATTTCAAAAGATTTGATTCAGGCATTCTTAAGTTATTGCACGGAAACCCCAAAAGGTGTGACAGACGGACGGAAATTACGTTTTTCACAAATTAAAGGGACACAACTCTAAAACGTCAAGTCACAACGCCGAAAATCGACTAAACCTGTGTTTTGTCATTATAAACATTGTATTAGAATTTCAAAATATTTAATTCAGGCATTCTTAAGTTATTGCACGGAGACCAAAGTGTGACGGACAGAGAGACCCAAATTAGTGTCTCTCGCTTTTCGCAAAGCGGGCACAAAAATAAGTTTTATGCGGTACCGACAGGCCCGGATATCAACAACGAACACAATTATGGCTTTAAAGAGAAACTTTTGACGTTCCATACATATTTCAGCTTTTAACCTGATATCGGTACCATACTGTCAAAAGTCTACCAATAATTCATTTCGATTGTATGTAGAAATAACTGGCTATGGTCGGTCTACTAGGGTTATAGAGCACACACGGTTCAATTCGAACATACCAAAGACAAACTAAGTTTCTGTTAGTGTATTGTATGAAGGTTTTAAGATAACAAATGGAATTTGCATATAATATTTAATTCTATCGCAATTTCATCATTGACAAATTGTTGTTTGTTGTTTGTTTGTTTTTTACAACTTTGAACACTTAAATACATCATAATGTATAATAAATGGTCGTATCATGAAAGAATAAATATTATTTGTCATTTATACGTACTCATCAAAAGTAAATTTATAATGTTATCTAAAGGCAAGAAAAATTGAACTTAGTTCTCGTTTGATTGTTAAGCACTATCTGTATGTCCATCAATTGTTATATTATGCCATAGTTTTTTTTAGTCTTGTTCCCCTTCCTCCTCCTCGTCAAACTCTCCTTCCTCCTCTGCGGTGGCGTCCTGGTACTGCTGATACTCAGACACCAAGTCGTTCATGTTGGACTCGGCCTCAGTGAACTCCATCTCGTCCATACCCTCGCCAGTGTACCAATGCAAGAAAGCCTTACGACGGAACATAGCGGTGAACTGCTCGGAGATACGCTTGAATAGCTCCTGGATGGCGGTGCTGTTACCAATGAATGTGCCGGACATCTTCAGGCCGCGCGGTGGGATGTCGCACACCGCAGTCTTCACGTTGTTTGGGATCCATTCAACGAAGTAGCTGCTGTTTTTGTTCTGGACGTTCAACATTTGTTCGTCAACTTCCTTCATTGACATACGTCCACGAAATATGGCGGCGACCGTGAGGTATCTGCCGTGACGAGGATCACAGGCAGCCATCATGTTCTTGGCGTCGAACATCTGCTGGGTGAGCTCGGGGACGGTCAGAGCTCTGTATTGCTGGCTACCCCGAGATGTAAGTGGAGCGAATCCAGGCATGAAGAAGTGGAGACGAGGGAAGGGAACCATGTTGACAGCCAATTTACGGAGGTCGGCGTTCAACTGACCAGGGAATCGGAGACAGGTGGTGACTCCAGACATTGTGGCGGAGACGAGATGGTTCAAGTCACCGTATGTTGGGGTGGTCAGTTTGAGTGTTCTGAAGCAGATATCATAGAGAGCCTCGTTGTCGATGCAGTAGGTCTCGTCTGTGTTCTCAACAAGTTGATGGACGGAAAGGGTGGCGTTGTAGGGCTCAACAACAGTGTCGGACACCTGCCATTAATAAGAAGAGCAAAGATAAACTAATGGTTACAATGTTGATAGAACAGCAAATGATACAAACTTACATACCTTTAAATGTCAACACTATGGAAGCGAGTATATTGATTGATTAATTGAATATTTAGCGTCATTTTTATGCCATCGAGGGCTAACAGACGATCAGTTAACCTAACCACCGTTTCCTGGGATTAATCAGTACTCGAGCACACCTCATCTCCGCAAGTAACTGATAACTTTCCCACATAAATCAGTGGTGAGAGACGAATGATAATGAGACACAATGTCGTATATCAATCATCACGAAGACTGTTGCCGGGCGGGGATTCGAACTCACGACCCCTTGATTGACAGTCAGACGCGTAACCGACTGAGCTAATCGGGCCCGGCAGGAAGCGAGTATAATTATGTGACCGTGTTAGGTTTCATTCATGATATGTTTAAATATATTGATTTTATATACAGAGTGACATCTTTTTTATTACATGTATTTGTAATTATTTTATACAAATAACAAATAAAAATTAAAAATGTGCCAAGCAAATGAAGACAAAACGTAGTCGTCAATATCCTCTGTCATGAGGTGTTGTATTTTAAAACTTAACAAGAGCTGCCAGAAGGACAGCGCGCTCGAATATTCGATGCTGTTCTAGAACAACAGCTTGTTCAAGAAATAGGTACCAAATGGAAGACAATTACTATAAAACTCGTGTGGGGGTGGGGGGTAAAATTAAGCTATAATTATTATTTAATGCTTGTCTGTTAAAATCAAATTAGCAAAATGATTCAACAACAATATTTACTTTCATTATCAACAGTTTTCTTTTAAACAACAAAGTGAACGGATAGCTCATATTGCCTTTATTTTATAAAATCAAACATTTAGCTACATTTGTCTTTCAAACTTTAAAATTGCTTTATATATTCATTACCCACTGCCGAAAAAATGATAGGTGTGCCAATACCTTACTTAATGCACACAATGTACATATAATTGCCCTCAGTACTACTATTGTATGACTAGATTAATCAAAGTTTGTGAAGCATATCAAGAAATACTAATTAAACTGGAATAATTCCAGCAAGAATTTAAAATATAGTGTAAACCATAGTTGAGATGATCTTTTCTTTCAAGAGTAGTTTATCAATGTTTTACATGTGCGATATATGCACTATCTTCAAAATGTTATTAATCATATGGTAATAAACCAGTTCTTGTAACTGGATCTATAGTTTTGTATCAACACTTACAGTTTTATCACTGCTGGATTTTAAGTTGTTCAGTGTTTTACATATACAATTTGTGCACTAACTTCACATCATTGGGCAATATATCGGTACCAGTTCATGAAAATGAGTCTCAATAATTGAAATAATCTTTTACCAGCATACACAGTTTATCACAGCTGGGTACCCTTTCATGAAAATGAAAAAAAAACTATTTTAAAAAAGAAACTTTAATGAAAATGAAAAAAATAAGATTTAAAAATAAATATATTTTTTTAAAAAAAAACAGTGAATATTATATCTCAGCTCCTGCCTTCAACTTTGGTAGAAAATACTTTCTCGAAGTTTTCCCTGTATAACACTATTTAACAGTTTGATCCATTACAGTGAGCCAATTTTGCTGCCAGGGTCATAGTTCTGATCAAATTTGAGAACGAGCCACAACTCAATTTGTAAAATATCTAAGCTCAAGGCCTTATACTACAAACTTTAACCCACTAAAAAGCTGTAACAATTTCTAAAAGGGCAATAATTCTGCGAAATGCAATCAAGAGTTATGGCTCTTGTCTCTATGAGTTTCCTAGTTGATGCTAAACACACATGAGAAGTTTAATTTATGTCCAATGATAGGTTGATGAAATATGTAGCAACTCAAAAACTTTAACCTGCTAAAACAATCTCTAAATCAAATTTTAAAAGACTGGAAGGGCCATATATCTGTAAAAATGGAACCCATAGTTATGTTTCTTGTCTATATGTGTTCCATTGATGATGTTGAACACACTGTGAAGTTCCATATTTATCCAAAGAGTGGTTGAATAGATATCTTCAATGACAAAATTTGACCTGGAAAACCAACGTCGACACCGACGCCAGGGCGAGTACAATAGCCCCTCACCCCCACACACCCCCTATTCTACGAATACTCGAGCTAAAAATGAAATCTACTTCAAAGCCAGAGGCCCCTCAGACCACTAGGTTTTTGCAGCTGTGCACGAGGGGGATGGGGGACCAAGGAAAAAGAAAATATTCAAAATGAAAACTCATCCGTACCGTAGCAAACGGCACTTTTTGACCACTAGATTAATACGTGTACAACGTTTCGTGAAATTATCAAAAACAGTTTGAAGTTATCAGAATTATGTAATCCGTTTGAGGTAATTTCAAGAAAAAATATGTACACATGTCAACCCAGTGGTCTAGTAGTCATTTTTGCTAATTAAGTTTTCATTTTCAATATTTTTTCCTGTGAAAATAAAAACTCAATAGCAAAAATGACTACTAGACCACTTGGTTGACATGTGTACAAAGTGTCTCTTGAAGTTACCTTAAACGGATTTGGAGTTGTGCTCTGAAAACAGCAAATTTTGTAATTTTGGTTATTTGTTTAAAGGTAAATGAATATATATATATACAATGAAAACTCGCCTATAGCAATAAACACTACTAGACCACTAGAATGACACGTGTACAAAAGTTTCATGAACAGTTTTGGACAAATTCTGTAAAATTGACTATTTGTTTCTATGGTAACAGAAAACATATTGAAAGTGAAAACTTTTCCCATAGAAAATTACACTACTTGACCATTGGGTTGACCTGTGTTCAAAGCTTCGTGAAACTACTTAAAATAGTTTTAAAATTGTGCCCCTGAAACCGCGAATTCTGTCATTCTGGGGTGTTTTTTTTCTATGAGAACAGAAAAAATATCGAAAATGAAAACTCCCCTTTAACCAAACCACTAGGTTGATATGTGTTCAAATTTCGTGAAATTTCTTCAGACGGTTTTGAAATTGTGCTCCGGAAACGGCGAATTCTATAATTTGTTGCTATTTGTTTTCATGGTAACAGAAATTGAAAACGAAAACTCCAACAGAAAAAATCATTACTATACTACTGGATTGACATGTGTACCATGTTTCTTGAAGTTACCTCAAACGGTTTAGTAGTGCTCCGGAAATGGATAATTCTGTATTTTTTATTTATTTTTTTTTTTGCTATTTGTTTCCATTGTGACAGAAAAAAGTATTTAAATTTAAAGCTTCTCAATATCAAAAGGCACTTCTACACCACTACGTTGAAATGTAAACCATCTAAAACACTTCGGGCGCACAGACGGGCAGAGGCACATACGCATGGACGGTGTCCTATTTAATATTCCCAGATTTTTTGTGGAGAGTAAGAAAGTATTTTTCTCAAAACTACAACACGTGGTCCAACTATGACCAAATAATCTGTGTTCAAAGTCTCTACCACAACATCACCGTTGCCGCCGCAGCTGTTAAAAATAGAACGAAATATGGCCCAAGTTAATCAAATTACCAGTTTCAAGTTACCTTAGGTGATGGGACAACGGAGTATGTGTTCATGATTCTGTCTGGGTATTCCTCACGGATCTTGCTGATGAGGAGTGTTCCCATACCAGATCCGGTACCGCCACCGAGGGAGTGCGTGAGTTGGAATCCCTGAAGACAATCGCAACTTTCGGCCTCCTTTCTTACAACATCGAGAACAGAGTCAACGAGCTCTGCACCTTCTGTGTAGTGACCCTTGGCCCAGTTGTTACCGGCACCACTCTGTCCGAACACAAAATTGTCTGGACGAAAGATCTGTCCGAATGGTCCAGATCGGACAGAGTCCATGGTACCAGGTTCGAGATCGACGAGAACGCCACGTGGCACATACTTGCCTCCTAAAAATCAAATATTTAAACATTATCATTAACAAAACCGCTAACAGAAAAAGACTGCTACTGTTAGAATTTAAAGCAACTAAACCGGCATTCTTTCGTATTTAAACTTTTGCATTATTTTGAAAGATATTCATTTGTAAATACATGTGCCGATTAAATTCCTAGATTAATTAAGTCGTTCATTTAACACTATGTTTATGCAAATTACTTATAGTGGAAGAACAAAATTCATATTATTAAAATATTGAGACTGTTGTGTAGTGGACAGTGTTGGAGGCTCATGCCAGAGGTTGCGTTTTCGATCCCCAGCTCGACCAGTAGGACTCAAAAACACTCGTACTTGTTTTACTCAGGGAGCGGACTCGAGGGCGGTTCATATAAGCTCTGAGCTTACTTCAAATCAGTTTCAAACTGCCAATGAATAGCGACTATCAGCCCGACATAAAACAAGAGCTGCCGGAGGGATAATGCGCTCGACTATTCGAATATTTGTCACAAAAGAACAAATTTGATTGAGACTGATGACAAATCCAAGCAAATAAATCTTACAAAATTGAGTAGGTCTTATAACTGGAATATCTTGTATGAAGTTTCAATCAAATACATACAGTGACTGCTGATTTATAAAATTTCTAAGTAAAACAAAGGCCCTAATTTGCAAAATAAATCAGGCAAGAGTTATCCGACTTGTTTAATTTAGTTAATTTTATGACTACAAAGCCATATGTAAAGTTGGTGTAATGTGGACTTGACGGTACTTGCATGGAAAACTTTAACCAAAATTCTAAGTCAAACAAAGGCAGTAATTTGCATTATAATCAGGCAAGAGTTATTGTAGTAGGGTTGGTGACTGGGAAGGCTTATGTAAAGTTTCAAGTCAATACATGCAATGGTTACCGAGATATGGACTTTTAACCAGATTTTCTAAGTTAAACAGGGGCAATACTTTGCATTACATTCATGAAAGAGTTATATAACTTAGTTACTGTAGTAGGGTTGATGACTAGGGAGACTTATGTAAAGTTTCAATCAAATTCATTGAGTGGTTGGTGAGATATGGACTTGATGGTACTTGCACGCAAAACTTTAACCAGAATTTCTAAGTCAATCAAGGGCAATAATTTGCATTATGTTCATGCAAGAGTTATCTAACTTAGTTATTGTAGTAGAATTGATGACTAAGAAGGCTTGTGTAAAGTGTCAAGGCAATACATGCGATGTTACTGAGATGGGACTTGTAAGCAAAACTTTCACCAGAATTTCTAGGTTAAACAAGGGCAATAATTTGCATTTTATTTATGCAAGAGTTATCTAACTTAGTTAAAGTAGTAGGGTTGATGACTAGGAAGGATTGTGTAAAGTTTCAAGGTAATACATGCAATGGTTACTGAGATAGGGACTTGCATGCAAAACTTTAACCAACGTGTGACGCCGACGACGACGCCTGGATGAATAAAATAGCTTTCTTTATTCTCCGTATAGTCGAGCTAAAACAGGTTATAACCAAGGTGATATTGGGTGTAAGAATGGCTTATTTCGGAAGTTGCAGGTCTATCTACGTTATGCATATCCAACCGATGTCTATAACTGGCCTCGTAGTTAAAATATACACCGACGAGACCTGAAAACGCAACAAGCATAAATGTTTTTATTACAAATGGCATTACCTTAAAATCTTTAACAATTTTACACATCTCAATACTTTCTATCCATTGGGACTGAATTTATTCAGCGCAACAGACCGTAAATTCACCATAGCCAGGATCCCACAATTTTCTTAGTGCACCCCGTGCACATTTACCATGTCGCCAGTTCGATTTAAAATCTATTGAGTATATTCGTAACAAACCTACAAATCATAAAATCAATAAATTTTTTGATAATTGTAAATTTAAATGATGTCACGGTTAAATAAAGCAGACTGAAATCGGATTTTAGGACTTTTGAACAGTGGAATTACGCAAACGGAAGTCGCTAGACGTTTTAACGTCAACCGAACGACAATTCCACGGTTGCATCAGCGATACAGTCGAACGGGCTCCGTGTCGGACCGTCCGTGACCAGAGGCGATCCTAGTCGGAATGTTTACTTTCGTCAACGTCATCAATGTAATCGTAAACTTATGGCGACATCAACTGCGAATATAGTCGTTGGGACGAGGGGTCGCCCAATCCGTCGAATCACAGTGACTAAACGATTACGTGATTACGGTATACGGTGCCGGCGGCCAGCGAAAGTTCCCGCGCTCAATTGTACGTTATCGACGTAAATGACTTCATTTGGCACGTGCAAACATCAATAACGTAAACTGGAATATGGGTTTGTTTTCTGACGTGTCTAGATTTAATTTGTTCAATGCCGACGGCAGGGTACGCTTGTACCGTTGACGTAATAAACGTTATGCAGATAATTGTGTTGTGGAGCATAAGCGTTACTACGGCGGCAGCGTTATGGTCTGGGGCGCTATCAACAGTGGCTTTAAGTCAGAGCTAATAATTTGTAATTGTTATTTGAAAGCGCAAAGCTACACGAATCAGATTATCACGCCCGTGGTCCTGCCGATATTCTAGAAACGTAATCGACTTACGTTCGTGCAATATAACGCTCCACCGCATCGAGCCAAGAGCATATCTGGGACGTCTGCTTCAGGAAGTGACAAGGGGAAATGGGGGATATACCCAGTACTGACGTTCAAGCCGACTGATGTGGAATAAACCGTAATAACGGATAGTGGAACCATCCTTGTGTTTCTTCACATACATTGTTGATATGTCATTGATTAATTTGATACCCAATTTATGAGTATTGTGTAATTAGTTTCTTTAATATAGCCTTACAAAATGTTGTGGCGTTTTTATATCTCGTCAGTGTATAATGATTTATTAGAAATAATCGAACCTTTTAAATAAATCAAATATACAGACACTTGGGTTTACCTGTGGCTTCGTTGTAATATACATTTATTCTTTCCAGCTGTAAGTCGGAGTCTCCGTGGTATGTTCCTGTGGGGTCAATTCCATGTTCATCGGAAATCACCTCCCAGAACTAAAAAATAGGTATTTAATGTTAAACGCCGTCTTAACAAGGTACGCGTATGTTATTTATGACAACCGATTCCATAATTCTGAGTAGAAACATCATTTGCTAGAAAATGGTAAATTTTCTCACAAAAGTTTCAGAAGGAATTTGGTCCGAACCTATAACCTCAGCAGTAGCGGAGCGTGTGGTCCAGTGATAGAGCACCGAACCCATGATCGGAGGGTCGTGGTTCGATCCTCCGCCACGGCTATGTGTGGTGTCCTTGAGCAAGACACGTTTCCACATATGCTTAGTACTGGTTCTAACTAGGAAGACTTCGAGTGTGATTTGCCTTTGTTGTATTAAATAAGTTTAAACCAGCAGTCAAAGGTACGAGACAATGAAACGGCATCTTAAACCACGTGGTAACGGACAAATGATGTATTTAAAACAAAGAAATTACTCATGGTAATGAGTTTTTTAACTTATTTAGTTTACACCGATTGTGAAACAAGTTCCGACACCTTGCATAAACTTCCTACAGTACTAAGCATTTGCGGATAAAGTATCGTGCCCAATGGCACTATATATAACCGTGGTGGTGAATCGAACCCGCGACCCCCCGATACTGGGACTACTGGACCACATTTTATATGTTTTTATTTATTCTCGACATGTCCCATACGATTAACGATGTTGTCTAGACAGCATACAAATTAACAATGGATCTATATTCATATAGTTTAGGCTAAACTCTTAAAGAAATAGTTCAATTGTGTTTGTATTCATTAATGACAGTCTTAGACTTAGTTTGTAATACACCAGTTCACATTGCTTACAAACCTTATATTTGAACACGAAAACAGACAAACAATTCCCAAAGAGACAATCATCTCCTAGTTCTGTCATACAGAGTACGTGTATAAACCATAAAGGTGTTCACACAAAAAAGAATGAAATATGTGATACTTTACAGTATTTGTATTCAGACTAAAATTCGGTTAGAAGAAATATCGATTATCTAAAAAATTAATTTATTCAATTAAAGAGCAAGATTTGTTGTATTGTATATAATATATATAATACGACATTCATCGAATAAACCATTGCAACTTTAAAATTGTCAACACTACTTATTGTTATTGATCAATACCTGTCCAGAAATGATTGTGCCACTGTTTTGCAGTATGTATGCAAGCGACGCTGCGTAGTTGATATTAGATGGACTCTTTGTACGCAGTTTGTTAATCATATTAGTACGTGTATTCGTTTTATGGTTTCTTTTTACGAATAAAGAAAATGTGAGGAACGAACTTAACAGTGTGTATCACGATTTCCACTATTTAAACCCAAGTCTTTTTATAAATCTCTTTCCGCAGCAAAGTGAAACACGGCAATGTTGATGTTGAATCCGAGCGAAACCACCGCCCTACCGCAAACAGCCGACAATCTTTCTCAAACAATGTTTTTGGACCGAGCTTGGCTCGAACCCACAACCTCGGCGGTGACAGACAAGTGGTTAATAAACAACAGCGCCTTAGACCGAATGGCAACGAAATAAATAAATTGTTTTATAAAAGTAATGCTTTTACGCAAGTTTTTTTTAAAATAATAATTAATATATCCGTGGAATTGTTATTAAAATACCGATATAAAATGCCTAAAAATCTTGTTGCCATAGACGACAACTGTGAAAAGGCACTACATTCATTTACTTTAGATAGAGTGAGATCGGAAAGCGAGAAAGAAAAGGGGAATGGAGATATTGCAGGGAGGGACAGGACACAGAGTGAGATGGGGAGATAATTACAGAGAGAGAGAACGAGAGAAAGAGAGAATGAAAATAAAGAGAGATGTAGGAGAGATAAGAGTAGCGCGAGATGGACAGAGGGAGAGGGGTCATGAATGAAAGAGACAATAAAAATATATTAGTATCATTAGTAGTAAGAAAATAGGGAAGCTAGAGAAACAAAGAAATGAGAATGAGCAGAGAATGTGCATAGCGAGATGGAGAAACAGTATGTGTAGAGAGAGAGAGACAGAGAGACAGAGAGACAGAGAGACAGAGAGAGAGAGAGAGAGAGGGGGGGGGGGGCAGAGAGAGAGAGAGAGAGAGAGAGAGACAGACAGACAGAGACAGAGACACAGAGAGAGAGACAGAGACACAGACAGAGACACAGACAGACAGAGACACAGAGACAGACAGAGACAGACAGACAGAGACAGACAGAGACAGACAGACAGACAGAGACACAGACACAGACACAGACACAGACAGACAGACAGATGCAAGTAAAACAGAAAAAGAGAAAAAAAATAAAGATAGTGATAAAGTAAAGAGTGGGTGATAGAGAGGAATCGAAACAATAGAAAGCGAAACAAAAGAACGAAAAACGAAATAAAGAATGTGAAAAGGCGATTAAAGAAAACAAAAACAAGAGGAAGAAAGAAAGAGGAAAAAGAAAGCAATACAAAATCAAAATACAATAGTAATAGGAGATTTAGGGAAAGGGAAGCGAGAGGTAAAAAAGAGAAATCGGGAAAGAGAACGAGATGGGAATCTGGAGAAAGAGAGATGAACAGATAAAAGAAAGAGAAATATGATGTGAAATCGGACAGAGAGGGAGATTGGGACATAAAGGAAATAGGAAAGTCAGAAAGAGACAGAAAAAAGATAGGGGACGGGGAGAGAAAGAGACATAAAGAAAAAACAAATAAGGGAGAGAAAAAAAAGAAAGAATGGAAGAGTAATATTAATAATAATATTTATATTTATATTCACTTATATTAGTCTTAAAAATAAACTTGAAAAGCAACAATAACAATGCAAATTTCAGTTTCAGTAAAAACGTTGTTGTTTTAATAGGCCCCTCGACGACATTTTCATTAAGTTATGGGTACAAAACTACATTTCAAATGTCCAATGAAAATACGGATTTGTTACAAAATGATTAACTGACACAGCCATACCAATATCAGTGCAGTGTTTCATCAAACAGGATTTTGAAAATTTTTGCTGCGTATATTATCAAACATACTGCGTTAAGCCCACCAAATGTCTTATTTAAAAAAAAATACCATTATCCAAATATCTTATCTTTGGTGATATCTACGATTTAAACAAATGATACAGGACAGCAAATCAAAGATGGATCTAGGATCTATAATAATACATGTACATGTAATGTCATGTATAAGCGATAATAGATAATATGACAAAATCAAGTCGTCCACAGGTTATTCAAAAAAATGTGTAGATTGAATATTGGCTATTATAGATAATGGTGATGTCTCCCGATAATTAATTGACGAATTGATATTGATTATAGTTTTACCTTAGCTCCTATCTGGTTTCCGCACTGTCCGGCTTGAATGTGAACGATTTCCCGCATGGTGGTTTTCTGAATTTATCTCAAACTCGGCCGTCAATCTCAGTCGATCTTCCTGGCGTATCTCAAAGATAACCATCAACCCCCGAAATATATATCTAACCTTACAACTCACGCCTACCTGGTTGCATGCGCGCTGGAAAATAGTTCCAGTACAGTTGTATGGTGTGATCAGACGCGATTATCCAGGTAAGTAGGGTACATGTACTTTTTAGCTCGACCAAACAAAGAATAACGATGGCTTTCAACCGCGTCCGCTCTCACATAAAAGTTTTGATACAAGTTCCCGTGAAGCCTATCTTTTGATTTGTTCAATACATATTGAAACTTCAAACAATGACTGCTTGAAAAATTATAGCAGACATGTTCCATAATGTTAGGATAGTAAAGTTTAACAATTGGATATTTAGTAAACATATATTCAGAAGTTGAATCTTTGTCATAGAAACTTTGTATGTGTGTGTTCGTTACCATTTTAATTCTAAAACGGATAAAGATTTTTAATAAATAAATAAAGTGTTCTTATTTAAAATCTATACGACCATGTTCCATAAATACATATATATGCACACGTGTCCTTAGTGGTGTAGAAGTATAAAGTTTCCGGGTATTGACTGAATGTACACCTAACGATTTATTCACAGGTCAGCCTTAGTGATATTCCTGTGTTCGTCGTCCGTCCGTCTTCTGTCAACATTTGTTTCAACGACTTCCCTGAAACCTCTTGACAAATTTCACCAACTTTTTATGTGACGCATTCTGACATGAAGCTATCACAAATATGTTCAAAGCACTAGGGAACAACTTGGATCCCGCCCCATGATTCATCTGTTGTTGCTGTTGTTTTTCAAACTCTTCGGATGTTAAGTTTGGATATTTTGCTCGTATAAGTATCACATGATTTTGTCTCAATGCAAGCCGTCAAAACTGGCACAGCAACGGCGACTTATGAGTTAAACATAAGGAAACATAAATTTAAATATTTTCCTCTCAAGAACAACCAGCCAAATGTGTTCATATCTGGTAAAAAAGATCTATATTAGTAGAGGTTTTAAGTTTTGGGTTTATCGTTGTCAAGTATTACAATGGAATACAATGGGAAAACAGGATTTGTTTACATGTTGTCTTTTTTTCAATATTATCTCAATCGTCTTGATTTCTGGAGCATTGTCTAGTCATAACAGTTGCGACTGGGTCTTTTAAAGGGCAAATAATATCCGTAAGGTGCCCCAAAAAGGCCTAAAACTTTTAATTTTTAAAAAAAAAAAAACTTCTTAGTGACCGACAAGCCAAATGTGTTCATAGTTGATATATTATTAATCCATATTATGTGAATATTTAGTGTCATTTTATGTCATCGAGGACCAGCAGGTGATCAATTAACCTAACAATCCTTTACCAGCATCCTGGAAGGTTAACCAGTACTAGAGCATACCCATCTCTGCAACTGATACCTTCCTACTTGAATCAGCAGTGAGACAATAATGACAACGGACAGAATGTCGTCTACCAATAACAGTAAAAAACTGTGAGGAAAAGTACTCACGACCCTTGGATTGATAGTCAGACGCCCTCTCGACTAAAAATGTTGATCAAATAAAGGGACTACGGTCCATAAGTGTCCACTACGGTGATGTTGATATTCATGGAAATACTATGATAAAACATACAACCCCCATTAGTTCTCACTACGGTGATTTTGATATTCATGGAAATACTATGATAAAACATATAATCCCCATTAGTGCTCACTACGGTGATGTTGATATTTATGGAAATACTATGATAAAACATACAACCCCCATTAGTTCTCACTACGGTGATGTTGATATTCATGGAAATACTATGATAAAACATTTATCCCCATTAGTGTTCACTACGGTGATTTTGATATTCATGAAAATACTATGATAAAACATATAATCCCCATTAGTGCTCACTACGGTGATGTTGATATTCATGGAAATACTATGATAAAACATACAACCCCCATTAGTGCTCACTACGGTGATGTTGATATTCATGGAAAAACTATTATAAAACATATAATCCCCATTAGTGCTCACTACGGTGATGTTGATATTCATGGAAATACTATGATAAAACATACAACCCCCATTAGTGCTCACTACGGTGATGTTGATATTCATGGAAATACTATGATAAAACATATAATCCCCATTAGTGTTCACTACGGTGATGTTGATATTCATGGAAATACTATGATAAAACATATAATCCCCATTAGTTCTCACTACGGTGATGTTGATATTCATGGAAATACTATGATAAAACATACAACCCCCATTAGTGCTCAATACGGTGATGTTGATATTCATGGAAATATTATTATAAAACATATAATCCCCATTAGTGCTCACTACAGTGATGTTGATATTCATGGAAATACTATGATAAAACATACAACCCCCATTAGTGCTCACTACGGTGATGTTGATATTCATGGAAATACTATGATAAAACATATAATCCCCATTAGTGCTCACTACGGTGATTTTGATATTCATGGAAATACTATGATAAAACATATAATCCCCATTAGTGCTCACTACGGTGATGTTGATATTCATGGAAATACTATGATAAAACATATAATCCCCATTAGTGCTCACTACGGTGATGTTGATATTCATGGAAATACTATGATAAAACATATAATCCCCATTAGTGCTCACTACGGTGATTTTGATATTCATGGAAATACTATGATAAAACATATAATCCCCATTAGTGCTCACTACGGTGATGTTGATATTCATGGAAATACTATGATAAAACATATAATCCCCATTAGTGCTCACTACGGTGATGTTGATATTCATGGAAATACTATGATAAAACATATAATCCCCATTAGTGTTCACTACGGTGATGTTGATATTCATGGAACTACTATGATAAAACATATACTCCTCTTTTTTCACGTATGTGTTTTTCTTTGGCTTAGTCTATTCAAAATTTTAAATGAAACGACAGGTGAGCGAGTTAGACCCCTTTGGGTATCTTGTTGTATCAGTAAATTTATTGAATTAAATAATACATCCAGAACCGGTCTATCCACATTCGGCCAACCGTGCAGACATGAAAACACATTTTGATATGTCCATGTATTTTCAATGACATACTCATGAATCACACCTTTCGGCGTTGCTTATGTAACAGAGCCTAATTTAAAATCACCACTGGCGGATTTAGAGAGAAACAAGAGGTCTGGACACCTAGAGATTTCATGAATAGTAAATAAGGGATTTATCACATATAAATGGTAAAAACGTGTGTTTGTATCCATCTCGGCAATCTGCAGTAGTACTGTACAATAACCATGCAGTAAGTCAGTACACGCCCGGCGTCGGTTTGCATGGTTTTGCGGCTCGGTATACGCAATTTGCACTTGCCCAGGTTAGTGAAGCTATGTATACTTCTGTTACATACACACCAGCAGAGTGAGATATAGCAAAGATTCATGCTCAGTTCAGAACGAGTTCACCTGTACAAGATAGGCGTGGTGCTATGGTGGCTAGTATGTCCAATGATTCGGATGATCAGGCTCCACACCATATTCCTCGCCAACAACAGCAACGTCTCCAACAAACTCCACCCCAACAATAAGTTCAGGTCCCGCCCCAATTACAGGCTCCTCTTCAACAGGCTCCACACGTTAGAACTAGGAACCAGCAGTTCGAAATCGGATGATTGCGATATTTAAAATGCGTATTAAATGCTTAAATATTGAAAACTGAACAATTAAAATATGTCCGCAACTACTGGTCACGCAATCGGCCTAGAATTATGACAAAGTTGTTTTGAGAAAACCCTCGAATTCAGTCTATCGTCCGCATCGGCATCGAAGTAAGCTGAAAAACTCTTGTAACAGTACAGACGAAGTGATAACAAGGGACAACGTTTTAAAATGACATGTAGCTACAAACCTACCGAATCTTTGGTCCGATGCTTTAACACATATCATGCGCACCACTTTTTTCTTATTTTATTTCGTCTTCCTGAAAATCGAATTTTGAAAGCATTCTGATAAACCGACATGGTGCAAGATGATAAATACTGGCATCTATTTTTCACGGAACCCTTGTTTTATGAACCAGTGTGAAAAAATATTTTGCAAATTAGTTCAAAAATATGTTTTTATTCTTTTATATGTCGGCCGTCTTGCAACGTAACAACATATCATATACATGTAGTGCGTTGATGATGATTTTATTTATCGTTGCCACTGGTTTCCCATATTGGCGACGCCTTCCAGAAGAGTATTAGTAACTTTTTAGATTTTTGGAGAATTGCAGAGATACAGAAGACCCATTTGTAGCGTCCTGGGCTCTTTTCATGTTCGGTGTTAAGCACGGATACATAGGACCCATCCGAAAAACTGATAATTATTTTTAGTTGAAGAAGCGACCACTGTTTTTGCAGTCCAAGGCCTTACCAACCAAGTAGTAACCGAGTAGTCAGCAATTTGTAGTTCAAGGGAGATAGTTATAAAATTATTTTAAGATTTTTAAGAGTTACCGCGCTTCCACTGTAAAATATTTGTAATATTTAGTTTATAGTAATT
The DNA here is from genome assembly GCA_029582155.1 of Panopea generosa. Taxonomy (NCBI): domain Eukaryota; kingdom Metazoa; phylum Mollusca; class Bivalvia; order Adapedonta; family Hiatellidae; genus Panopea; species Panopea generosa. Next base: position 28,375,326 of record CM055907.1, read on the forward strand.
TATTTAAGCTCGATTGCGATGAAAGCTCAGAGCTTATATGAACCGCTCTCGAGTCCGCTTCCTGGGTAGAACCAGTACTGAGTGTTGTTTTATGAGAGGCATCGGGTCGATCGGGGGATCGAACCCGCAACCTCTGGCGTGAGCGGCCAACACTCTATCCCACCCCATATCACAATCAGATAAAGAAATAGTTAAAAATGGACAAAACAGAGAAATCACGTAGACAAGCTTTGGTTATTATGCTTCGGTCCTTGATTGAAGGGTTTCGTTGACATAAGGGAAGTAGTAACAAGGATATTAACTTGCTTAAAACTTAAGCAAATGTATGAGGTATCAAAGCTTAAAGCGTTCATAACTTTGCCTAAAGTCAAATACAAGTTTTGCTACTTGCCCCCTTGAGTCGCCAGTACGGTACTGTGGAGTTTTTAATGTAGGGCTAGTTACCATGTGTGACTTCACCAAAGTATTCTTAGTATCCTTAATTACACACTTAGTGAATATAATTTTATGGTTGTGGAATTTCACCGATTTGTATGTTAAGTTGTTATTGGGATAGGAGCTTGCTTAAAAAACAGCTGCCAGAAGGACAACACACTCGACTGTTTTAGTCTTAGTACTAAAAATAAGAATACAAAAGCCAATATTTTAAAAAAAAAATGTATTTCAGGGGACATCTACGGAAAAACACATTATGTTAAAAAGAAAGATAACTCTTGTAAGCTTAATGTAAGGAGTACAACACATCAGCACAACTGGACTGTGTTCAGCACCGCTAAATAGCAAACGCGTTCAATGCTTGTTTCCATAAAAGTGTTGCGTACTGTGTGCTAATATAAGGTTGACAGGAATTATTTTAGCTAACGTTATCAAACGTTTAACCGAACTAAACGCAGCCCTGACCTTGAACTGTGATCTTGATATATAATACATTGTGTGTTGTCGCGAGGAGGTGAAAATCTGACCAAAGCTTCATACAAAACAGTGAAGAGGAGGAGATACAGAGCGGGCACTTAAGCATGGCTAAATCAGTGACCTTGAGCTTCACCGAATATGGTTTGAAATGTAGGGTCTACATAAGTATCGTCTCAATGAGGGGAGTACTTGACGACTCACGTTTCATGAAAAGCGTTCGAGTGAAACTTGTTTACTGTGACCTTCACCCTGAACCAATATGATTGGAATAGCCATCTTAAGGAGGCCATCTTATCCATGTTAAATGATAATATCTAAGAGATTTGAAAGAAACATGTTCATGTACGTTTGGAATAGACACAAAATCGTAGATAAACCAAAGCTGAATACAATTTACCTTGAACTATGACCTTGACATTGGACCAATATAGCTGAAATGTTGGTTCTGTCAGAGGTGACGTCTGAACAAAGTTTCATGAAAATCCTTCACAGGGTTTAGGAGACACAACGCGGACACAAAACCATGGCTAAATCAAGCTGGAAACATTTAACCCTGAACCAGTATGGTTGGAATGTGGGCTCGCACATCGTCTCAATAAGGTGAACATCTGACAAACGTTCAATATGAAAATATTTCAAGATGTTATAGGAGATACAAAGAGGACAATAAATCACGGACGGAAGGAAAGTACAAAAGGATATGACCACTCACATACCCCTCCCGCCATGGACGATTAAAAAGAGAGACGAATCATTCAATATTTGAAAAGGAAAATAATACTTGGTATAAAGTTATTAAGCAAACACCCAATGCAACTTTTTGTAAATTTATCTTAAAAACGGACACTATTCAACAAGGAACCCGTATCAGTCAATATATGACATAACAATACATGTGGAAGCATTAGAAATCATTGTTTATTAATGGAAACAAGAATTTTAGAGCTTATTTTAAGGAGAAACCAGTTAAGTGTTAGTTTTCCCTATTTAAGTAATAGTGAACTTGACCAATATCTTAAAAACCATCCCCAAGCGTCCACTTAATGTTTGGAACCGACTTCGTTGGTCAAGTGGTTAAGACTCAAACCATGATTAGTTTTTTATGCGGCCGGAGCCTAGCAGCTATTTCAATTGATGGATACCGACGCCCAGACAGGTTAGCTTTCGGGAAGTAAATGTGTACAAAATAAAGGTGTCTTATAAGCCCATTGTGGCTGGCCCTTTCGATAGGGATGACACTATAACTAACAAACATACTTAACTTACTTTACCATGACCCGAATTACCTCAAAACCAAACAAGGTTTTCCGTTCGTGTTAATTATTCATGTACACAATTTCATTAAAGTATATTTAATATTAAAGAAACTCGTTACACATTCCACCAGGCAACAATCCCGTATAAAATATAATAATAATAAGCAACTTTGTGAAAAGAATCGGGAGATGAATATATTGAGTTTTTGAGCGAATGTTGATAGATACAAAAATGGCCAATAAATATGTACACCAGGCTTCTGTTTCACGACATTTGACTTAACTACTTAGAATCTTAACTTAATTTTGATTGCTTATATATCTATGATAGAATCAATATCACTTTAATAAGGCCTAAAACATGTTTGTTTCCGATTTCATGTCTAAAAAAAAAGGGTAGGTAGGTATGTAGGTAGGTAGGTAGGTAGGTAGGTAGGTAGGTAGGTAGAATTTTTTTTTTAATCTTGATGTTATGTGTCAATGGTCCATCATATATTTTTAACATGTTTTGTATATTATCTATGTGCTTTGAATGAAAATGAATGTATATTTAGATAAAAACAACCAAACAAAATTGTAATAAACATCTTATGCTTGTTATTTCTGCACTTAATAATAAACACCCATCCAGCCATCTTATTGACTTTGTGTTCAATTGGTGCTGACAGACCCGATTCGGGAGATATCAGGTTCTGGGACAGACCAGGGTTTTCCCTGTGATTTTTCATGTGTGGGTTAAGGACCCCTACAATAATATTTTAAGGGTTCCAAACTATTAGGCATCATGCTGATCTGATAAGCTTTTTATTATTTTTTTTCATGGAGACAGCTGTTAGCTGTAAAATCAAAACCCAGATGGGCTCTTGTTTGCAATTTTTGGAATGAGTTTGGAGCCCTTGACTTTGTCTTTATTTTAAAAGAACTTGGAAAAAAATACAATATATGTTAATGTATAAAAATGTGACCCTCTTTTAAAAGACCTTTAAAATCATCAAAAAAATCCCAAAACATTTTCATAACATACCTCATTTATTTACATTTCCTTATATTGAAGCTCAATATCTGCAAGACTTCGTTTTGGTGGAAAAACATCACGATTTTGATGGAATTGTTGCAATAAAAGTGAATGTTTATCTCCAAATATTTTCTTTGGCTTTTCCTTTTGAAATTAGGATTTTTTTTACTTTGAAAGGGAAAATAAACGAATGAACGACATTGTTGTTGTTTTTCAGAAACGTGTCCCTGGCGCAAAGGAATTTAAAATACGAGTACTCGGTCGAAATTGTGCGTCAGAGACGCTAGTAATATGGAACATTTTCCAATCTGATCACTTCTGCCTTTATGCTACGCAAAAGACCTCTGACATGATAAGGCGCCATTTTGAAACTACTTTCAGTCAAATGATAAAATAAATTGGCGACCCCCTTATATACATGCACGTTGAAAATATAAACGTTGGTTAATCAAGTTATTGCACTTGTTCTCTTATGTAGTTTCAGATGTATTTGGTAGTGGATACCAAGATATGAGCTTTAAAAGCAAGTATCAATCCAGGAGTGGCGAGTTCAAATCCCTGCCCGGCCACTCTCCGTGATAATATGCGTTGCATCTCATTGCCATTCTTCTCTCACCGCTGATATAAGTTGATAAGTTATTAATTAATTGGGATGATTGCTCGAGTGGTGGTTAGCCATCCAGGATCTAGAGTGGTTAGATGGCATAACAAGAGGCCCAAGAGTGCCTGAGGACGCTCTTGTGAGACTATAAATTAGTATTAAACAAATGGATAAGAAAATGGATTTTTTTCACTTTCGCATAATTTTCATATATAAAACTCAAAAGATCCATTACAAGGCTCTTATATATCCTAGCCCCTGGATTCGCAAAAGCTTCATAATTATATCAATTACATACAGACTGGCTGTTGAGAAAAACATTGATGAAAATTTCCAATTTTAACTATATTGACTCCCTGGTCCCTTACGGAAATTTAATCCCCTTTATTGAACAAAATCAAATTTATTATTACAAGACACTGATTTAGATCTCAAATTGAACAACATATTTACACAAATGGAAGAGAAACTGAGAATGTTCCAGTTTCCCATAGTATTACTATGTCAAAGTCCCCTTACAGGGCACTGTGCCCCTTGATTTGTACAAACTTAGAACTCTTAATAATAGGGATAATCTATATCAAATATGAACAAATTGGATTGATTAGTTGGTGAGAACAAGATATTTTCCATTATAACCCTTTTGTGGCCCCATCTGGCCCCTTGTAGAAATTCAATCCTGCTAATTGAACTAAATCTTATTTGCTATGTCTTGTAGATACTTCAGACCTCAAACTGAAAAACAGTACTGCACAAAAGGATAAAAAATAAAATTTTCCGTTTTCCCATAGTATTTGTATATAAAACTTAAAAGTCCCCTTACAGGGGCCCTTTGATTTGTACGAACTTCAACCCCTACTCATAGGGATATCTTATATCAAATAAGAACATATTTGACTGATTGGTTGTTGAGTGGAAGATTTTTGAAAATGTTCAATTTTAACCATTTTGTGACCCCACCTGTACTCTTTTGAAAACTCAATCCTTCTTATTGAATACACTTATATGTTATGACTAGAAGATGATTCAGGACTCAAATTAAAAAATTAATCATAAATTGATGGAAAAAATAGAATTTTCTGTTTTCTTATAATATTCCTATGTAGAAGTGAAAGCCTTTATATGGCCCCTTTATGTGTACAAACTTTAAACCCCTATTCATAAAGATAATCTGTATCAAATTTGACTGACCGGCTGATTTTTTAAATTTTTCTATTAACCCTTTGGTGACCCACCCTGACTGACCCCCTGTGAAAGGTCAATTCATCTTTTTAAACCAAATCTTTTTTTCTGAGATGCTTCATAACTCAAATTGAATAATAATTTTGCCAAAATGGATGAAAAAAAAAAGAGAATTTTCTGTTTTCCCAAAATATCCCTGTTAAATTCTAAGTCCCCTTACAGAGACCCTTATAAATATTAGCCCCTTACTTATTACCTTCATTCAAGCCCCTATACATAGGAATAACTTATGCCAATCTTGAACAAATTTGACCAGTTAAGAAAACGTTATTTTGATGTTCCCAATGTTTACCCTTTCTGGGACTCCCTCCTGACCCTTAACAGTGGAACCCAGTCATTTTTATAAATCTGAACCTCTTTGACCAACAATGCTTCTATGAAAATGTAGGCAAAATCAGGCAATATATATACCAAAGTTTATTATAAGGACATGTCTCCTAATTGAACGCTCGGGACGAGGTCATTTTTAACCCCAGGGACGCCATTTGTACAAATCTAATAGAACTAAGTTGGTTATCATTACTACATAAATATTTTCAAAATCTGTTGAGCAGTTCATGAACAGATTTTTTTTACTATTTTTGGTAATGGTGGCCATCTTGAATTTCAGATTGAAAAAAGAAAATCCTTCTGAATAGTCTCCTGTGCAATAACATCCTTGTGAAGCTTGCTTTTTACTGGCCTAATGGTTTCAGAGAAAATGCTGCCAACAGACAATGGAAAACGCGCCATTGTATAAGCCTTTTTGGCTGTAGGCCAGTGGAGCTAAGAATAACGCTTAAATAAAAGTAATTGTAATGGAATTTTCGTAAAAAAGAAGTCAATTCTTCCTCAAATCAAAATGAAGTGATAATGAAGTTGGCCTATCGACTTTTCTTTATGGAAATTAAAACACATGAAACTTTGTTAATATATGGGTAATTTGAAAATGAACCGGTAAAATTAGGTGTCTGACCAACCATAACCCATTTGGGGTGGTTTGAAAAAGAAATTGATTTTGCCTTAATCTTCACCGAAGCATTGTTGGGTTGAAGCTATTCAGATCTGTTTATTTGTTTTCCCATTGTATTCCTGGGTCAATACTGGGCATCAAAAGACCTTAGCCCCCTAATTTGACCAAACTTGATTTAGTACTGGTTCTACCCAGGTAAAGGGATTCTGTTAATAAACTCTTGAACTTTGTTTGCAATTGAGCAAACAAAAATAAGTATTAACTTAAGAAATCAGTCCTTAATATTATGATTAAACAATGTTTCAGATACCAATAAATGTTTTTTGACAAATCAACATGGCTTAAACAAACTTGGTAGAGGGTCACCAAAGGACCATTTTTGTGAAATTATTTTAAAATCGAGCAAGTAGTTTCTGACAAGAAGATTTTTTAAGTTTTTACTATAGCTTATATAGTAAACGAACCCAACCCCCTGGCTGCCATGTTTTTAGACGAATCAAAATGGCTTGAACAAACTTGGTAGAGGGTCACACAGGGAACATTTCTGTGAAATTATTTTAAAATCGAGCCAGTAGTTTCTGACAAGAATTTTTTTTTTAAGTTTTTACTATAGCTCATATTATTAACTAACCCCACCCCCTGGCCGCCATGTTTTTTGACAAATCAACATGGCTTGAACAAACTTGGTAGAGGGTCACACAGGGAACATTTCTGTGAAATTATTTTAAAATCGAGCCAGTAGTTTCTGACAAGAATTTTTTTTTTAAGTTTTTACTATAGCTCATATTATTAACTAACCCCACCCCCTGGCCGCCATGTTTTTTGACAAATCAACATGGCTTGAACAAACTTGGGAGAGGGTCACCCAAGGAACATTTCCATGAAATTATTTTAAAATTGATCCAGTAGTTTTTGACAAGAAGATTTTTTACGTTTTTACTATAGCTCATATTATAAACTAACCCCACCCCCTGGCTGCCATGTTTTTTGACAAATCAAGATAGCTTGAACAAACTTGGGAGAGAGTCACCCAAGGAAAATTTCTGTGAAATTATTTTAAAATTGAGCCAGTAGTTTTTGACAAGAAGATTTTTTTTAAGTTTTTACTATAGCTCATATTGTAAACTAACCCCACCCCCTGGCCGCCATGTTTTTTGACGAATCAAGATGGACTGAACAAACTTGGGAGAGGGTCACCCAAGGAACATTTCTGTGAAATTACTTTTAATATCAAGCCAGTAATTGTGAAGAAAAAAAATAAGTATTAACTTAAGAAATCAGTCCTTAATATTATGATTAAACAATGTTTCAGATATCAAGAAATGTTTTTTGACAAATCAAAAATTTGTCACCAAAGGACCTTTTCTGTGAAATTATTTTAAAATTGAGCTAGTAGTTTCTGACAAGAAGATTTTTTAAGTTTTTACTATAGCTTATATAGCTTATATAGTAAACTAACACAAATCAAGATGGCTTAAACAAACTTGGTAGAGGGTCACCCAAGGAATATTTCTGTGAAATTACTTTAATATCGAGCCAGTAGTTTCTGACAAGTAGATTTTTTAAGTTTTTACTAATTAAACTTGCCCCTTCCCCTGGCGGCCATGTTTTTTGACGAATAAAGATGGCTAGAACAAACTTGGCAGAGGGTCACCCAAGGAACATTTTTGTAAAGTTATATCAAAATTGGCTCAGTGGTTTCAGATGAGAAGTTGTTAGAAGCTAAAAGTTAAGGACGGATGACAGACACAAGGCGATCACAAAAGCTCACCAGTGAGCCTTCAGCTCAGGTGTGCTTAAAACAGAAGCATAATGACCTGGTTCAAGTTTCACTTGACCCCTCAACTTGAGATTTTCCTAAAATTGTTTTTATTTGTGCTACAACTTGATTAATTTTGAATTAATCATTTTGCAGGTTATCTTTATCAATAAGTAAAAGTTTGTCACAACTTCAAATTTATGTGGTATTTTATTTAGTAGTCTGATCAAATAATCATTTAGAGAAATAATTATTTAGTTTAGTGAAAAATCAGCTAAGGTGTTCAGTGAAACTGAACAAAGAACATGCAATTTGAAAATTAGATATCTTTGTAAGCGTTTCATATGTGTTACATATTCAAGATATAAATCAAATTAAAACACAAGAACAGTTGTTTTTCTGAAAATAAAATTTATATTGCACTTTAATATTATCATAAAATCGAAATAACGAATTCATTATAATACTGCAACAATTTCTTTGGTTAAATCTAACAATTAAATGATGGTTGGTCTTAATTGCGTATTTTTGTCTTCAGTTGTAATTTTTACTTTAATTCTCATTTCCTAAAAAAACAGTTAAAAATTGATTGTCATTTTCTAAATTTCATTTCATTTTTATTTAGGCCTCTTCCTCGCCCTCCTCCTCATCGAACTCTCCTTCCTCCTCGGCGGTGGCGTCCTGGTACTGCTGGTATTCAGATACCAAGTCGTTCATGTTGGACTCGGCCTCAGTGAACTCCATCTCGTCCATACCCTCGCCAGTGTACCAATGCAAGAAAGCCTTACGACGGAACATAGCGGTGAACTGCTCGGAGATACGCTTGAACAGCTCCTGGATGGCGGTGCTGTTACCAATGAATGTGCCAGACATCTTCAGACCACGTGGTGGGATGTCGCAGACAGCTGTCTTCACGTTGTTTGGGATCCATTCAACGAAGTAGCTGCTGTTCTTGTTCTGCACGTTCAACATCTGTTCGTCAACCTCCTTCATGGACATACGTCCACGGAACATGGCAGCGACAGTGAGGTATCTGCCGTGACGAGGATCACAGGCAGCCATCATGTTCTTGGCGTCGAACATCTGTTGGGTGAGCTCAGGGACGGTCAGAGCTCTGTACTGCTGGCTACCCCTAGATGTAAGAGGAGCGAATCCAGGCATGAAGAAGTGGAGACGGGGGAAGGGAACCATGTTGACAGCCAATTTACGGAGATCGGCGTTCAACTGACCAGGGAATCGGAGACAGGTGGTGACTCCAGACATGGTAGCGGAGACGAGATGGTTCAAGTCACCGTATGTTGGGGTGGTCAGTTTGAGTGTTCTGAAGCAGATATCGTAGAGAGCCTCGTTGTCGATACAGTAGGTCTCGTCGGTGTTCTCAACAAGTTGGTGGACTGAGAGAGTGGCATTGTAGGGCTCGACAACGGTGTCTGATACCTGAATAACAAATCAAAGCATAAGAAATGTGCAAAGTATCTAATATATAATTTAATTAATATGTTGTCAAGAAAAATAACATTTGTAAGACAAGAATCGGTTAGCAAACTAAAAAGCTTTTTTGTGGGAAGAATAATTTGTTTAAAAAAAAATTCATAAATAAAAATTATGTTATGGGGAAAACATGAATTATAATTTGGAAACAAAACATCTCAACTTTATCGAAAAAAAATTCATTCAAATTACCTTTGGTGATGGGACAACGGAGAATGTGTTCATGATTCTGTCTGGGTATTCTTCACGGATCTTGCTGATGAGGAGTGTTCCCATACCAGATCCAGTACCGCCACCAAGGGAGTGTGTGAGTTGGAATCCCTGAAGACAATCACAGCTTTCTGCTTCCTTTCGAACAACATCAAGTACAGAGTCTACGAGTTCAGCTCCCTCTGTGTAGTGACCCTTGGCCCAGTTGTTACCGGCACCACTTTGTCCGAACACAAAATTGTCTGGGCGAAAGATCTGTCCAAATGGACCAGATCTGACAGAGTCCATGGTGCCAGGCTCCAAATCAACAAGCACAGCTCTTGGGACATATTTGCCTCCTGTGGCTTCGTTGTAGTACACATTTATTCTTTCCAACTGAAGATCTGAATCGCCGTGGTATGTTCCTGTGGGGTCAATTCCGTGTTCGTCGGAGATTACTTCCCAGAACTGAAAATACAAAAAAGCGTGTTAATCAGATGGCATTCATTCATTTTGGTGGGAAGGGCAATATATAAAACTCCAACTATAAAAAATGGGTAGCAGCCTTTGAATTTCTTGTTGGAATATACGCCCAAGGCATAATAAAGGAACAGTATTTGGAAAAAATTCTCCCCTAGTTCTGTTTGACAGCAAGTAATTTCAAAAAAGCAATTGGATGACTGAAATTATGGTGCATGCTATAAAAATCTAGTCGTTTAGATTATAGAACAAAATAATTCCAACAAAATACAAAATAAAATAACCGTTTTGCTACCTTTCCCGACAAGTATTTACTTACTGAGCACACCCATGGCTCAAACTAATAGGGCGATAAAAGTCACTTTCCTTCAGTTATGGTCAGAGCCAAAGTAAATTAATATAGTAATTTGGAATGACAAACATTTTATTGGTAGCTTCAATGTCAGTCTGTTGAACTGAATTGATACTGTAAGCCTTTGTTTCACCATGACGGATGGACGGACAACTTAATGCACCTTTACCATTCTTCTAATGGGAGGCCTAATACGAAAACCCAGTCTACCATTTTCACTAAATAAGGTAATTATATTTTGCCAAATATAACTCCCCACCCGTTACATACAGTGGTGCCCGACATTAATTTATGATCGGTGACCCACATCTGACCATCATCGGATAAAAGTTAAACATATCCTAGCAAATGTGCGTAACTACTCAATCGTATCTCACTCACAAATGATTTATTCTAAATTCACAAACTTGTCAACACTTTCGGCATGCCAATAGACCCTTCTTAATATTACTGCATGAATATGTATGAGATATCCAGAACGAGGATAAGCAGACACCTGCTGTTCTAGTTACTAGCGTCCTTAGAGATAACCATGGCTTCTTACAGTGAACGAGATATCAGTTTGATTCCAGATTTAACATTTTCGTTTGTTGAGAATTATATAAAAAGCAATAAATCATCATCTGGAGAGAAGTCAATAAACAAAGGTTTTAAGTATTTCAGTGAAGGATACATTCATGAGTTACGAGGTAAGTGTTTTTACATTTAACATCTTCTAACATTCTGTTTTATAAACTGACCTATGAGTTCATCCCTATCTCATGTATATATATAAATCTTTCAGTATGTATCTTTAGAGTATTGTTTATTTATCTTGCTCATGGTGGTTTTATTTCTCCAAAAGTATAGTCAACACTGGGTCAGTAAGTTAATTAATTTGGCATTAATGGAATGTGTATTCTAGTGCGGAATCGGGTTACTCTTAATTATGTGTTATTTGGATACCATAGTATTTGAAATAAATGAACTTTTTTTTTACAGTTAAATCTATACCAGAAGGGTGTGTTGTATCTGGAAAATGCCACAAGTCACAGAAAAAAAATGAAAGTCCACATCAGTTTAAAGTAATTTTATTTTATTTTTAAGCATGCTGCATGTGCACTCACTATATATATATATAAATATATACATAATGAAACACAGTACACAAAAATTATGCACAGTAATTTTACTACTTTTTTCTAATTATTTTATACATTTTATATATTTCAGGCAGTGTTATCATCAGTAAATGGGGAAACAAGTGTCAAAACAGCAAACTGTACCTGTCCTATAGGTTTGTCAGGGGCTTGTGGTCATGTAACGGGAATGCTTTACCAACTTGCTAAATATAAATGTCTTGGTCAAAAAGCCCTACCAGAAGATATTGCAAGCACTTCCCTCCCACAAACTTGGCATGCACCAAGAGGTTTGAAAATAGCAGGGAAATCAGTGCAGGATATTGAGGTTAGCGGGTACTCAAAGACTGACATGACTGAAGGTACTAGTATGCCAAAAGCAGTAAAATCAACATTATATAACCCAGTGAAGGTAGACCCAATAGACTGGCATGCAAACCACGACTCCCTGGCAGAAGCTTATCCTGACGTCCTGGTTCTGTCAGCCATAAAAGATGAACCAACTATGACATCATCAAAATTTGGACCTGTGCCTTATGGATCAGTATTGAGCTACCAACAAAAGCTAGATTCTGATTTCATAATGAACATTTATGACGGGATAGGTTTCCCTGATTTACCAGTAAAAAATGTCATGGACAACTCTTTGAATGTTGTGCCAAACATGGAACAATCTGTCAAAATTGAAGGTATAAAAATAAGCTTTGTTGATACCCAACGATTTGAAAAGCAGACAAGGCTGCAAAGTCAGAGTCCATTATGGTACAAAGTACGTAAACATAGAGTAACTGCTTCAAATGTTGGAGACATTTTCAAAAGGAGAAAAAATGAAGAAACACTTGTCAGCAGACTAAAAAGCACAAGACACGTCACTACAGCTGCGATGAGGCAGGGTATAGCTTCAGAGCCAATGGCTGCTAAACATTATGCTGATGTTAACAATAATGAAATGAATCTGTATCCATGTGGTGTTATTGTTAGCCCTGTTTCACCATGGATAGCAGCAAGCCCTGACCGTAAAGTATATAACCCACATAGATATCCAACATTTGGTTTGTTGGAAATAAAGTGTCCACAAGTCACAAGTGTGTTACAATGCACTTATTTGTTTAAAGATGACACTGGTACATTAAAGTTAAAACGAAATCACAACTACTACTACCAAATGTTGACCCAATTAGCAGTGACAGGTCTTGAATGGTGTGATTTCTTTGTCTGGTGTACCAATGACCATCACCAAGAAACAATATATCTAAATACAGATGTATGGAATGAAGTGAAATGCAAAATAGACATGTTCTATTTCAACCACTATATATAGTATTTCAGTATCTGAAATAGTTCAGCATGATATGTCTTTCGACCAAACTTGTACAATTGGGCCCCTGAAATTTACCAACAAACATGCCACTGCCCACAACTGATTAGAAGATCCAGCTAATGACATTGGAATGGGTGTGTCAAACAAATGGTTTTCTTTAATCCTTCTATTAACTCGCTCTATATGTATTCTGAGTTTTGCAATTTGTTCTATTTCGATTATTTCTTCAGGTGTAAATTGTTTTTTACTGTTCAGAAAAGCTGGAATATTGAGTGTTACATTTTTTTCTTCTAGAAGTTTTCGGAGTGTAAACCCCTTATCAGCCATTACATCATCCCCTTGTTCTAAAAGTTCCAAAATGCCAGAAAGTTTTGTTATTTCTACATCAGACATACATCCTGTGTACAATGAAGAAATAAAAGTAACAAGACCATGTGGAGATATGCCTAAAAGACATTTGAATGTGCATGTGCCTTTATAATTTGAATACATTTGAGAATTTAAAACCAGAGAAGATGGTTGTTGTGTTCTTATTTCTGTGCAGTCTAGAATGACCCTTGTTCTGGGATACAATGTTTTAAAACATTCTGGCATACATTTATTAACAGTGGTTTTTGAAAGCCATATAGGTATTCTTCCAAGAATCATATACAGAAAATTAACCCATGTGATTATTTTTCGACTTACAGTCGATATTGAACAATTAAATCTTATACTCAAATCCTGTTCCATTAAGCCTACTCTTAAGCGACATAAAAACATGAAAAGTTCATCTATCAAAAGCATATTTCTTTTCCTTCCAGCAAGACTCAATGTTTCACTACCATGGTAATACATGCTTCTCATATTTTGTGCACTGGGTTGTATACATTGAAAAAATGTTACAAAAAGAATATAGGTAGGAAAACCAGTGTAAAATTGAATAATTGAGTCATCTGTACTGAATCTGTTTACTACAAATCTTTCTAGTTTAAGTTGGGTTTCAGCCTGTTCACGCTTCGCAGTTTGTTCTTTTAATTCATTGCGTAATTGTTGCATTTCCTCTTCATGTTTTAAAACTTCTGAGTTAGTGTTGATCTCCTCTTGATGTGGGTCTTCTATTTGCTCATCTGCGTCTTCATTTTGAACCCTATAATGGAAGTAGTATTAATCAATAAGTTTAATTTCACAAATGTAACTTTACTACTTGTATTGTTTATTATTCTTATAATGTATTATATATTCTTTTTATCATGTTTATTAAATTACTTAATAATAGATTTATAAGAAAATTTGATAAATAAAATAAAACTTACATGTTGTCACTTTCCTTTTTCTTTGGCGAAATAATCTTCCTGTTCAAAGCCCTCCTTGGAGTGTTTACTTTTGTCCAGTCAAAGATAGAAGGAATGGTACCCTTTTTTAATCTTTTTCTGACTGGTGACCAACTTGAAGTATAATCCTCCTTGACGAAGTGCTTTGAACAAACCACAGTTGAACTGGATATCTACAGATGAAATATAATTCATATTCTTACTACTTTATACTAAAACACTCAGTTTGAAAGTTATGGAAAAGTATAATGTCCTGTTTATATGAGCTACGGTAACAGATTAAATAGCATATTAAATGGTTGTAATGTATGTCCAAGCTATATGGTTGCATTCTCACATTTTTATATATTATTGAGTTATACATATCTAATAAATGCTTATATAAATGCTGTGTAATATACTTTAAATATCAACTCATCTATAATTAATAGAAACTACTTACCCTGAATAGGGGGCCTTCATCCCGTCTTATTTTACAAATCCATTTCTTTTTCAACTCTGATTCACTAGGAATGTGATGAAAATGTAATGTTGCATCATATCTAGAATCTGAATTGCAATATGGCACACAACAATGAAAGTTAGATCCTTTTTTACTTGAAGATGAGCTAGCTTCAGTGAAAGTAGCCATTACTCCTAAGGTGTTGTTTACATCTGTGTCTGCTTATCCTCGTTCTGAGATTGGTATCTCTGGTATGCATACAATTTGAGAGAGGTCTATCGATACAACACGGAAGACATTATTATAAACACGTGTAATTAACCGCCATTTCAATAACGATCGGGTTCTCTGCACAATGGAATGTCCAATAGATCTACGTATAATACAGTATAAATAATGACGGTAGAAATATATCTTACCTTGGCACCGATTTGGTTACCGCACTGTCCGGCTTGCATGTGAACTATTTCTCTCATGATTGTAGTTTTAGTTTTATTCCGTCCTAATTTAATGTATTCACGTCCACTTTTTACGTTTCACTGTCCGGTACAATCCGTGGGCGCTGGTATTTATACACTTTTGAAGTCACATGCTTCACTACCAAGATACAATGAAAACCACTTTCTGATTGGACAAAGATATTGGGCAGCGACCGGGAATCGTTAAATCACCGTGTTCACCAAGCAGCGTAGCGAAACAAATAAAACTTTTTATAGATTATAACGGCTTGTCTGTCGCTGAGTGGACATATATGTTTGTAGGGGAAAACTAATGCAATAAATATCATTCATATTGTGTATACATGTTATAATGTAGTGATTTATAGCTACGGTATATTTTATCTTTATTTCTGGATGTTTTTTAATAGAAATAGATCTAGATCTATTTAGAATATTGAAACAAGGACTTATACAACTCCATTGACTTAATAACATGTCACTGATGACTCTAATTCCTTGATTGAACCAAGGATTTATAGAGCTGCATCCGTTTCTGTTGGAAGTGACGTATACCACATGTTATATGTCATTGGTAATAGCATGTAGATAGATAAGGCCCTCCCGGGGGTTTTGGAGATCTGGAGAACATGGCCATTTATTTTCTGAGATCTGGGGAACATTGGCACATAGTCGTGGCAAAGGATTGAAATACCCACGACCCTCCGATCACGGGTACGGTGCTTTACCACTAGATCACGTGGCGTTTTCTAAATCATGGAAACACACATACTCCAGAATCAAACAACATAATTTGTGATAATGGTATCAAAAGAAAGGGCTTGATTTGGGAGATTATCTTTTTCTTTTTTAAATTTAAAGAAATGAAGAAATTTACGCTTAAAGTTTTTGTGTGATCGTTTTCTCTTTTTAGCCCATTTTTGAAATAAGAAATAAGAAAAACGATTTCAATAAATATCAATATGAAACTTTCGCCACCGATGGAAAACTTACTGCTTCATCTTTCTACCTAATATTTCTATTTTTATTGTGTTTTGTTTAAACGTATATGGTATTTGTTAAATCAAGACTACCGTTTTTTGTTTAAAAATCTTTTTTTTTTTCGTGAAATTTCAACATATTTCGATTTCAATCCGTAATAATTTAAATTCAGAAGAAAAATATTAAATAATTGATAATTGGAATTGGTCATCATTTTTATCAGCTTTACTTTGGCACCAAAATTGTTAAATTCAAACCAAGATTCAAAGAGTTATTATAGAAATACTGAAAGTGCCGTGGACATTAAATTGCTATTAGCCTGCCAGTCTCTGTAATTAAGTCACTGATTTTATGTATAATTTTTAAACTTGATCATAATTTAATATAACTTTTAAAATGAGATGTCGACTGCTTGAAACAGCTTTTGACAGCTTTGGAGGTTTCTTACGTGTGTCTGGGACCGTGCACAACTTCATCCCATAATCGTATGTACCCGAAATAAATTTTGGATGGTAATTCCGAACAAAGATATATTTACAGTACTGATGAGTAAAGGCAGATTAGTGCAGTGGTTAATATCGTCGATTTCGGATCGTAAGGACTGGTGTTCAATACCAACCGGCATCTACTTATTTTTATTATCGTGCTTACACAATAAAGTCAATTATTTATGTGTATTTATAATTATTTATGTGTATTTATTGCCTTTTGTTAATTAACCGTTCAGCTGTTCAATTTTTTTGTCTCTTCTGTCCTTTCATCAATATCTTCTTTGGCTCTTCTTGCCAAAGACCAGCAGAGTTTATATCGTGGTAAATTGTCCATCGTCCATCCGTTAACCCTTTTTTTTTGTAGAAGCTATAGCATCCCCCACATTTTTTCAAAGAATCTTATCCAAACTCGCACAGCATTTGTATAACCACAAACTCTTGAAGTTCTTGAACCAGCGTGATTGAACAACAAATGCTCCCTGCCACAGGGCTGACAAGCACATTTTTAAGGAAACTTAAAAAAACACCTTTTCTCTGACTTCAAGGTTTACCCGTGACTATACCACTTCAAGGTTTACTCATGCAATATCACTTCAAGATTTACTTGTGACTATACCACTTCAATGTTTACTCATGACTATACCACTTCAAAGTTTAATCATGCAATATCACTTTAAGATTAACTTGTGACTATACCATTTCAAAGTTTACTCGTGACTATACCACTTCAATGTTAACTCATGACTATACCACTTCGAGATTTTACTTGTGACTATACCACTTCAATGTTTACTCATGACTATACCACTTCAAAAATTAATCATGCAATATCACTTTAAGATTAACATGTGACTATACCATTTCAAAGTTTACTCGTGACTATACCACTTCAATATTAACCCATGACTATACCACTTCAAGATTTACTCGTGACCATACTACTCCTAGATTTACTTGTGACTATACCACTTCAAGGTTTACTCATGAATATACCACTTCAAGGTTTACTTGTGATTATACCACTTCAAGATTTACTTATGACCATACCACTACAAGGTTTACTCGTGACTATACCACTACAAGGTTTACTCGTGACTATACCACTACAAGGTTTACTCGTGACCATACCACTACAATGTTTACTCGTGACCATACCACTACAAGGTTTACTCGTGACCATACCACTACAAGGTTTACTCGTGACCATACCACTACAAGGTTTACTCGTGACTATACCACTACAAGGTTTACTAGTGACTATACCACTACAATGTTTACTCGTGACTATACCACTACAAGGTTTACTCGTGACTATACCACTACAAGGTTTACTCGTGACTATACCACTTCAATGTTTACTCGTGACCAAACCACTACAAGGTTAACTCGTGACCATACCACTACAATGTTTACTCGTGACCATACCACTACAAGGTTTACTCGTGACCATACCACTACAAGGTTTACTCGTGACCATACCACTACAATGTTTACTCGTGACCATACCACTACAAGGTTTACTCGTGACTATACCACTTCAAGGTTTACTCGTGACTATACCACTTCAAGGTTTACTCGTGACTATACCACTACAAGGTTTACTCGTGACTATACCACTACAATGTTTACTCGTGACCATACCACTACAAGGTTTACTCGTGACCGTACAACTTCAATGTTAACTCGTGACCATACCTATACAAGGTTTACTCGTGACTATACTACTTTAAGGTTTACTTGTGACCATACCACTACAAGGTTTACTCGTGACTATACCACTACAAGGTTTACTCGTGACTGTACCACTTTATGGTTAACTTGTGACTATACCACTTTAAGGTTTACTCGTGACTCTACCACTTCAATGTTTACTCATGACTATACCACTTCAAGATTTACGCATGACTATACCACTTCAATGTTTACTCATTACTATACCACTTCAATGTTTACTCATGACTATACCTTAAGATTTACGCATGATTATTCCACTTCAAGATTTACGCATGACTATACCACTTCAATGTTTACTCATGACTATACCACTTCAAGATTAACGCATGACTATACCACTTCAATGTTTACTCATGACTATACCAATTCAATGTTTATTCATGACTATACCACTTCAATGTTTACTCATGACTATAATACTTCAAGGAGTACTCATGCAACATCACTTCAAGATTTACTTATGACCATACCACTTCAAAGTTGTCTCATGACTATACCATTTCAAAGTTTACTCATGTCTATACCACTTCAAGGTTTACTCATGACTATACCACTTCAAGGTTTACTCGTGACCATACCACTTCAAGGTTTACTCGTGACTATACCACTTCAATATTTACACATGACTATACCACTTTAAGGTTTACTCATGACTTTACCACTTCAATGTTTACTCATGACTATACCACTTCAAAGTTTACTCATGTCTATACCACTTCAAGGTTTACTCATGACTATACCACTTCAATATTTACACATGACTATACCACTTTAAGGTTTACTCATGACTTTACCACTTCAATGTTTACTCATGACTATACCACTTCAAAGTTTACTCATGTCTATACCACTTCAAGGTTTACTCATGACTATACCACTTTAAGGTTTACTCATGTTTATATCACTTTAAGGTTTACTCATGACTTTACCACTTCAAAGTTGTATCATGACTATACCACTTCAAGATTTACTCATGTCTATATCACTTCGAGGTTTACTCATGACTATACCACTTCAAGGTTTACTCATGTCTATACCACTTTAAGGTTTACTCATGACCTTACCACTTCAATGTTTACTCATGACTATACCACTTCAAGGTTTACTCATGACTATCACACTTGAAGGTTTACTCATGTCTATACCACTTTAAGGTTTACTCATGTCTTTACCACTTTAAGGTTTTCTCATGACTCTACCACTTCAAAGTTGTCTCATGACTAAACCACTTCAAAGTTTACTCATGTCTATACCACTTCAAGGTTTACTCATGACTATACCACTTTAAGGTTTACTCATGACTTAACCACTTCAATGTTAACTCATGACTATACCACTTCAAGGTTTACTCATGTCTTTACCACTTTAAGGTTTACTCATGACTATACCACTTTAAGTTTTACTCATGTCTATACCCATGTAAAGTTTACTCATGACTATACCACTTTAAGGTTTACGCATGACTATACCACTTTAAGGTTTACTCATGACTTTACCACTTCAATATTTACTCATGACTATACCACTTCAAAGTTTACTCATGTCTATACCACTTTAAGGTTTACTCATGACTATACCACTTTAAGGTTTACGCATGACTTGATCACTTCAAGGTTTACTCATGACTATACCACTTCAAGGTTTACGCATGACTATACCACTTCAAGGTTTACTCATGACTATACCACTTCAAGGTTTGCTCATGACAATACCACTTCAAGGTTTGCTCATGACTTTACTACTTCAAGGTTTACTCATGACTATACCACTTTAAGGTTTACTCATGATTTTACCACTTGAAGGTTTACGCATGACTATACCACTTCAAGGTTTACTCATGACTATACCACTTCAAGGTTTACTCATGATTATACCACTTTAAGGTTTACTCATGACCTTACTACTTCAAGGTTTACTCATGACTATACCATTTCAAAGTTTACTCATGTCTATACCACTTTAAGGTTTACTCATGACTATACCACTTTAAGGTTTACACATGACTTTACCACTTCAAGGTTTACTCATGACTATACCACTTCAAGATTTACGCATGACTATACCACTTCAATGTTTACTCAAGACTAAACTTTTTCAAGGTTTACTCATGCAATATCACTTCAAGATTTACTTGTGACTTTACCACTTCAAGGTTTACTCATGACTATACCACTTTAAGGTATACTCATGACTATACCACTTCAAGATTTACGCATGACTATACCACTTCAATGTTTACTCAAGACTAAACTTTTTCAAGGTTTACTCATGCAATATCACTTCAAGATTTACTTGTGACTTTACCACTTCAAGGTTTACTCATGACTATACCACTTTAAGGTATACTCATGACTATACCACTTTAAGGTTTACTCATGACTATACAACTTCAAGGTTTACTTGTGACTATATCACTTCAAAGTTTACTTGTGACTATACCACTTCAAGGTTTACTCGTGACCATACTATTACAAGGTTTACTCATGACTATACTACTTCAAGGTTTACTCGTGATCATACCACTTCAAGGTTTACTCGTGACCATACTATTACAAGGTTTACTCATGACTATACCACTTCAAGTTTACTCATGACCATACCACTTCAAGGTTTACTCGTGACCATACCATTTCAAGATTTACTCGTGACCATACCACTTCAAGGTTTACTCGTGACCATACCACTACAAAGTTTACTCGTGACCATACCACTTCAAGGTTTACTCGTGACTATACAACTTTAAGGTTTACTCATAACCATACCATTTCAAGGTTTACTCGTAACCATACAACTTCAAGGTTTACTTGTGACCATACCACTTCAAGGTTTACTCGTGACTATACCACCACTTTCAGGTTTACTCATGACCATACCACTTCAAGGTTTACCCGTGACCATACCACTTCAAGGTTTACTCGTGACTATACAACTTTAAGGTTTACTCGTGACCATACCACTTCAAGGTTTACACGTGACCATACCACTTTAAGGTTTACTCATGACTATACCATTTCAAGGTTTACTCGTGACCATACCACTTCAAGATTTACTCGTGACCATACCACTTCAGTGTTTACTCGTGACCATACCACTACAAAGTTTACTCGTGACCATACCACTTCAAGGTTTACTCGTGACCATACCACTACAAAGTTTACTCGTGACCATACCACTACAAAGTTTACTCGTGACCATACCACTTCAAGGTTTACTCGTGACTATACAACTTTAAGGTTTACTCGTGACCATACCATTTCAAGGTTTACTCGTAACCATACAACTTCAAGGTTTACTCGTGACCATACCACTTCAAGGTTTACTCGTGACTATACCACCACTTTCAGGTTTACTCATGACCATACCACTTCAAGGTTTACCCGTGACCATACCACTTCAAGGTTTACTCGTGACCATACCACTTCAAGGTTTACCCGTGACCATACCACTTCAAGGTTTACCCGTGACCATACCACTTCAAGGTTTACTCGTGACCATACCACTTCAAGGTTTACACGTGACCATACCACTTCAAGGTTTACTCGTGACCATACCACTTCAAGGTTTACTCGTGACCATAACACTTCAAGATTTACTCGTGACCATACCACTTCAGTGTTTACTTGTGACCATACCACTACAAAGTTTACTCGTGACCATACCACTTCAAGGTTTACTCGTGACCATACCACTTCAAGGTTTACTCGTGACCATACCACTTCAAGGTTTACTCGTGACCATACCACTACAAAGTTTACTCGTGACCATACCATTTCAAGGTTTACTCGTGACCATACAACTTCAAGGTTTACTCATGACCATACCACTTCAAGGTTTACTCGTGACCATACCATTTTAAGGTTTACTCGTGACCATACCACTTCAAGGTTTACTCGTGATAATACCATTTCAAGGTTTACTCGTGACCATACCACTTCAAGGTTTACTCGTGACCATACAACTTCAAGGTTTACTCGTGACCATAACACTTTAAGGTTTACTCGTGACCATACCACTTTAAGGTTTACTCGTGACCATACCACTTTAAGGTTTACTCGTGACCATAACACTTTAAGGTTTACTCGTGACCATACCACTTTAAGGTTTACTCGTGACCATACCACGTCCAGGTTTACTCGTGACCATACCACTTCAAGGTTTACTCGTGACCATACCACTTCCAGGTTTACTCGTGACCATACCACTTCAAGATTTACTCGTGACCATACCACTTCCAGGTTTACTCGTGACCATACCACTTCAAGATTTACTCGTGACCATAACACTTTAAGGTTTACTCGTGACCATACCACTTCCAGGTTTACTCGTGACCATACCACTTCAAGGTTTACTCGTGACCATACCACTTCCAGGTTTACTCGTGACCATACCACTTCAAGATTTACTCGTGACCATACCACTTCCAGGTTTACTCGTGACCATACCACTTCAAGGTTTACTCGTGACCATACCACTTTAAGGTTTAATCGTGACCATACCACTTCAAGGTTTACTCGTGACCATACCACTTCAAGGTTTACTTGTGACCATACCACTTCAAGGTTTACTCGTGACTATACCACTTTAAGGTTTACTCATGACCATACCACTTCAATGTTTACTCGTGACCATACCACTTCAAGGTTTACTCGTGACCATACCACTTCAAGGTTTACTCATGCAGTACCACTTCAATGTATTCTAGTGATTATACCACTCACTTTTCAATCGGTAAAATATAAATCATATTCACTGAAACCAACAATAACATTTTCTGTATCGATAGAGCGGGTACGCAAGAATATAATTTATTGATAAAATATTTAGTAGGCTTAAGCAAACCAGAGACAGTCTTTAAGCAAAATAGTATTATGTGTTATTTAATAACACCCATAAAAATACTCCAAGGATGTAGATGTTTGATGCTTGTTACTTTATAGATACTCTTTTTACGCTAAGCATTTTTACACTAGTTTTGCATGAAGTTGTATCATTGGCCCTTTGCCTAAAACTGTTTTCTATCATCTATTGTATACGAATTGATAGGCTAATATGGAGATCTTCACATACACCTAAACTCTCTGACACTTGATCGGTATATTTGTAGTTCTCTGGATATCCTATCATGCTGATAAAATATATCGACTTTAAGATATATTTTAAACTTTTGTCACAAAAGACAAATAGGCGAGATGTGCTATATAATATACTTCATAGGTATTTTCCATGCTTTGCATAATTAGATAAAGAATGAAAATTGGCGAATTTTACAAATCGATATTTCTCCGATTTTTTGTTTTTATTTGTACATTATAGCCATCCATAAATAGAGAAAGACAAATTAATAAGGGGGAAATGTCGTCAGCTACAAAAATTGTTGCTAAAGTATGAAGATTACTTACTTCCAATGCTTTATTTTAATCAGGTACTCCACGGCAGAGAGTTAACTCTGTATACCGGGAGGTTGGCACTTTTCAACCAGGGACGAATCCAATGATAATTGAGCGAGTGTTTTATATGGTGTTAATTTCAGAGGGGTCCCCAAAGTTTAGATGGATTAAGACACCATTTTCAGTTTAGTTTAGTTTATTGATTATACATTGTGAAACATCAAGTATAAGCATATGTGGATAGAATGTCTTGCTCCAGGACATAACACACGGACGTGGCGGGGGGTCGAAACCACGACTCTCCGATCGTCCTTAGCCCGATGTTTCCCCACTGGACCATTCGCTCCAGACCATTTTCACTAATACATGTTCTAGTTTCTAATGTTTGGCAAATTTCGGGTAGTGTGGGTACCATCTGGTTTTATCACGGCACAACACATGTGTGATTTTGACTTCGCGGAAAAGAGGAAAACTATAGAAATATGCGTTTTTAGTTAGAAAATAGCTTGCAGAAACTGTTACAATTATCTGTAACTGAACTAACCGAAAGTGTAGCGTCCTTTGGTTACAGATTTATGACGAATTTATGTTTAAAAAATGCACGGGAGCTGACCACGACACCTATAATGAGTCGGGTATGGTAGCAGTGTATTCATGACACACGAGCAACAGTTGTCAAAAGATTTGATGCTCAATTGTATGAACCAGTTTCGGCAACATGAATCAACGAAACCAGAAATAAACGGACATTACTTTGAAAAAACATTTCACATAGTCTATATTTTAACTATCACAGCGATGTAACTCCCAACAAAGAACGACACAGAGCGATCCCAACGCCAACATGGCGACGGCACCTGCGCCGCAAATAGCACTGTATGCAGTAGCTACATTGCCACATAACAGTTTATATTTGATGTATCAATTTAATGTTATACATGTTTAATGGTATACAATTTATCAGCATGGTTGAATACATTATGAAAATGTTGTATATTTAGTTGTTTTATTTACATTGTCCACACACATTTTAGACACACCACGTATACATACATGTGCGTTTGTTTTATATACATTATCCACGAACATTTTGGTCACACCTCGTATGTGCGTTTGTTTTATTTACATTGTCAACAAACATTTTGGACACACCTCGTATGTACGTTTGTTTTCTATACATTGTCAACGAACATTTTGGACACACCTCGTATGTGCGTTTGTTTTATATACATTGTCAACGAACATTTTGGACACTCCTCGTATGCACGTTTGGTCTATATACATTGTCCACGATCATTTAAGACTTTAGCATATACCACATAGACGTGGCGGGGGATCGAAGCCACGGCTTCAGGATTCTTGATCTTGGGTCGTACGTTCGATTCTCCGCAACGGCAAGGCGTGGTGTCATTCAGCAAGACACTTCATCCATGTATGTTTAGTACTGGTTCCACCCAGGAAGACACCGAACGTGATTTTTTTCAAGTTTTAATACATTGTTTCACAGTCGATGTAAAATAACCAGTTTAAAACATTTGCCGAATAAATACCTAGATAAATGTAATGGTTTAATAAAAAAATACTTTATGACTTATAGAGGGGGCGTATAAAGTTAGTGGCGAAGTGTGAAAATAGCTGAGAAAAAATGTCGACAACCTGTAGGGTATTATATTAAGAGTATTTTTGGTGAAGCTGGTTTGGGAGTTATACTGGTTATAGTTTATGGATTATAGCTGTATGTGTAAGTTACAGTTATATTTAATTAATGCGCAAATCAAAACGGTGTTATTTTACAAAATGGAAAATGGCGATTTAATGAAGTTAGAGTAACTTTAAAAGGGTTAAAGTATTGCTTAAAGTCACACTAGTTTCAATAAATCGTTGTACTATCATTTAATGATAACATAGTTCAATTACCGCACTTATTAGGTACATGTGTAATCTATATATCTATGTTTCAATCATCCCCAAAATTCAACACATAGAATGCCCAGACCAGCATTGTTTTGCATACACTCCACATACTAAACAATAGTTTTACTACTATTTGACAATCTTATGACGTTAAATCTGACTACTTTCTCGTAAAATGACGTTCCCAGACGTGTGTAAGTTTGACCAATCCAGCGACCTGGGTCCGTATTCATGTAGAGTCTTAGTCAACTGTTAACAGTCAAAATTTATCTTATTTTGCATGTCCTTTTCTAT
Source organism: Panopea generosa (assembly GCA_029582155.1). Lineage (NCBI taxonomy): Eukaryota > Metazoa > Mollusca > Bivalvia > Adapedonta > Hiatellidae > Panopea > Panopea generosa. The sequence continues at coordinate 28,401,028 of CM055907.1, forward strand.
GGTTGTATTACAATTTCTATCAATGAAAACCGAAATATTTAGATCTCAGCTAATTGTTCTATGAACTATAAAGCGAGATTATTCAATAATGTGAACATTTTAAACTCTGACTGGAGTAAACTTGTCGGCTTGGGAGGCTTTATCAATATGGGCCCTGGTCGTTACGTTTTTATTGTGTGGAAAACTATTCAGTGATTTAATCTATTTTCGTAAAGATGTAAAAATATCAATAACAACAATAAAGAAACAACAGGACCAAGAAGTTGTAAAAATATCATTTTTATTGCACCTTCATTTTATAATAAAATTGTTATAAACTGAAATTATTTCTTTGCCAATAGTGTAACAATAGTGTCTGATGATTTGACAATAATTCTGTTTTTCATGAGTAGTTTTACCTTAAAAGTTAAAAGTATGTTTTCATGTTTTGTTTTATACATTGTCTTTTTTTATTTAAGCTTGTTTAAGCTTCTTCATCGCCCTCCTCCTCATCGAACTCTCCTTCCTCCTCGGCGGTGGCGTCCTGGTACTGTTGGTATTCAGATACCAAGTCGTTCATGTTGGACTCGGCCTCAGTGAACTCCATCTCGTCCATACCCTCGCCAGTGTACCAATGCAAGAAAGCCTTACGACGGAACATAGCGGTGAACTGCTCTGAGATACGCTTGAATAGCTCCTGGATGGCGGTGCTGTTACCGATGAATGTGGCAGACATCTTCAGACCACGTGGTGGGATGTCGCAGACAGCTGTCTTCACGTTGTTGGGGATCCATTCAACGAAGTAGCTGCTGTTCTTGTTCTGGACGTTCAACATCTGTTCGTCGACCTCCTTCATGGACATACGTCCACGGAACATGGCGGCGACAGTGAGGTATCTGCCGTGACGAGGATCACAGGCAGCCATCATGTTCTTGGCGTCGAACATCTGCTGGGTGAGCTCGGGGACGGTCAGAGCTCGGTACTGCTGGCTACCACGAGATGTAAGAGGAGCGAATCCAGGCATGAAGAAGTGGAGACGTGGGAAGGGAACCATGTTGACAGCCAATTTACGGAGATCGGCGTTCAACTGGCCAGGGAATCGGAGACAGGTGGTGACTCCAGACATTGTGGCGGAGACGAGATGGTTCAAGTCACCGTATGTTGGGGTGGTCAGTTTGAGTGTTCTGAAGCAGATATCGTAGAGAGCCTCGTTGTCGATGCAGTAGGTCTCGTCTGTGTTCTCAACAAGTTGGTGGACGGAAAGGGTGGCGTTGTAGGGCTCGACAACGGTGTCTGATACCTGAATAATGTAAATTAAATTATTAGCAATCAATACAAGATAAATGCAGCATTTTTTAAGTAAACTATTATTCTAATGCATGTCTTATAATGCATTGTCTCCAATGCGTAGTGCAAATAAGAAATATAACATATTCTATTATTAGAAAGATCTACTTAATTACTTAATATGCAATACAAGTCTTTTTTGTGAAAAAAAATGCTCTTAACTAATCATATTTGACATTAAAACAATAATATCATTCAAATTACCTTTGGTGATGGGACAACGGAGAATGTGTTCATGATTCTGTCTGGGTATTCCTCGCGGATCTTGCTGATGAGGAGTGTTCCCATACCAGATCCGGTACCACCACCGAGGGAGTGTGTGAGTTGGAATCCCTGAAGACAATCACAACTTTCTGCTTCCTTTCTTACAACATCAAGTACAGAGTCAACTAATTCAGCGCCTTCTGTGTAATGTCCTTTGGCCCAGTTGTTACCGGCACCACTTTGTCCGAACACAAAATTGTCTGGGCGAAAGATCTGTCCGAATGGACCAGATCTGACAGAGTCCATGGTGCCAGGCTCCAAATCAACAAGCACAGCTCTTGGGACATATTTGCCTCCTGTGGCTTCGTTGTAGTACACATTTATTCTTTCCAGCTGAAGATCCGAATCGCCGTGGTATGTTCCTGTGGGGTCAATTCCGTGTTCGTCGGAGATTACTTCCCAGAACTGAAACAATAATATTCAAGTTAGTATGATATGTCAGTTAACTACCTTTATAATTAATACAAAATGCTTAATATTGATAGTTTAGAAATATGTCCGAAAGGCAGCACGATTCATAAGCTACAAGTGTTTGAAATATTCATATTTTTAAAAACACATGTTTTCGATTACAGGAATCATAAGTATATAATTAAGCTTTGAACACAAATTTTAGCAAAATTCAGCCTATAGTGGATTTATCATGTAACCGTGGTCACCACTAGCTAAAATGCCTGGATAGATCTGCAAATGCGTAGTAAACAATTATCAAATAGTTTTACTATAAAAAATGATTAAACAATGATGTTAACTATTTCAGACCGTATCTAGAGGTTATTGCGATTTTAGGGTTCAATTAACATTCGCGTAGTTCGGAGCCTTGTCTGGTTGTAATACGCTCGGCTCATTATACATCTCAATAGGACAATATGTCTCAATATGAGAGACGAAGTTCCAAGTGACGCGGGTGTGCATGTGCACTGGGAATGTCACTGGCTCAGCAGACACCGAAGGATCTCAGTAAAAACTCGAAACTGTAAAGTTCAGTTTATTATGAATACCGACTCAAGTTCACTTGCAGTCCTGCAGCTGCCATATTCGTGGTTATATAAGTACTAAATAGTATACCAGTGACTTAATCCTCTGGATTAGTACTGAACTTGTGACCTACAAAAGCGAAAGTGTAATGTCGCCTGGTAACCACCAGGTAACTAATAAACAATGATTAAATTAACAAGTTATGTCCAGTCTTCTGGCATTTCATTCTCCTGCTAGGCTGGCAGGTGGTGGTCTCTATTCGATGTTTAAAATATTCGCAATGCAGTTTTGTAGACACGTGTAAAAACTGATATTATTGACTGATGTGCATTAATTAGATTAGAGATCAAATGTGAAACTTAATCTCTGAAAACCCAAATATCGGATAAATGTAGAAGCAGATACGAAAATATCACTTACCTTGGCACCGATTTGGTTACCGCACTGTCCGGCTTGCATGTGAACTATTTCCCTCATTTTTGTTTGTTTGTTTATTTTCTGACAAAACAGTAATGTCAACACTTCGCCCGTTAATCTGCTCTGTGCAAAGAAAGCGGTTGCAATACATTTATAAAAGTGGTCACGTGATTTGCTTCGCAACGATATCAACAATTAAAATACTTTCTGATTGGTTTACGATACGAGTATCGGCCAATCGGCTCTGTCATAATTCAAATTGTGTGTGAAATTACCGTGTTTATCGGGTAGCGCAGGGATAAAAAAAACTCGACTGAACAAGACACCGCTATAATTATATTCCAGTGGAGGATCCTTAACTAGAAATCCGACACTGTGTATTTTATATTATGTATTGATTGTCTTAGCGTCCACAATTTAATTAACAGATATTCATATAAACACTTGTAATAATACTCATAATAAATGATTTGATTGATTGATTGATTGATTGATTGATTGAATATTTAGCGACGTTTTTATGTCATCGAGGGCTAACAGATGATCAGTTAACCTAACCACTGTTTCCCGGGATCCTGAAAGGTTAACCAATACTCTAGCACACCTCATCTCCGCAAGTAACCGATAACTTTCCCACTTGAATCAGTGGTGAGAGACGGCTGATAATTAGACACAATGTCGTGAATCAGTTATCACGGGGACTTTTGCCGGGCAAGCATCCGAACTCACGACACCAAGATTGACAATCAGACGCGTCACCGACTGCGCTAACTTAGTCAGGCCGGGCAAATCAGTGATTTCATATTGACCCAGTTGTTGGTCCAAGGATTGTCATATTGCCCATGGCTTTGTGCCGTATGGTGTTGGTCTAAGGATTGTCATATTGCCCATGGCTTTGTGCTGTATGGTGTTGGTCCAA